>OZ026593.1:4213700-4798700 GCA_964020215.1 Aurelia sp. 3 sensu Dawson et al. (2005)
AATGTTCTCAATAATTCTAAAGGAATTCTCAAAACGTCTTCAGATTTCTTGTGCTGAAAACAGTATCAATGTGTGCAAGGTGAGTATTGTATATTAAGAACCTCTTTATGAGCCTTGCAGGCTCGAATTTATAATCACAGCCACTTCATCAAGAACCAATTCAGGCTGCCCAAGAAAACCTACTCTCGACTACCGAATAATCGTTTCCCCCGCTTATTAATTCTTAAACATTTTCCAACCCCCCCCCCGCTCTTATTCCAACCCCCCCCCTTTTATTGATTTTGGAAAAATGAAATGATAGTAAACATAATTTCTGAATAAACGCAAGTAAATGTCTCAAGAAGTGCATTCAACAGAACCAGAGTTCAAAAGTAAATGTATCAGTAACACCATTGTTCACATAAATACATAAAAGATACGTGTTTACCTAAGAAAACGACTATTTTCTATTTTCCTAAGCACCCCCCCCCCAGATTATTCCAACCCCCCGATTATTGTTACATCGAACCATTTCCAACCCCCCGATTATTCTCACCCTCCCCCCGTTTATTCGGTACTCGAGAGTAGGTTCTTTTATGCGGGTTTTTACTGTACTCAATTAGTCAGGTATAAATGTTACTATAATGATATTAGCATGTCTTAACAAATAACAGTTCTTACCATAGAATTATATTTATGTGCGTGTTTATCTGTTTATTCTGCATACAATTTATTCATTTGTAAATGTTTAATTCTTTTTATGTTGAACTTGAATTACTTGGCGTTGACTGTTTATGTAAGGCGGCATCTAAGAAAAGATAGAGAGACAGGAAAGTTATTTTGTGTTAGTCCAAGATAGATGTACATAGGATGAAATAACTTGGCACTGTTGTTTATACTAAATGATAAGGTACTGGGAGAAAATGGATGCAAAAAATCAAACAGATTTTTCAGCACACTGAGGCCTTTCAAACTTGTGTTATCATCAGAGTGTGACTAACTTCGGTCACACTCTGATGATAACACCAAGTTTGAAAGGCCTCAGTGTGCTGAAAAATCTGTCTGATTTTTTGCGTCCGTTTTCTCCTAGGATGAAATAATACTGACTACAAACAACCACACCAACAAATACGAGTCACTGAAAGTAAACTATGGTAAACATCATGGCAACCAAAGTAAACAACACGGTAAAACATTTATGATAACCGAAGTAGACCATAGTGAACATATTGAGCACAGATACAAAAGGCAGACATATAGGTGGACGCAAGGTATTCAAAGTAAAAAAATTGATTGCTGAAAGTAAACTACGGTAAACATTTTATGGCAACCAAAGTAACCAATACGATAAAACATTTATGGTAACCTAAATAAAACGATAGTAAGCATATTGAACACAGATGTAAAAGGCAGACATAGAGATAGAGGTGGACGTAAGATATTCCAAGTACAAACATGGATTGCTGAGAGAAAAACATGGTAAACATTATGGCAACCAAAGTAAACAATACGCCAAAACATTTATGGTCACCGAAGTGAAACCAGAGTCAACATATTGAACACAGATGTAAAAGGCAGACATAGAGACAGAGGTGGACGTAAGATATTCCAAGTACAAACATGGATTGTTGAAAGTAAACTATGGTAAACATTATGGCAACCAAAGTAAACAATACGGTAAAACATTTATGGTAACCGAAGTGAAACCAGAGTCAACATATTGAACACAGATGTAAAAGGCAGACATAGAGACAGAGGTGGACGTAAGATATTCCAAGTACAAACATGGATTGTTGAAAGTAAACTATGGTAAATATTATGGCAACCAAAGAAAACAATACGGTAAAACATTTATGGTAACCGAAGTGAAACCAGAGTCAACATATTGAACACAGATGTAAAAGGCAGACATAGAGACAGAGGTGGACGTAAGATATTCCAAGTACAAACATGGATTCTTGAAAGTAAACTATGGTAAATATTATGGCAACCAAAGTAAACAATGCGGTAAAACATTTATGGTAACCGAAGTGAAACCAGAGTCAACATATTGAACACAGATGTAAAAGGCAGACATAGAGACAGAGGTGGACGTAAGATATTCCAAGTACAAACATGGATTGTTGAAAGTAAACTATGGTAAACATTATGGCAACCAAAGTAAACAATACGGTAAAACATTTATGGTAACCGAAGTGAAACCAGAGTCAACATATTGAACACAGATGTAAAAGGCAGACATAGAGACAGAGGTGGACGTAAGATATTCCAAGTACAAACATGGATTGTTGAAAGTAAACTATGGTAAACATTATGGCAACCAAAGTAAACAATGCGGTAAAACATTTATGGTAACCGAAGTGAAACCAGAGTCAACATATTGAACACAGATGTAAAAGGCAGACATAGAGACAGAGGTGGACGTAAGATATTCCAAGTACAAACATGGATTGTTGAAAGTAAACTATGGTAAACATTATGGCAACCAAAGTAAACAATGCGGTAAAACATTTATGGTAACCGAAGTGAAACCAGAGTCAACATATTGAACACAGATGTAAAAGGCAGACATAGAGACAGAGGTGGACGTAAGATATTCCAAGTACAAACATGGATTGTTGAAAGTAAACTATGGTAAACATTATGGCAACCAAAGTAAACAATACGGTAAAACATTTATGGTAACCGAAGTGAAACCAGAGTCAACATATTGAACACAGATGTAAAAGGCAGACATAGAGACAGAGGTGGACGTAAGATATTCCAAGTACAAACATGGATTGTTGAAAGTAAACTATGGTAAATATTATGGCAACCAAAGTAAACAATGCGGTAAAACATTTATGGTAACCGAAGTGAAACCAGAGTCAACATATTGAACACAGATGTAAAAGGCAGACATAGAGACAGAGGTGGACGTAAGATATTCCAAGTACAAACATGGATTGTTGAAAGTAAACTATGGTAAATATTATGGCAACCAAAGAAAACAATACGGTAAAACATTTATGGTAACCGAAGTGAAACCAGAGTCAACATATTGAACACAGATGTAAAAGGCAGACATAGAGACAGAGGTGGACGTAAGATATTCCAAGTACAAACATGGATTGTTGAAAGTAAACTATGGTAAATATTATGGCAACCAAAGAAAACAATACGGTAAAACATTTATGGTAACCGAAGTGAAACCAGAGTCAACATATTGAACACAGATATAAAAGGCAGACATAGAGACAGAGGTGGACGTAAGATATTCCAAGTACAAACATGGGTTGTTGAAAGTAAACTATGGTAAACATTATGGCAACCAAAGTAAACAATGCGGTAAAACATTTATGGTAACCGAAGTAAACCATAGTAAACATATTGAACACAGATGCAAAAGGCAGACATAGAGGTGGACGCAAGGTATAGAAAGTACAAACATGGATTACTGAAAGTAAACTACCGTACAATTTATGGGAACGGAAGTAAAAATACAAAAATACAGGAAGCATATTGAACATTAGATGTCCGAAGCAGACTTGAAGGTCGACAAAAGGTGGACAAGCTACAAATAAGAATTACTGGAAGTAAACTACAATAACACATTGTCACTACTGAGGGCTTACGAACATTGACAGAGAACATGAAAAATATCTATGACGGACAGGGCATGCGAAAGGATGCTTGGTTCCTATTACGACATCCTGAGACTAAGGGGACACTAGGATGTATGTATTTCCTGAGACGGATGATGTAAAGCGAACTGCATGTAGCGTCTAATAGCCCTGAATTGTACCAGTTCCTGTATCGATTAGCATGATTGAATGATAGAACACGGGCTCATAACAGGAACATAATGTGCGTGCGATGCAATGTAGTTGTGATACGCCGATGTGCGAGCTTGAAATGCTATGTATTAATCATGCGAGCCTTGCAATGCAGTGGATTAAGCGTGCGGGCTTATAATGCTATGTATTAATTTGCTGGCTTGCAATGCAATGGATTAATCGTGCGTGCTATTGGAAGTCGTGCTTGTTAGGCGTGTGCAGAAGGCATTAAAAGCATTAGTAATAAGATAGGCTTGCCCCAAGTCTATTTCGTGGCTCATCAGGACATTTTAACCACTGTTGTGTAGACAGCTGCGGGGAAGAAGCTGCGTGGGAGCAACGAGAGGAGGTTCACCGTGCTTTCTCTTTGGCAGTGGCTGTGATGTCCATTGCATGCTACAAAACCAGAAACAAACTTGGCACAAGTCCAGCAATAAGGTAGTGTATACATAGAAGTGAAGCTACTGGGAGCCTCTTCAATTAAATACAACCTGGCAATTAAATCCTCTGCAAAGTTTGATATGGAAACGCCAGCCCTCCTAGGCAAGATCTTACTATCTAGAGTCAAGATCTCGCTCAGCAGGGCTAGAAATTTCTTGTGCAAACGGCTGCCCAGAGGGCTGGCCCTCCTAGGATAGTTGCTGTAAAAAGAGCATTAAAGCAAATAAAAGCGATTTTATAGCTCTCTCAAATGGCGAGCCTTTTTTCATAGGGTGCATGTCAAAGAAGTTGGAAATAACCCACCATTTTAGCCTTGCTCTCTACCAGCTAAGCCACAAAACTATCACTCCTACTGTTTAAAGACCACAATCGTTCAACTAACAGATTGTGAAGATTGAGGACTTCATCTTTAGATAAAAGACGACATTGTATGTGACAATGTTTTGTTGTCCAACCCTGATTATCTTAAAACTTATTCTGGCCTAGGCATCTATTCATACAATAAATGTAACTTCAAAATGTAAACACAGAGTAAATTTGGATAAAATGTATGGCTCTAGAAGAATGGCTTATCGAGACAAAATTTCTGTTGTTTAGGAGACAATTATAGGCCCGAAATTTTGTGGAAATCAATACTGGCCACAAGCCGGTTATCCATAACTTCTTGACAATGAACTGGAATGATATTATTGAAAACTGGTCAGATCTGTTGGCAAAAACAAAACTTATCTCCGGCGTAAACCATTAGAATGGGATGATTCGATTATCTTGTGGTGCAAGGTATTTTAAATGGATACTTTTAAGTGGCCAGCTTCGTATTGGTTACCCTCCAGATAAAAAAACATGATATGGACCTTACTATTACAACCTTAACCGCTATCTTCCTTACCATTCCAATAATTTGTATAGCTTATTAACATTTCAACCTGGATATGATAGTTTATTTTGTCAAAAACATGTCCTATCATTCCCAAGTTACATGCGATTTTACACAAATGTTTCGTATCAAAATCTTGTAAAACAGCCCTGAATCCGCTGCAGGGCTCAAAATAACTTCTTCCACGCTGGTAGCAAGTTCAGCATCTTTATTTCTTCTTACGTACTTTCTCCTTCTTTCCTAATGTACAGCCCCATTCTATCCCTTTTCCTCTCTCTTTCTTTGTTCTCTTTCCTTCCTTACCTTCCCTTTCCTTTCCTTTCCTTTCCTTTTCTTTTTTCCCTTCCCTTCCCTCCCTTTCCTTCCATTATCGGCACTATTGGTGCAGAATATTGCACCAAGATCTTACAGAGTAAACAGAGAAGCTTCTGCGGATTTCCATACACTTAAGAATGCTTCAAAGCTTGTTCTGTTGCAGAGAACTTGATCGCGGACCCAAGACACGCTCTGAAGGATTTTAAAAATGAAACATTTTGATAAAGTAGCTTGTAACCTGAGAAGATTCTCACGATTATGAAAACTAACTCTTCTTATCTGAGTGAACATAGCAGCTTCATGAATATTATCATTTAAATTTTTTATTTTAATCACGTAATAATCTTAAGGTAACTCTGCTTTCCGCTCCAGTGAGCAGCGAGTTGCCGTTTTGCAAAATCACTATCCTCAGAAAACAGTTTATTTCGGAAATACTATTCGGTCGATCGAAATTCGGTAAAAACGACGTTGTTCTACATAGTCTTGGCAATCGAAAGATATGCAAATCACAATATTTCCGTCAAGTCTGGCTTTGCAAATTATTTTTCAAAACTCCTTGTTGATTTCAGAAAAATGAATTATCTCCAAAACTACTCGAAAAATTGCTGGTTTTCTTTCGTTATAGCTTTAGCTAGGTTGTTGATCTACAACTTCACTAAGTCTGATTGAAAGCTAGGCTAGATTGGTCGCAATCAAATTAACTGTTTTCTGAAATAACTGTTTTCCGAGAAAAGCAGTTATGAAAAATGGCTACTCGCTGCTCAGTGGAATGGAAAGAAGCTTTTCAAACATCTTAACATCTCTCTGACTAAACTGGTATTATTAGTCCTGGTAGGAATGATAAGGGGAGTTGTGGTTTTGGCGGTAGCAAACGTAGGACACACGTCGCAATTCTGTCTTATGCCTTAAACTGCACAAGGAAATTATCCTTTCAGAGAGGAAAGCGTAAAATGATGTTAATAAGTGTAATGATACCTTCATTTTTGCAACCATAACAGCGGTAGATTTCGCAGCGGCAGCCTCTCTCTCATCAGCAACAATTTCTGGTGGTATCCAACCATCTTTGAATACGGGAACATATCCTATAACGACTTTGTCATGAAACATTGGTGCTGACCTAAAATAAAAATCAAATATGGAAACTGACTAAAGTCTGTCTTACATTAACTGTCAGCTGAGAAAGTCCTGGATTCAATCGACTGAATTATGGATGTTATATCACTCGATCGATTTATAATATTTTCGGAGCACATGTGCTCATAATGTGAACTTTGTTTCTTGCAGTCCTTCAAGAGTTTGAGATTTAATGGTTTAAAAGAAACTAGTTTTTCTAATTCATTAAAAATATTACAACAGATCCTACATTCTACTATAAGGTTCTAACTAGAATTAACGATTGTCAGTGAGTGCTGCGCATTGTATTGTTTGCACAAGTCCATTCCCTGGTTCCGCAGTTTACACTCATTGAATTGTGATGCATGACAAATCAGTATATTGGCTTTGAGTCAATTAACAACAGGAGAACAGAGATGTGACGTAAATGTTCTTTTGTTGCTGATAAAATTCCAACCATCAAGATGTCATTTCAAAAGCCACTGACCGAAGTCACTTTGCAAAATTGTTGAAAACATACAGAAAAACATACAAGCTTCGAGAATCGATCACGGCTAGAGAAGCCACTGCGCAGGAATACGTGGCTGCTTCGCAGCAACTACTATACAACACAACAGGGACGATACAATGGGGAGCGAAAGACACTAACTACCCTAAAAACTAGTACCATATTGGCCAAAATTTTCAGAAACTCTAGTACTATGTCTGAGAAGTATTAAGAAACTTTTACAAGTTAAAAGCATGGATATTATAGCAAATATATCGTTGAACCTTTATTCAAGAGCAATATTCACTAACCATTTGTGTTTTCAACATAACGGAACACTGTTTATTCCTATATGATGTTATAAATGTCAAGAAACATATCTGCAGCAGTGTTAGCGACCACATTGATAATTCATGCACTCAAAAAATAAGAAACCAATGAAGAAACCCTTAGTACTAAAACTATTTCTATGACTAAAATGGACAAAATTTTTAGTACTATGGTCTGATCCTAGTTGCTTATAAAAGAGCGTGTATCATCATACTGTTTAGACTCGCGGTATGAGAGGAGGCATCGTAAGCTGTGACAAACATAAACTGTAAATTGACCGAGTAATGTCACAGTAGAAGGTAAAAGAGCAAGAGGCAGACAGAGAATGACGTATTTGAGCAACATCAAAGAATGGACTAACAGGACAAATGGAAATGAACTCATTCAAGCATGTCAAGATAGAGAAGTTTGGAGGAGCATGACCGTCAACGCCTTAGCGAATGACACATAAAGAAGAAGAATGTCAAAGTGACCAGTACAAGAAATATTCAATTTTTAACAATCTACAACATGGTAGCAACAGCTTTTATGGTGAACAATTTAGAAATTTGATGACGTCATAGTTTCAAAACTAGCAGAAAATTAAAAGATGTTGGAAATCTAAGGATAATGAAGATATAAAAAAATGCGATTTCTGGAATAATGGCAAATGATCTAATGTTCCCTTCGATCTTTTTAGCTGAAAGAATCACGCAATAACATGTTACAAATCTAACTTTCAAGTTTTGCAAGATTCAAACCCTGTGCTCCACTAGACATATGACAATGACTCTCTTGTTTCCCTGTGCTCTTTGACTTGATGATGGCGCTTCAGTCAACAGAGACTCATAATATTACTCTGAAAAACCTGGCCCTATTTAGGCCCAAACTTCGCAATTCCTAAAGTACCAATCAGATTGCGAGATTTGTGAATTACTGGTACGGTGTAAATGTGATGGAACTTTTGATTCAATTGAAGAATCGAAAACACTCCAACGTGATTGAGATTCGAAGCCGTAATTCCATCATAATTCCATTGATGATTGAAGAAAATATGGCAAGCTTTTCACTGTTTCATTTTGAGTCCCTGTTGAGCAAGGTTTACCGCAGGGATACAAGGAACTCATCGTCATAAGTCTAGTGTTCCGCGTATCTCACACATACAATAAAACTGGATAGCGTCGAATTCTATACCAGTAGGTAGCTCCATCTGCCGAGTAACTGGCCTAGCTTGGTAATGTGGCTCCATAAAACAGGTCTGAATACTGATCAGAAATCACACACGCGAGGCAAACGAATAACTTACTGTGGCAAATTCCAGTTAGATCCTAAGGACTTCCAAAATGTTGCTTCCCTCGAGTCCAGGCAGTTCGACATCAGATCAATGGCAGCTACAGTGAGCAGAGGACTCACCACAGTCCGAGCTGCTTCTAACCTGTAAATAAAAGATATGATCAATACATGCCCTTGAAACATCGTTGACTCTAAATCTCTGAAAAATGGTGTAAAATTCATTTATTGTGACCTTCGTATTAAGAGGCTTCCCCTCGTAAAGTTTTGTCGAAACAGTGATATTTTGTCGAAAAACGGTGATGTTTTGTCGAAACAGTGATTTTGCAGTTTTTGAAAGACAATATCACACAGATTTTTCATCTGTTTCATCTTATTTGTCTGGTGTTTAAGTGGTCTGTTTGTATCCTTGATTTGTTCTTAGCACAAACAGAACTGACGAGGGTGCGACGAAACGCGTTTTTGGTTATTCAACTCACAGTGCTCTTCCTGTAACCTCCGTAATACTGACAGCGACTTGAGGTTACCAAAGAAAACGTCAGCAAATGGGCAGAATTGTCTTTCTTTCCGGGGGGCTAAGTTGTGGAATAGCCTTCCAGCGGAGTCAAAGAAGGGATCCTCCCTTATCAATAGTTATAAAAATTCTATGAAGGGTTGAACTTTCCTGACTAGAGGTCTACATTTGACAGCCTCAAAACAATTTCGGGACGGCATTCATAACGTTTAATTTCAGTACTAGCTGGCAAATATTTATGAACTAAAATAGCTTACCCCAAAAGTTTGACGATGATTTCCAAAGGTACAAATATGTAGTGCAACAGTTCTGGTGCGTTTGGTTGTTTGATGTGTGCTTTCAGCTTGCCCTGAAATACAGAACAGAAGCGAATCAAGAAGCATGCAAAAACCCCCATTGCAGAAACCGTTAGCATTCACATTTAGATCTATTCGTTCAAGCTCTGCTTAGTCATACTCTCCAATGCAGAGGTTCAAGGTTCCTCAATCATCGCATTGCAAAAGGATAGTGCCTAGCGGAGCGGAACTAATGGAGGGAACCTCTGCGTAGGAGAGAAACATAGTCACCTCTCTACTGAGCTCTGAGGGTTTGCCTACATGACATGCATATTCAGCCAATAAATTTGTTACAAAACAGGATAGTAAGAGCCCTTTCCTTTGCCCACTTTACCTCATCTACCATTCCCATCTTTCATGATTTCAAGATATTCAAAATTATGTGATCTACTTCCACAGATACTACTTTCTTTAGTTTATGAGTGCATCAATAAGATTTATCCTACTTATTTCGCTGATCTTTCGCTTGTATCTCTCCATTCATTTCAACAACATGCTACAAGGCATGCTTGCAAGAACGATGTCTTTCTGTCTATAAAAAATGGTTTGCAGTATGGTCTTAGTGATCTTATGGTCTTTGCACTTTAGTAATGCAAAGTCCCAGAGCTCCATGCGAACTGGCACTAAAGAGTCCATATCTGTTCGGAATTTTCGGCAAAAATTGAAAGTCGATTTTTGCTTGAAACTATTAAAAACCTATAAGTAGATTGTCTTCTTTTGAACCTCTTACACAACCCTTTGAATTATCTTACAATCTCCTTTATGCAATTGACACTGATATCTAATCAATACCAATAAAAAGTAGCCAAAAATAGGGTTGCTCTCCTTGGTTAGTTTACTAAATGAGAGAGCCGCTCCTTTAAGAAATTCAAATCATGCAAATGTCTTCTGTTGTTTTTATCCTCCCACGGTATATAAATCGTTACTTAATGTATTATATTCTTAGCTAGTTATTTGTGGTTATTTATTTGTATGTTGTGAATTTAAAATGAATAAACTGAAACAAAACTAAACTAAACCGATCTCTAACATGACAAACCTTTCCTTTCCCCTCACTCCAATAGGCCATGTCATCTCTTTTAAGACCCTCCCCCCCAAAGGCTGCAATTAGAAATGAGCTCACTGAGAGCTTTACAGAGCTGTCTACAAAGATATTATCTGCATTTTAAAGATCTTTCAGCGGACAGTCATTTAAGGGACTAGGGTCAAGTAACCGTACGCATATCTGTTTTGTGCAAAAATCTTGGCGGGTAGGGTTTATAAATCCACAATAAAGTCACTTTAAAATCCACCTATATCTCTGTGATCTTACACCAGATGAATGTCTCGCTACTTTCTCTGTGAAATTCAAAACTCCTTCTCCGGGGTAACATTTTAACTTTGGGGGGGGGGGGTAGGTGGAAAATCTGGGTGGCATGGCCAGCTGAAAAAACAAAAAATATATACTGGCTTTGACCGAGGATTGCTTACTTTATGTGAACCAGACCCTCATCAAAGCCTGGAAAGAAAATGAGTGCCAATGCCAATGAAGACTCTGCTGAAATTTTGTACCACTTTTGGGTATTACATAATATTTCTATCAATTCTGTGTTCTGTAATTTGAAGTAGTAGCCTTTTATTAGCTATGCTTGTAAATACTTCCTTATATACCGGGTGCTCCAGAAAAAAGGTAACAGATTTGATCAGGACAGCATGGTGAAAATTCGTTTCAGAAACCGCTGACCACGCAAATTCATCAGTCTCACAGCTTGGTTTCAAATTTCGCGAGGCAGCGGGCCTAAATGGATTGGACAGCGGCTTTTGCATTCCAGCGTGAGCACGTGCGCACGCGCATAAATCGAGACATGAATTCAGATGCTGGAAAGGTTGGACAAGATGGAGAAATCGCGATCGACCAAATTTTCTCAATTAAAATCATTATTTGAAGACTTCTTGTGGTCATGGAATAATGGCCTAATTCACATGCAACTTCCGATTGGCAAAAGAGTAAATTTCTCAAAAACTACACCGTGCCACATCAAGATCTTTCAAGGAGTTCTTCCCAAGGATGTCAGAAACATCGCCTATCAGGTGGGTTTTTCACTGTTTTTTGCGTTGGAAAGTTATTTCAGGTTTTGTGGACACTACTCTAGGACCATGTTTGCCAAGTAGCAGAGGGAGCCATTCTTGCCATATCGTTTTTCCATCGAAATACTCCAGCTGGAAGTCTGACATTTGTTTGTGTTGATAGAACTGCTTCTTGACATGGAATATCCAAAACCTTATGTTCGCAAGTGGTCGACAAGGTAGGTAAATTGTTATTTATCAAAGTGCAGTCTAAAATGGTTCAACACTCGTCAGCTGAAATCGCCAATTTTCAGGTGTTTATTACTCCAAATAGGCGCCGTGCCACATCACCAAACTTTGCTAATGCACTTACAAGAGCTTCAACAACAGTGTGGCAGTGTCGGTATGCCCACTGTTTTTTGCGTTCAACGTCAATATTGGTCTTTTTGAGGGAAGGTTTTGTTTACATTGACAACGATTTGGGGAAGGAAAAGCTTTGTCCTTGAACAATCACAGACAGGGCAAGAACCACGTGTCATGTGTCACAAGAAGCAAATACTTCAGCCCAGATATATCGAGAGCTAAGGGAGTTTCGCACTTAAAAGTCATAAGATTTGCAAATATTTACTTCAGAGCTTTGTCTAACAGAGAATGCAAGGAGTAACAAATCAATGAATTAAAGGTCAGAAATTTAGCCAATTCCTCTCTGATGTTACAGCTTTGTGCCCACAGTAGGGTCGAGGTAGAACCGCCTATGCATCCGCTGGGTAAATTTTGCATATGCCAAGAGATAATCTATAGTACATAGATTATAAGACTTCAAGATTTGAAGTTTTGTGTACACCGGCGTACACCAAAATGTGAGGTCCTGTCCACCATATAAATATGATGGAAACTACCCCGATTGCAGTCTGGCCTTGCACTAGTTATTTGCTGCATTGCTGAGAGCAATGAGTCATGTTAGTTTTTAATTCCACTTTAAATGAAGAAAGCCAGGAATGCAGGAGAGGGGGCATGGGGCTGACTGACCCTTCTACCCTCATAAAAATGACCAGAACATGTTATTTCCTATTGTTTTGCCTTGTGCAACTATTGGTATCCATGACAAGGTATTAATCTGAAATATAGTGACAAGTGTTTGCAAAATGGTGTATTGTTTTTGTGTTGCAGATATATGCACCTTCAATGCATACTACATATACGAATGAGATTTCACTTGCACTGGTTCAAAATATCCTTGGCCCATCCAACTTCACTAGCTTTGATGATTTATACATAGATGCCAACGAGACTTAAAAGCAGCATACTGGAATATACAGCAGATGTAACCATTGCAAATACAGCAGATGTAACCATTGCAAATACAAGGGTTCAGAGCTGTAGGAAGCATTTTAAACGTGGGGAGATGGCACCACAGGGACCCTAGGAAGTTGTATAGCCCCACCCCCCCCCCCAATGGTAAAGATGCCTTCCTCTGTAGCCTCCCTTCTGATTGTGAAGCTAATGACATAATGCTTTAAGAGAGAGAGATCAAAAGCGAAGGGGGGTGGGGTTATACAACTTCCTAGGGTCTCAGTGATGACACTCCAAGGGAGTTTTTCATTAAGCTGAAGGGGCACTTCTTAAAAAGGGCACCATCATGAATATTGTAAAATCTTAGATGGGGCATGTGCCCCCCCCCCCAGTACTCCATGGCTCCTACATTTCTGAGAAGCTGGGAACAAAGAACATTTCAGGAACATTTTCACAACCTTTTGCAGAACTATCCAGTATTATTGCAGGATATTTTCTTATGCTAGTTAAAGTATTTTTAAATTCTGAAAGGTGTTTTCAAGTTTCGTTCACTGAATTTGTCTGTTTTTATTTGTGCATTTACCTGTCTGTTTTTATATGTTAAAAGTTAGTTAATGGAAAAGAGATATTTTAGAATGATGTAGGGTTACCAGGAAAGAGTGTTTGGCCAACATGAGCAAACTGGGCATATTTCACAAGCTGTATTCAACAATAATATTATTAATCCTAAAAGAAAAATGCACTTTAAATTTCAAGGGCAAGAATTTCTGTTGCAAAATCAAAAATCTTTCCACCACCAGGTCTCTGTTAATGCTTTTGGTTCCACTTAGTTCATTCACATCACAAATAGAGCAAGCAGACTGAGCAAAGTTGTCTTTATTTTGAAACCACTTTGTAAGGAGTACAGTCATATTTCAAATGAAACTAAAGGCACTTCTAGGGAATCAAGAAACTCTAGTAGACTTGATCACAATGGGCAATTTTGGGAGTTAGGGTATCTTTTAGTTCTCTTCTGGCATTGAACAGAGTTTCAGCGAAGTTTAGATTAATTGGTAGACTCTCTATTCGATTGCAAAAGTAAACAACCAAATTCTTAACTATTCTCAAAAGCACCGCGGGACTTGGGTAGTAAGTCTGGTACTACTGCCTTTCCAGTATGACAATTTGACTCTGCCGCTTTCCTCGATATATCAAACTCGCAGAAAATTAAAGTCTCTGCTTGAAACCGAGTGTGCGTGCGCATAAAAAACGAAAAATAGCTATGCTGATCAGGACTAGCTCTAAAAATTTGGCTCGAATCAGTTGGAAATAACGTTTAAACTAATCCTCGATACTTAGATTGAAGATAGATACCTTGTTTGTTTATCTTGGAGCATTTAGAGTAGAAATTCTAGTATTGAAAGTCTAGATTTGCCTCTATCTCCAAACCAGAGCTGCTGGGTTTTGGCATAAGCTGTCAACGCGCTTGCTGTGGAATCTCCTGAATCATAGCCAGGACTAGCCAGGTACACACAAGAAGCCTTGTGCTTCGGAAAAATTCTTGATAGAAATCCAAATCGAACTTGACAATCAAACTGAAGAATTTTTTCCCAAAGGGATATCTCTGTTCATTCTACGTAAGCTGTGAATTACTGCTGCCAAATAAAAGTTACCCTTCAGGGAAATGATTCCCTTGAGTGTGGAAAAATCTTCCTTGTTCGAATAAAGTGCATTTTTTGATCATTGAAATTATTACGAAGCAAGAGTTCGTCGCTTATACCCAAAGGATTAAACATCCCACGAGGGTAAGATCCTTGAAGGCGCTCCCTCGTGCTTAAGTTGTTTCTTTTTTGTAATTTCATTTTGGCTGAGTAAAGATATTCCTTAGTGACTTTTTCAGTTTTCACTATTTGCATTTGTACTCAAATGTGCATGAACAAAGTAAAGGTCCTTCCTCGGACTTTCTACATTGTGCCTATCTTTGAGGAGATTCCCCACAACAGCGCGTTTGTAGTTTAGGCCAAAGCCTAAAAGCTCTGGCTTTGAGGTGAAGGCAAATCTGGACTTTCATGATAAAAATGTTTACTCTCAATGCTCCAATATCTACAAACAAGGTGTCTATCTTCAAGTAAACTATCGAGGATTAGTTTAAAGGTTATTTCCGATTGATTAGTCAAATTCTTAGCGCTAGCCCTGATTAAATCCGTTACCTTTTTTTGGGACACCCGGTATATGTATACCTATTGTATACCTTTTTATGCCAACATTGTAAGCAAAGTGTTGCTGATAATAATAATAGTAATAGTAATAATGATAATAATAACAATAAATAATAAGTAACTTTTTTGCGACACAATGATACACTTAGCCATCTTCAGAAGAAACTCAAAAGAGCAACCTGGCAAAAGAATTGCCACGAAACTGAACCCACCAGTAAATTAAATGCAAATTTGAACTTCTGGAAAATATCAGTGATTCGTTCTTGTGTTGGACCTTTTGCCAATGTCCGCTGTTTCTCTAAAAATAAAATGAAACGAAATGAAATATGGATCAACTCAAATACACATTTGCAAAAAATCACATAGCTTAGGGAGAAAATCACATAGCTTAGGTTAAATGATTACTGATGTTTAAATTTACTTTTACTACTAACATATGATAGACTAAATCATAATTTAGATAAATAAATTATAAATTATATTTTTCATATAGATAACAAACCTTATAATAAACAACAACAAATTACAATATTTTGTGCCGTCCACAGCAGACATAGACATGACATCATCTGGTTCCGGCTAGGAACAGAACTTAGCAATTTCTTTAACAACAATCTAAGAAAAGAAATTAAAGTTTACGCACTCTGCGTACTATGGCATCCTTCCATGTTTGTTTTCAATTTGTTTTGAGTGGGCTTGTCAGGATTTCTAGCTACTGAAAGCTAATTTAGGCCCACTTATGCATGCCGCATCCAGGCATAGGACCCCTAGTTTAACGTCCCTTCCGAAGGACGACGAGGTGAGTTGTGAGGTCAGGCCTTCCGAGGTCACCCATCCGGAGTTTGAACTCACTCAAACGAGCTTAACTTCAGTCACCTGACGAAGACTGTATAAGCCGCTTGGCCACTCACCCCGTGAAGGGCGCCAGCATGCTCCAGTTTACGGTAAGTGAACTGATGTGAAAATGGTATGTAATGTTAACACCAGTGCTAAGATGGTTGAGATCTGAGTTAGCAACGAATGATGCCCTGTTTGATGAAGAGCCTAACTAAACCTAATCTAAACACAAATAAGAGATCGCTGATTGCGAGGTCTTCCAACAACTCCAAAAGGTATACAATTTGCCATTAGTAGGTCAGGAAAACGTCATTCTTCGTATTAAAAGTTTGCTTCCCAATGCTCAAGCTCTTAAAACCAAACCTTGAAGTGATTCTGTCGGAGTGCGTAAAGTCCCGCAAAGTTTAGGCCATTTTGAAAAAGTGTGCCCGTTACTTCATAGTGATGTTACGAGTTCCTATTGACCAAAGTAACATCAACAATAAAAGAAGGCAGGGAAACAACGGACCCAATGTTGTAAGTCAATGTAGTTATGCCATTCGGTCTCTATAGTAGCGTTCCTGGGGAGTTGTATAGCTGCATTATCATTACTAAGTACAGTAGGATGTAATATTTATTGTAAATTTTTATTTGAATAAAAAACCGTTCTTTGCATTTTTGTTTTCATTATGGAATTTCTTTCTTACAAACAAGGTCTCCGTAAAAATACTGGGTGAGCCACAAAAAATTCCCAATTTTAAAAATTCAGAGATTTGAATGATTCGAATTTCAGCAATAAGGCAAAAGATCGAACTATTTTCATGATTTTCTTCGCTGTTTTACCACAACTAGAAGTATCGGTAAATTAAACTTGATTAAACTTTTATGGTTGCAAAAATGACTGAAAAAGGGCCTAAAACACTAATCAAATTGTAAAGACGCTCCTTACATATAACAGTGCCCCATGGGTGTTTCACCTCTCTCAAGAGTTATACGTCATCCATTATGAAACAAATACCATAGATTTTCAGTTCCATGACAATAAATGTGCAGTGGATGTCTTTCACCCATGAAAAATTGTATTTTCTTTATTGCTCTGCGCGAAGAGTCCATCATGCTTTGATCAATGTTTCAGGCCCCTTTTCAGTCATTTTGCAACTATGTTAAATTTTGTAGAGTTGAATTTACCTATATTTCTAGTGCTCGTGAAACAACGAGAAAAATCACAAAAATATTTCAATCTTTTCACTTGCAACTACAATTTGAATTATTCAAATCTGTAAAGTACTCTTGATGCTATGAATTTTCAAAATTGAGAACTTTTTTCTGGTTCACCCGGTATGTACTTACCGTATTTTTGTTTCATGCTTTTTCTGCTTCCTTTCTTACTTAATTTCTTTCTAGCATCGTTCATTTCTTTTAGCTTGACAATAAACTCCTCCATCTCTTCTATACACCGATTCAGAGTTTCCTAAACAAAACAACAAGGACAGATTGTAATACAGTTGCAACAGTTGCTTTGATTGACACCTCAGTTCAAAGCGATTAGTGATTGCATCCAAAGAAATTCTCTCAACCGGTGAATCAAAACAAACACGGCCGCCAAAAGCTGCCCCGAAACCAGAAGGGCAAGCTCTCGCTTTATGGAAGTGAAATGTGGTTTCTAAGAGAAGTTATATGGGTACAATAAAAGAAGAAGGGTAAATCTAACGTTCGGTCTCGTGGAATTTGTTTATTTGATTCAGGAGCCAAGCAGAAAGCATTACATTTTCGGGTATTTTGGGCTTGAATGAAACAATTACCACACAGCTGATAAACAAAATTTGCGAGACAGAACGTTAGAGTTACCCTTCTTCTTTCGTCAAAGTCATCTGTGCTTTATGAATTCTGAAATAGAGGTCAAAGTCTGCTGACCCTACAAATTAGGTATGACCCTATAAGTAAGGTCAGACAAATCAGATGGGACAAATTGATGGGAACATTCCTAGCAATAGCAATTAAAATTACTTTATTTAAATTAATTAAAAAAATCAAATTGTTCCAGAGACTTGGTTGGCCATCTTTACAAAAGCCGATAAATAAATAATAATAATAATAATAACAATTTATTTATTTATCTAAGGTTGGCATGATAAGATAGCTAAAAACAAATTAAGGCCAACCATTTAACAGAAGTGAAACTGAAATGTCCTATTTACATGGTTCTATAAAAATCCCAAATTATTTAAATAGATCCTGCACAATCTACAGTTGCAATTAGTGAAATGATGTTTTTTTATTTTCCTCTTAAATTCTGTCAAGGTATGAGACTCTTTTATTTCTAGTGGCAACGATTGCCAGAGTTTGTGTCCAGTGTACCTGATTGTCTCTATACCATACGCATTTGTGCGTGGAATTGGTACTGACAGGTGGTTATTACATTTCAGGCTATATGAGATGTTCTTCTCGACAAAGATTTCACCCATGAATTTAGGGTTCTTATAAATTTCTGTAGTCAGCAACTGTAGATTTCTTTGGTGAATGGTGACTGAGGCTGCCTTTAAAGAAACGGGTTCCATGGTTTACAAATCTCTTAACTCTCCTGCATCTCAAATATCTCAGTGACCTTTCCGTGAGATTATCCGGGGTTCCAAGAGTATTAAGAAACTCTAAAACAGACCTTACAATACCCATGTTGATAACTGGTGTAAATGGCCAGAAATGCTTTGCGTATGGTGGGGCCAGTCTCTGGAACAGTCTTGATTTGAATACAAAGATGGCTCCCTCAATCAATGCCTTCAAGTCCAAACTCATGGAAAATAATCCTTTTTTATATATTGAGGTGTATTGTTGTAAATTTATAAAGTAAATTTATTGTAGATTTTGTAACATATAACTTTTTAATCTTGTAAGTAGTTTTTGCAGGGCCAATTGTAAAACAGTAATTAGACTGAATTGTATCCTAGGTAAATATCGTAAAAGCTCTATTAAGCCCCCGGGGGGCTTATTTAATTTCGGACCTTCCAGAGGGGGGGCTTAATAGGGAGGGGGCTTAATAGAGAGGGGGGCTTATTAGAGAGGGGGGCTTATTCACAAAATCTAGCGAAAAGGATATATTTGGTAGCTTTTCAGTTCTTTTATTCCATATCTTGCGGATTCAACATACAATTTTACGGCTCAAAAACACAAATTTGACACAGTTTATATCCCAAATCATACTAAAAATTAACATGCAAGGTTGTGTGGCTAAATAAACGGAAAATATTTGGTAAATTCTAGAATTTTGTATAAGGGGGGGGGGGCTTACTGATTATCATAAACATAATTAGTGACTACAAACAATTGAGACGTAAATGAGTAATTAAGGATTAACATAAATTAGCATACAAAGGGTAGTTTCCAGTCCTACTACAATAGAGAGGGAGGGGGCTTATTTAAAATTTTGACTCAGAGGGGAGGGGCTTATTAGAGAGAGGGGCTTAATAGGGAGGGGGGCTTAATAGGGAGGGGGGTTTAATAGAGCATTTACGGCAATTTCAAAATAAAATCAAAACAACTTACGACATCTCTATTGATTTTCTTTTCACGCAGTTCCGCTGACCCATAGTCATATTCTTTTTTGCTGCTACTGCGAGTGACATTGGGTGGCGGAGGAGATTCTGCCTTCTTTTGGAATGCTTCTACCCGCTGATGCACGCCAGTGCCTTGAGTAGGACTTGAAGGCTGTGGATAGAAGAGGTTTATTAAAGGTGACTTTGAAAGAGAAGAGCTTATGAGTTAAGGTGGATCTTCACTTAAGGTGGCTCACTACTGAAAAGTTCATAATTACGAAACATTGAAAGGTGGTTGTGTACCAAGTAAAAACAAGTTCAAGACACAAAAAAAACAATAAGTTAAGGTGGCTCACTACTGATACAAATTTAAACTGCTACACACTGGGTGTCCTTTCGCTCATGCCAATACCAACAAATGAGGTATCTGTGTTCAAGTTAACTATCGAGAAATATTTTGAGAGTGATTAGCTATTGACTAAAGCAAAATTCACATCGCTGGAACCAGCCAAATCCTTGTCCCTTTTTGGGACATGTAGTATTTTGCTGTTCAGTTGCACTGATAATCAATTCACTTCAGGTCACTTTTAGATGATAAACTACCCTACCACTGCCTTTCTTTTCAAGAAATATTGAGGGTGATGAAATTTCAATTCCGTGTGTAAACTTATGATTAAAGTGGTACGCCACTAACCATTTTACATGACCAATTCAAACACAACTATTTCTTAAGGCAGCAGCACAACCCGTTGTTGATAAACATAGCGAATGACCAACATTTATTTATATCAACTTTTAAAAATTCGGAGCTTTGAAGCTATGACTCTTTGATCCTTTCACAAAAGGTTGCTTACTTTCTTAGGCAAAGTGTTCTATAGTACCGGACTTGCGCAGCAAAAGTATTTTGTTTGAGCCGCACCAATTTTCCGCAACTCCTTTCAAGAGCGCCCAGACTTGAACTAATGCCCCCGTCTACGTCATCAAACATTAATGAGCGTGCAATCTTTTAAAGGGTGGCCCTCAAAAATGTGTTTTTAAGTCTCAATGATTGTGAAATGAAACTTGGAAGAAAAAACCCGCAAAGTGGCTTGTAAATGCCTAATGAGCAAAGAACAATGAAAAAAAGATCTTTCGTTGCCTTCAAGGCTTGGCATGAAAAAATATTTCCCTTCCGTTGAGCAGACAAAATAATACTAAAGTTCGTGCAAGAACTAAAACGTGAAAATATTGAGCATTCTCAAAGAGGCAGTGACGGACTGGCTCGGCAGTCTTCACCGGCCACGGAGGACTTAAGGGGGCCCTACTGGGTGTGGTCAGGCAACGATGTTGTCCGGACGAATTAAGTGAGAGGATCGTGACAAGGGGTCTAGAGCGAAGCCTCAGGGAAGTTTTTGCGGTCGGACCTTTTACTTAGAGCGCCCCTACCCATTCCATGTTAGCCGAAGGTAGAATGAAATTTTCTATCTTTTTGTAAGTCTTTTTCTAAATTAGCATCCCCAGGAAAACTTAAGAACACATCATTTTCTTTAGGTCAGATTGCCTTTTGCCAATCTTCATGCTCTCTTTAACAGTGCCAAATAAAAATCTTTCAAAATTTTATAACTGCTCTCTATGAATC
This sequence comes from Aurelia sp. 3 sensu Dawson et al. (2005), assembly GCA_964020215.1. Lineage (NCBI taxonomy): Eukaryota > Metazoa > Cnidaria > Scyphozoa > Semaeostomeae > Ulmaridae > Aurelia > Aurelia sp. 3 sensu Dawson et al. (2005). The sequence goes on from OZ026593.1 coordinate 4,234,677, forward strand.
AACACGGTTAAGAACATTTTGGGGTGACACCTTTACTATTACTTAGAGCACTTCTCACAATCCATTGTCAGGCTGCCCAAAAATGGAAGCCTTGTCGATTCTGTGATAGTTTGCCTCCACGGGAGAATTTCTAGAATGACAACCATTATTTTGGCTCAGAATGACTCTCCCAGTCACTTCCAAATTATTCTCGGAAACATTTTTATAATTCTTTACCTAAACCGCACCACCGCACTACCTTTTCCTCGTCAATGAACTGAGCTCAAGGACCATCTTTTGACAGAAATGGGGTGGCAACATCTGCACCCATGGCAACGCCACTTTAGTCAAGGGAAAATTTTGCTGCAAATCTTCGATTTCTTACCAAAGTAACGTGTGTACCATTTATAGCAAAGCTAAATTGGCTTTCTTTGGGAAAAAGGCTCGAAGTTATAGCATGATCAATATCTTAACATGAAATCATATAACTTCTGTCAGCGTTTGAATTTCCTATTATGCTAGCAATTTTGACATCCCTTTATTGTTATGAGCAAGTGATGAATGACTTTTTCATTTCTCCAACCGCATACTCTCAAACTGTTGAGCAACCTTGTTCATTTTTCATTAATGCTCGATACTCTTCAAGCAATCCTATCTTTTTAAATGTACTTTGCAGAAGGGGCCTATTTTCAGTGAAAAGGGGGCCCTTTTGCCAAAGTCTGAGGGGGCCCGGGCCGGTGGACCGGTAGGCCAGTCCGCCACTGCAAAGAGGGGTCATCTTCCAATGATAGGCAATAAAAGTGCGACCGGTATTCTATGAATCCGAATGAAACACATGAAAACATATATTCGGAGGCCGTATGGAGCAGATTTAGATTAGAAGCCCATGAAAGAAATCAATGATTCTCTAAACGGCATGACGGAAAATCAAGTTTCGCACTTATCTCATATTTGTTGTATATAATATTCATAACAAATGTATACGAGATACAATCTATGTTCGGTAACTTCCGTGACTTTTTAAGTTATTTTCCTTATGAAAAACGAGGAAACAGTGCCTGATACACAAAAGAATATTTTTTTGTGAAATTTCCTGCAAGACATTATGAAATGAAAATTTCCTACGACTGCCCGGTCACATGGTCAGGTGGGTTTTCATTCCCTGCTTCAAAGGTGCGTGACGTTATTCGGTCCATTTCAACTGAAAGCAATCTTCGAGAAAGGGAAGCGAAACTAATCAAAGCAAAGGAACGAAACGGAAAAGAGTTTTCCTCATTCCGCAGAGTTTTGACATTTCTGTTAAGATCACAATCAACGCTGCACAAAATAACAAGTTCAAGATAGTGCGCAGAGTTAAGTAACATCTTTACAGGACTTTATGGTACTCTGCAGGGGGCTGTCCTTGTCAGCGTAAATTTTGCCGGGAAACAATTATAAAAATAATGCTTTGTAATTGAAAGCATACCTCACCCTCCCAGTTTTCAGTACAGTATTTGGTTTAGAACTTGCGTAGACTTGGGTCCGTAACATTAACTTCTCTCATAGGGCTGTTTGAGTTTAATAGCGCTCTGAACAGCACATTAGAATGCATGCCTCACATTATCCAAACCAGAACTCAAATGTCTAAAAGTTTTATTCTTTCCAAAAACCAACTTAAAGGGACAGGGTCACGTAACCGTAAACAAACCTGTTATCTCTATAATCTATATTATTGTTTACACGTGGCCATTGTGTTCTGCACAGATTCTGGTGGATTGGGTGAATCCACAAGAAAGTTACTTCTAAAAATCCACCAATATCTCTGCAATCGTACAACATATGAGTGTTTCGTTTGTTTCTCTACAAAGCTCAAGAGTCCATCTTCAAAATTTTGAGAAAAACAGTAGAAAATCTCTGTGATATGGCCTATCAAAAGTACTGCAAAATCTTCATTTCGAAAAAAGTTTGTTTACATTACGTGACCCTGCCCCTTTAAAGACTCTTATTCAACCAGCATACCTTGCACGTGTCGCCTCTTGGTTGGCTTTTGTAGTCGCCATTTTCATGGTCCATGAAAATGGCGACAACAAACGCCAACCAAGAGATGGCACCAGCAAAGCATGCTGGTTGCATAAGAGCCTTTAAAACGAGAGCAATTAAGCCATAAAAATTGATTTGAACAAGGAATGAAGGAGACTGCATTTCAGTTCAAAAACTGACATACTATGCAGGGGTGGCGCCAGGGGAGGGCTAGGGGGGCTATAGCCCCCCCCCCCCCATCGGAGGAAATTTTGGGTTCTCGTCGGAGGAAATTTGGCAAAATAACGCACAAAAACACTATTTTTCAGTCATTTTAGCCCCCCTGTCGGCAGAGTCCAGAAAACATTACGGTTGCGCGGTCATTAACCGGAGGAAGGTTTGTAAAACAATAGAAATTTGGAGGAAGGTTTGTCAAAATAGAAATTTGGAGGAAGGTTTTGGAAAAATGTTTCTAACAATAAAACTTGAGACAATTTATTGGAAGAAACTGTCATATGCAATGTGCAACAGCAAGACATGTCAAATGATTTGCCTCAAAATAGCTTTTTAGCATTGATAACTGCTATATCAATCATTTTCAATATGTGCATCAATACTCTGGACATACTTTCCATTACAACATGCTGCATGTGTAACACAATTTTATTTCTCAAGGAAGTAAGTTAATTTTCAACAATATGTACTCTGGAAAGTCTCCAAAGCTTAGAAAAGCTTTATCATAAACTCTGTGAAACAGGTTGATGTCAACCAACTTCACCAGATGGCACCAGAAACAGTTGCTGTACTGAGACGGAATGTTCCAGTCCAGACTGGAAAGTTTGTATAGCATGTCCAATATCTTGCATGCGCAGTAACGTAAATGGTCTTAAATCTGAGCTGTGCAGGCGGCAATAAAAAAGATCTGTTGTTCTAAACTGTGAAATTTCCTCAGTCAAAATCTTTCTTAGGCCATCTCAACTTGCACATGCAAAAATACTACCAACTTTCCAGTCTGGGATGCATTTGGGCTGATGGGAATATTGGGGTTGAAACATCTTTCTCTCGATCTTAATTTTCAGTCATTACCTCCTGACCCTTTTTGTTGGTTTCTTCAGAATGTTTTTGAAATTTGTTGCAGTCAGCAATTCCAGCTAAAGTACAAGGTTCCAATCCTCAATCAAAACTTCCAGCACAGTCAGTCAATCATATTAAAAGGCCAAATTCAAACTCTGTATTTGGTTTCTCTTTCATCTTCATCATTCAAATGTTGGAATTCCAACAATAAATCTTATGGTGCAAAAAGATGCCGGACATCCATCGATTGTCCATCTCACATGTGACTATTTCCAAAGATTTTTGTTTACGTGGCTGTATTCCCACATTGCGAATCACTTGCAGAGAGATGAAATGACTGAATCACTACCTCCTCCAAGGGTGAGTGAGATCGGGAGTCCATCTGTTCCTTCCTTCTCATTTCTCAGTTGAGTTGTTGGCTCTTACTCCTTCTCATGGGTTGGCTCTTACTCCTTCTTATGGTAGCTCACCTTCTCGCCAAAGGTAGCTCGCATGTTTACGCAATTCATTAGAATTCACCTCCATTTGAATTATCTGATGCAACGTTCCCTTTTGAGCGGTTTGCCTAGGCTGTCGAGGTCCACTGTCGTTGTTGCTGTTGTCTGGACTTACTACCTGATTCTTGTAGTTTGACTTAGCCCTGAAAGAACTTTACGTTGAATAATGTAGAGCTCAAGTAGTAAGTCTACTACGTAACAGCAATGATTCAAGAAATGGTCATGATTCTGTATCGCTTGAAAGGTTTTTTACCTTATAATTCCGAAGACAAAGACTGCCACACCCTAGCCATGACCTATAGCCACGCCCTGGTATTTGAAAAATTGGAGGAAGGTTTTGGCAGGAAAAAGTTTTGACCGGAGGAAGGTTTAGTACTTTTCTGGACTCTGCCTGTCGGAAGCTCCAGCCCCTCTGTCGGAAAGTTTCTGGCGCCACCCCTGATACTATGCACCAGGATATGGCTTGCTCCAAGTCTATTTCCCAATGTCCGTCTGACCGATCGATCTCTACTCATATATCCTAGACTTGCCCCAAGTCTATTCCGTCAGTCTGTCGAACCGTTCCCTTTGCGGTTGTTCCTGGATCCGCCATTCCAACGTTCCGTCTCTTTTTCACACAGAATGGTGGAATGGCGGAGCCGTGAACTACCGTAAATGGAACGGTTCGACGCACGGAAGGAGCAGACTTGGAGCAAGTCTACATATATCCCGAATCCCCTGTTCCATTTTTCACATATCCTGCATTCGCAATTCCAGCATTCCGTAATGGAACAAAGGGTGACGGAATGTTGGACTGTTGTTAGTGATTTGTGTAGTCCTTGTCATGTTCTATGTCTAAATGTTGGCTGCAGGGGAGATGTGCTAGTCCACACCCCATGCAGCTTCGTTTCATGTAAGTCTTGTAGTTTCCTTGTGTAAGTGTAAGTTCCCTGTTTGTAGTTGTAGTAGTTATGTTCTTGTAGTTTTGTAGTTTTTGATAAATTGATATATATATAAAAGAAAAATGTTGGACTTGTGGGAATACAGCAAAGGGATCACTCGCACTGAGGATTAAGACTTGGAGCATGTATAACGGCTTCTCCACCCCCCCCCCCCCCTATAATTCTCCTCAGTTCAGTGCTCTGTTCAAATGATACACACTGACTAAAAGCCAAGGGGGCCACGGACAGATTATGAAACTTGAATGGGGCACTAATAAAGTTATAATGGAGAGAGACTGTGCAAACAGGGGGTGTTTTCCATGCTCTTTGAGGGTCTTGAGAAGTTTGGTGGAAACATTTTTGTAACCACGCTTGCATGGTAGAAAAGAAATCAGATTCCATCCTTTGTCAGTCAATCCTTGTTATAAACCGAGAAACAAATTTGGTATTTGATCTAACTGTCAAGCAGCGAAACTTAAACGCCTTGTATTCAAATTTTGGTGATCTATCGAACAAGACCACATTTTTGGGATGCCAATTATTGGAAATGCTCTGCTCGTTGCCTTGATGTTTGTTTGTTTGTTCGGTGGTTCGTTTGTTTGTTTGGCACATCACAAACACACTCTTACTTGCTTGTGATGAGATCTGTCAGACAAAACAAGTAGCAAATATTGTTGAAAGTTTTCAAAACATCGTCAAAATTCTGACAAACTATGTTTCATCGTTCACTGACAACCATCTCTATGAAGTTCCATGAACACTGGGCCTTTACGGCCAAATGGTCGTGTCACGCATGCCACGCAAGGCTCAGTTTCTTACTGTAACCTGCACGGAATACACCCAAACATTTTATCCCAAAGCAAATTTTCGCTGCGATAATGAGAAAAAACAATGCTTCATTGTCATCAGTTCTTGCAGGAGCGCTAACATAACTCCATCTCCTCTGCCTCCCTTTGAAGGTGCAGTTTCGTCCAGTAGAAAGGGGGTCCAGTTCTTGTACCCCAACAGCAACCCACTCCCCCTCTTGTGTCGAGTTCGGCCTCAGCAAACTCGAGAAGCCTTGTCATCAATGAGGTTCCGTTTCAAAACCGGGATTTAGTGTAAGTATTTTGACCAACTATAACCTAAAGATAACAGTTATATTCTTCTTCGAAAATAAAGCATAAGATTACCTTGACTTGCTGTTGGCGTCCATTTATTTTCGCAGCTTCGTCATCATGAAATCCTCCATTGACGACAGCGCCCGACATGATTTTGGCCTAACAAATAAACAAGAAAACAAGAACATCAATTTCTCTGCCGTCCTCCTCGCATTTGCCAAAATATTGATAAGAATGTCATTCTTTCAAGAAATGTAGGTCTTTTGTTTCCACAAAACCAAACTATTCAAGAACGATTAGTGAAGGGTATTAAAACATGTCGGTCGCCCCAGAACGACATTCTCAAAACCAAAGGAATATGGATTAGGAATTCTTTACAATATGTCATTCGATTTGCATGGCTTCGTGAGCGAAATCTAAACCTTTTTCACCCAAAACAAAGTCTTGTTGTTTCCACAAACAGGAAAGGTCTATTTCTTTGCTTGTAGACCGTATAACCTTCTTAGCTTCAACCTTTTCAAAACCTACTTCTTGACCTCCTTGCTGCTTTATTCATTGTGTTTTCCTGCAATTGATTTAGAACATCATTGAGGATGCAAGATGTTTATTTGTTTTTTCGTTCACTAGATATTCTGCCGGGTGAGTTAGAAAAACGAACCCCGTTTGAAGGAGGGGGGCACTGATCCCTATAGGTAGCGGACACCTGTGGGGCCAACTTTATTGTCCGTTGTAGAGATGTGTCAGCTTTATTGAGGTGTCATCTCTTGTCACATTGCATTTTTGGACGAAAATATTTTTCCATTGTTCGGAGGTGTCCGTTGCATAGAGCTGTAAGCTAACGGTTCTACTGTTACTATTTGATAGTGGAAATGGTGATGCTCAATTCTACGTTTACACGACTGCATTAGCCACTCCCTTCTGAAATTAGGAGGGATTTCCTCAAGAGATTGGAACCTTCAAAACAGGCCTAAAATAACTGCTCTATCCCTTTTCGTTCCTCATTCCATTTCAATATTTCACTTTCCCATTGCCTTTTCAATAAGAGCAGAAGCCACCCTAATTTCACTTTCTTTGTCGCCAAGGTACTGCCGTATCCACTGACAACAAGTAATTTGATTTTTATCCAATTGATTACTGTATTTCCAAGGTGCCATTGGTTCTTACGCTAATTGTCTTGCGTGCACGAATTCCTTCCCTTTATCTCTTTCAAAATATTGTGCAGAAATTTCAAAATACTCTAGCCGTGAAGAGACCTCAACACTACAGGACAATCTTTAAAATGTGGAATCTGGAAAAGTGGAATGCTTGAATTCTGGAATACTTCTGACAGTGAAAAACAGTGAAATTCATAATTTATTGGACGGAATACGGCTGCCTTTGAAAATGCCGTGATATAACGTTAGCCTTTGGCCCCGATCTCTGTGCACCGTTTTGATTTAAAATGCCCAAAAGGAACCAGAACCTCGACACCTGAGATACTGGGAGCTTTGGACATGCTAAATGGATTGTTTAATGATGGAATTCTTCGATTCTGAAACCAAAGAGGGCTTCTGAAGCGTTGATTGCAGGAGATACTAGATCTGAAGAAAGCCTTCGATACCGTAGATCACGCAATAATGGTTAAGAAATTGAATGCCATTGGTGTTAGAGGCACTGTACGTTACTCGTTTCCTCTTACTTGAGTGACATTCCCCAAGGATCTTGTCAGGGCACACTCTCATTCATCATCAACCTAAATGATTTTGAAAATTGCCGTGAGCTTTCTAAAGTGGGTATGTACGCAGATGATACTCATGTGACTTCAAAGTCAGAAAGGAGAAGTTCTTGAAAACGCTCGGGAGCAAATGACGAATATATCGGAGTGGATGAAAATTAAAAAACCAACCATTAATCCACACAGAGCCGAATACACGATAAATGGGCACCCACGAAGAACGAACAAGATATCATCCAATGAACCACTTAAGCTGAAATAGCTCAGAAATTAAGCATGTCAAGGAGAAAAATCTCGCACAAGAAAGGTCTCCCTATGGTTTTACGGTTTGAGACCTTCCTTGTGCCAAGGCACACTAGGACACATAAATACAAGGGAGTAATATTACAGCAATTTGGGAGCGTTTTGGCCTAAACCTACGTTAGTTGCACACATCAGTTCGAAGACGAAACAGAGCAGAAAACAAGAAGAGAAAACAAGACACAAGGATCAAAACAAGGTAAATAAATAATCTATCAAAATATCGGTGTCCTAACACCCTTCGATGAATTGAAATTAAGTTGGATACTTCTTTGATGTTACGACCATAGGGTAGTCATTGTCTGTTGCTCCCTGCGGTTATCGTCCCCGTAGTGTTGTATACGGTAAAAGCTCTATTAAGCCCCCCCTTTCTATTAAGCCCCCCTCTCTAACAAGCCCCTCCCCTCTGAGTCAAAATTTGAAATAAGCCCCCCCTCTCTATTAAGCCCCCCCCACTCATACAAAATCCTAGAATTTACAAAATAGTTTCCGTTTATTTAGCTATACAACCTTACATGTTAATTTCAGTATGATTTGGGATAAAAACTGAGTCGAATTTGTGTATTTGAGCCGGAAAATTGTGTGTTGAATCCGCAAAATATGGAATAAAAGAACTGAAAAGCTACCAAATATATCCTTTTCGCTTGATTTTGTGAATAAGCCCCCCCTCTCTAATAAGCCCCCCTCTCTATTAAGCCCCCCTCTGGAAGGTCCAAAATTAAATAAGCCCCCCGGGGCCTTAATAGAGCTTTTACGGTAGTTGTATAGAAATTGGAAAATATGATACATCAATTTCTTTTATAAGAAACTAAGGATTTGGGCTAGTACTGAAAGATTCTTAAAATTGTCAAAATTTTAGTATTCGGAGCTTCTTTAAGGTTTCATAACGATCTTCATGTTCACTACCTGTGCCCTGTTCAAGTACCTCTCAAGTAATATGGTACATGAAACAAGTGAAAATAAAGCAAAAACATATCAAGGCTTCCTCGATCAAAATACAATTTCTTAGGTTATATTTTCCCAGTACTGGAAATTCTTAATTTTTTGGCGATCTGAGAGTTGGGTTTCTCACTTGCCGTTTCTTGCAAAAGAAAATATGTGTAGGTTGTTACATGTTTTGTAACATTTCAGATGAATATAGAAAATGATACTGATGCTTGAAAATTAATGAAAACCATACCTTTATTTCTCTGCGTTTGTTGATGTCTGTGCTCATTGCTGGAGCCTGGAAGATAAAATTGAAGTCCTTGTTATAAGTCTTACAGTGTCCACATCGACTAACAACGTTCAGCATTCAGTTTGTCATGTATTTCTATTTGGCTGTGTAGCGATCTTGCTGCAAATCAAAAAGAGATCTGACATCGTTTATTGGAAATTCTTGCCAAATCAAGATCGTTCAATCTCTTCTGAAACTATCTTGAATTTTGACTATAGCACCTCATTTGAGTAAATCAATGATCGCAAATTCTGTGTATGCTTTTGAAGCTACTCCGTATTCTCAATGACTTTGTTGGGGAGACAAGATTGGCTTTGTACAAGGAAGCTTATGCGTCCCCCGTGTAGTTGGCTAAAGCTCATCCACAGCGGCGTTTGAGGTTGGAATGGTTAGAGCTCCAACACCAAAACGCTACCGCGCATGAGCTTTCATCAACTGCACGGGGGAACACATAAGTTTATTCGGATAAAGCCTATCTCGTCTCCCAAACAAGACTGCTGATGAGATACGAACCTATTTCGAGGAGTGGTTAAGTAAGATCTTTCAACCGAAATCCAAAGCACTGCCAGGAAATCGCAGCATCCTTGTCTGCAACAGCAACTTTCACATAAAATATCGTTATTGGATTGCCTGCATTTGTCTTTGTTTACCTTTTGGTGACACAGCTCCTTTTAAATTTGTACCACTGTGTTTAAATCACGGGGGGGGGGGGGGTTCTTCCATAGTAAAGGTACCTGGGGATGTGCCGCCCGCAAGGGTATGCTTTTTCAAACCTTCTAGTCTAGCCAAGGGTATACTTTTTGCCAATTTCAGTCCATTTAGTCTAGCCAAGGGTATACTTTTTGCCAATTTTCGCCCATTTAGTCTGGGCAAGGGTATACTTTTAGGCAATTTTGGTCAAAGAAATGTCAAACTTCGGTAATTCCTGTAAAGAAACCCAAATTTTTTTCAAATTTTGGTCCTTAGAATGCAAACATTTGGCAAGTTTTGCCTCGAAAATGCCAATTCATGGCACTTGGATGTAGAAATTAGTCTAGCCAAGGGTATCATTTTCAGAAAAATTGGTCTAGCCAACGGTGCTATTTTGAAACAGTGGGCGGCACACCCCTGCCTGAAATTTAGCCGAGAACCCCCCCCCCCCGTGGTTTAAATGTGTTTACACTTGCGTTTAAATCTGTACTGTATCGTTTGGTGAATATTTCAAGATTCTACATTTGGGGGGCACTTGTGAAAATTTTTATAGGGATGCTCGTGTCATCTTTTTGGGTTTGAAATCTACGAAAATGTCATTTTCTTGGGTTTCGCTAAGTTGGTGTTATTTTTTTGGGGTTGAAAAAATTGACGTTATTTTTTTGGGTTCATTGAAAATTTGCGTCATTTTTTTGGGTTACTGAACTTTGTATTTAGAAAATTATAATCTCAATCAATTAATGGAAGCGCTATAGGTTGTTGAATAACTCTTTCTTCCCAATTATGCTGAATCAGAAGTTTTACCTCTATGTGTCAATTCATTGCTACAGTTTTTGGAAAGAATAGTTGGTTATTAACATGATGATTTAGACAATCATACGAGTTGCTATGATGGTCTCCAAATTCAATATCAGTTTTACTATCTTGTGCAGAATTGTAAGGTGCAATTTTCTCAATTTAACTTGTTGTACAAAAAGGATAGCTATGGGGGCTCAAGAATAATTCCGTCATTTTTTTGGGTTTGAAAATTTTGGGACTGTCATTTTTTGGGTAGATTAAAAATCTGTCCAAATGAGCATCCCTATCTTAAATTTTATAGAGTGCCCCCCTGATCATTTAGTAACTAAGTCATTTCAACCAATGTTTTGCAGCGTATTCAACAAATACTGTATGAACCCCTAAGTGTCGAAGCATTTACACGCAGCTGTACCATCACCGTGAGGCTGGCTTAATGTTCTTTAAAGGGAATAGACACAGCTATATGTCGTAGCTGCTATAAATAGGCCAGAGACACGCCCACAAATCCATTGTTTCTTTAGCCACACAATGAAGCCGGATGCATCTAAGTTGCTGAGTACAATAGATTATATTTTTGACCCGGCCCGGGCCTGCTCTTAACTATGTCGATTCCCTTTAAAGGGTTTGTTACAACCAGTATGCTTTGTAATTGCCATCGTATTTTTCCTGTCATTTTCATGGCTAGTGAAAATGGCAACAACAAAGGCCAACGAAGATATGGTTCAAATTACTTCTGTTAGAAAAAGGCTTTTTTCAAAATGATAAATAATTTACCATTAAAGTAACGAGAAAAAACCTTTATAAACTTTCAAAAGCAATGTGCTACAAAAATGGCTGAGCATCTCTTTGATTTGGTACGTAACTTGAGAGATCAAATGTCCTGTTAGACGTATGCGAATGACATGTAAACTTCAGACCTCACTAAGAGTTGGTTGGACTAAATGAACTGAGAAATGGTTGCTTGAACGCAGGAAGCCCAACATATTGTAGTGAGAGGGTCCTCGAATATTCTAACGCATGACTTACCAAGCTCTTTTTCTTTCTTCAGATAAAATATCTCGTTGAAAGTGCTTGCAAATGAGACTCACTTGTCTGTGTCTCATATGACCTTGATTTCGTTGTTGCTTTTCGTCCTTGCCGTCGACCAATCCAATACAGCGCCTCGAAGAAGGCTACAATCCTGGACATAATATGTTGAGAAAATCTGCGCCCACCTTCCCCCCGTTCAATGTTGGTTATGGTGAGGTAACATTTGCTGCCATGCTCCAGAAATTACCCAACATTGAATGGGGGGAGGGGGGGCAATAGCAGGGCATCATTTCTTAGTGCTGTCACAAGGCGTTTGAACTCCATGACAACGTCAATTTTTCTCAACAATTTTGTCCAGGATTGTCTGAAAATCATGGCAAAAAATTGCGTGAGGGAAAAGGAGGATTGAATGTTACGTTTTTTGAAGAACTGTTTTCTCATGTTTAACAATGCTTTTCTTTATGCGGATGAGCAACAATCATTGTGGCACCTTATGTGACTATATTATTCTCACTCCTTTCAAATTCTATCAATGATATGACGTCACTAAGTCGTCAAAGGAAAAGGGCCTTGTTTGAAAGTTTTACAGGGCTGTGGCTGGAAATTAATTGCAGGAGGTGTTTTACGAGGCCAGGAAACAGTGACTGAAGCATTTTAGTTTCAAAAGCAGTGATCTATTCATTTTAACGAGCATGTTCTAATGTGACGTCAGAAATGACAAATATAGTAATCACAATCTTTATGAAAGAAGGCAACGTGGTGTAAGTAACTAAATAAAAGAGTCAATCAGAATACAAAGGCTTTTTCGTTAGGCTGTCTGCACTAACGCACATTGGTTTTACATAAGCGTACATCAAGGCTATGATGAATACAGAAGAAATGATGGATCAACCTTTGCACAAATAAACACCCTGAAAGGGGCAAACCACACCCTTTTCAATACCATCGCAACCAAGTATTGCAGTATATTTATGTACATCTACGATTGAAGAGAAGTTCCCTTGAACACACAACTTGCATTCAATATTTATCTACTTTTCAGCAACGATTTACCATAGGATACCACGGTTTACCAAACGATTTACCGTTGCTAAATGTAACAATTTCTCATTGATGACATGAAGGTCATCGAAATGGCATAGTGTATTTGCAATATTGCAACATTGTCCATGACATGAATATTTGTTTTACAGTTTGTACCATTGATTCTGGTAATTGCAACGGTTTACCGCTAACAATCAGAGAAAAAGGAAATCCAATACAGTTCTTTCTGTATACTTTTTGCGGTAAATCGTTCTTAAACTTACAAACAGCTATCTCTCATAACTTCATTTTAAGTTTAGGAGAGACATGTTACATGCGTTCATAACTGCACACATTTTACTCATTTAAATAAACTACGTACATTGCAAACCCTCATTGAAACAGCGGTAAATCGTTTGGTGAACCGTGTGGTAATTCGTGCTGTATACGTTATGTTGCATTTCCATATCAAAGCACTAACATGTGAAGCAATGAATTTTGCTCACCATGCTTTAGTATTTAAGTCTTCTGCAGTTATTTTTCGTCAGCATCTGCATTCGTTTCTGCATTTGAGTCCCCTGAGTCTATTGTTTTATCAATAATGGCTATGGGAAACTGAACCATAGAATTGCACGCTCACTGAACTGGTCAAGTGTTTCATTCTAACGATAGCAGTTTAGGCCTACCGGCATTTTGTTTGTGTCCAACACTCTTGGCAACTCACGATACTTCTTTTTAGCAGTGATGATATATGGTTGCAGTGGAATACTCAGGACACCTTTATGATTTCTTTTATTGAAAGTCCCTTTTCAGCATGCAAGTACCTCCAAGAATTGATATAACTTTTCTGGAAAGGATCTGTTGAACGCCATTATGGCCTAAAGTAAACTGCGTCAGGCCAGTTACTTCATGTATGCTTCCTTCATCACAATCTAATTTTAGAATATTGCTGTCCCCAAGCCCCACCTACACAAACAACAGAGCAGACAAATATGTCTGGAAGAGTACATGCAGTTGAGGTGTCAGGCAGAATTGATTTAATGTATAACAATGTACTGTTGACATTGTTCTCAATGTTATAAGATGATGGGGGCATAAAGCCCCCACCATGCCCCACCCAACTCTTCCCACTTGAAACCCCAACTATAACAGCAGTCTATGAATATCCTGAACGTGCACAGATACTAAACAATAGTTTTTTAGGAGATGTCTTATGATCTTCCCATGTTGTATAAGTGCATCTTTCAATGAGCTGTTGCCTTGACATTGATAAAATGAATATATGAAATAAATAAACGACTATGAAATCATTAAATTCGATGCTAATTATCAAATTCATATCGGACACCACAGTCGCTATTGTATTACCATATAGAGTTTAATGAAGTCACTGTTGCCTTCCTCGACAAGAATAGTTTTTAGAGTAAGCTACTGAATACGTAAAGTCTCTTCTTTGCAAAATTCAGACAATCCTGGACATAATATGTTGAGAAAATCTGCGCCCACCTTCCCCCCGTTCAATGTTGGTTATGGTGAGGTGACATTTGCTGCCATGCTCCAGAAATTACCCAACATTGAATGGGGGGAGGGGGGGGCAATAGCAGGGCATCATTTCTTAGTGCTGTCACAAGGCGTTTGAACTCCATGACAACGTCAATTTTTCTCAACAATTTTGTCCAGGATTGTAGCTATCAAGGCGTAATGATGCAGTAAAAACCCGCGTATAAGAACCTACAAGTTTGCAAGTCAGCCTGATTAGGTTCTTATATATTGAGTATTTAGTGGGAATTCATGCTGTTCTTAAATTGGTTCTTATTTCATTCAGGGCTTCCAGGTATTTCTTTTGTTCAGATTGTATCTTCAAGCCCATTATTTACTGTCAGTTGAGAGGCACCTGAGTTCATGAGGCCTTATTCAAAACATCAGTACGTGGAAGAATAAGAAATCTTACAGAATACAATGAAAAGCTTTCGAAGCGTCTTAGAGCTCTTTGCAATTTGCCCCAGGGGGGGGCACTCGGCACATGCACATACGGGGAGGTAAGTCCGATATTTTTGGGTCAGAATGTTGCCAAAAGTGATATTCTTGGGTCCAAAGAAAACTGAAACTATGTTCATGATATTTTTTGATACCAAACATCTTTACATTGATATTTCTGGGTTCGATGGAGGCAATCCTGACTTCTTTTTTAATTGTTTGGGGATATTTTATGTTCATGTACAGGTTTATATATATAAAATGAGTTGATATTTTTGGGTTGCATTGAAGCTGAAGTGATATTTTTGGGTTGCCTGAAAATATCTTGGACTGACCCCCACGTATGCGTATGTGCTGAGTGCCCCCCCCCTCCTTAGCAATTTGCACATATGGCAAAATCAGTACGTATAGGCTCAATGACAAAGCAACCAGAGTTTTGATCTAGTTTGATGATCTGCACGAATAAGAACCTATTTCAAACTTCAGGCTGAATGGGTTCTTATATAGTGGGGATCTAATTTCAGAATTTTCAACTTGTAGGATCTGAATCACTACGTTCTTATACGTGGGTTTTTACTTATACGCGGGTTTTTACTTTGATCGAAATGCCGTTCGCTTTGATCTGTGTAAGTGTTGCACTGTTGTATCTAAGTATAGTAATAAGAGTTATAACTATACTAATATACACCAGTGCAACACTGTTGTATCTAACAAGTGAAAATAAAGTAGAATTTGTTAAGGACTGCCTTTTTAGAATAAATGACTTTATCTTACCTCTGACGATTTGCACTGAAACAGATGAATAGCTCCAACTTTATCATTGGAATATCTTGTTGAGAAAATAAATAAATTCTGAATGACGGGATGATTTGTCACATGAGTGCACAAGCTGATGTTTTCCAATGGGTAATCTTCAATGAGTTCCTTTAGGATAAAAACAATGTGTTAATTAATATCTGGCAAGTACTGGGCCCCAGGGGGGGGTTACTCCCATACTTGACTTGACGGGATGTGCCGCTCAACAGGGTGTCCTTTTGCGATAAAAATTATGCGACAGGGTATCCTTTTTTGATACAAATTATGCGACAGGGTATTACAATTGATAAGAAAATTATGCGACAGGGTATCATGTGGAAGTACACTTTTTAGAGTTATCATGAAACAATGGATTTTGGCAAAATTTCTATGCGACAGGGTATACTTTTGGGCAATTTTTATGCGACAGGGTACAGGGTGTTGAGCAGTTTGCCACACACCCCCGTCACTTCCCTAGTCTGGTACCCCCCCCCCCCCCCCGAAGTACTGTGCAAGTCAAAAAAGTTAACGCGTTTGGTGGGTTGTGGAATAAAAAGTATGTGACCGATATTCAAAACTGAAATGTTCATCTATCAGTCGAACGCCAACTTTGATGAGAAAATTTTATTTGGTGATAAAGCAAAACCCGGCAAACAAGAACATACTTTTCTAAAAAACAGACTGACAAGGCTCTTATTAATGAGGTACTTATGAAATTTTCAAGGTGTGGTTTTTATCGCCAGGACACTTGTTACTATGATGAATACATAGCTATACAGTATGTGTTAAATAAAGTTGAGGGTAGAGTGACTGCATTTAAATACTAGAGGGTATGGTATTTTGTTGCTGACAAAGCAATTTATATCATGCAGCTTGATAAAACAATTTGCATATCCCTGAAAACTGTTAGAGGTGTTCAGTTATCAATGGTTGGGAGTTTGTTTAACCTGATACGATGAAGTTTCTTAATAAAGATACTATCTCATAGGAACATTGCAGTAAATCAGTCTGTTTTTTGTTCTTATCTTTGAGTGCCTTTTTTCACAAAATCAGTCTGCAGGTTCTTATTTTCTATGTTCTTGTTTGCAGGGTTTTACTGTATCCCTTATCTTATAGTCCGAGAAATTAGGAAAACGGTGCATATTTGGGAAACACAACCTCGTCCCCATGCCCCAAAAGGAGTCTACGCCAACCTATTTGGGTCAGTACTGACGTAGGAAACTGGCCCTCGGAACCAGGTTGTGGGAAACAAACACTCCACATTCCATTGTGGTCCATGATTAACCTTCTATTGAAATTCGAGTTCTGTATTTCAAACTGGCAATGCAAACTTCAATGCAACATTAATCATAGACTAGAAAAGAACGTGGAATTCTCCATTCCCATACAAACCCCTAACAGGCATGTTTCTAATTTTTGGGTCTTAAAATTGGGTGATTTTACCAAACGAAATTTTCTCATCTAAGACTGCGTTCACACGATGCCGGCACATTTTGAAAACGGTGAAAAATGTGACGGCTGCAAAATTTGAGCTAGCGTTCACACGATACCGGATCAGTTTGAAAACGGTAGGAACTTAGACGGAAAAAACTCGTTGCAACACTTTGATGCCAAAGAAGCTTACCTACACCTTAAGAGTCGATCAGTCTCGTTCCAAAAGTGTCTAAAAATGTTCTGTTTTCATAATTTACAGGTGTTTACACGATGCTGTTTCCAAAATGTGTCGGTTAGAGTTCCGTTTTCAAAATCTACCGTTTTCAAAATCTGCCGGCAAAAAATGTGCCGTTTTCGTGTGAACGGGAGGCCTATCCGTCGAATTTTTCACCGTTTTCAAAATGTGCCGGCATCGTGTGAACGCAGTCTAAGTTAGCCTTTGACTGATAGATTAACACTTTAGTTTTGAGCATCGGTCACATACTTTTAATTCTACAGCCCGCCAAACGAATAAACTTCTTTTTGACTTACTTGGTAGTTGATGACTTATAACCGATGAGTCAAAACATTTTCAGATGTTTGAGAGTCTGTTGCTTTCTAGAAAGTCTTCGGATTTCCAGAAAACATTGTTCAGCGTGTAGCTAGCGTTCCAACCTGTTTCGTTTCAACTTATTGACAATTCATTTACATCAATTCGACTCGTTTCAATGGTATCGTTCTGAACTGAACAGCACAGTTTTGAAACCCTTTAACGTCAGAATTCTTAAAAACAAATCCCCAAATCCTTGTTCAACTTTGCTAAAGATTCAGCAAAACAGCTATCGAAATAGAGCCCAATTAAACGCCTGCTAGAGTTTACTTCGTTGGAAATATTTCTAAGCCGCTCTTTGCACAGCTGTTTGTACTGACAAGGGAGAGACTTGTATTAAGTCTGATTGTGACGATGAATACGGTGATAATTTTACATAGGGTATTAGGACTAGGCCTGTTTTGAGGGGCAAATCACTTTCCAAAATAGCGTACGTGACGATTTTTTTTCTGTAATTTTTTGTGATTTTAGTGATTTTGCTATGATTTTTCATTAATTTCTTTTAGCGATTTGTGATCTTTGTGCGTTTTAAATGTGATTTTTTTGTAATTTTGGGGAAGGTGTACGAAAAAAATCAATGATTTGCCCCTCGCCTGTTTTCAAAGATTTCAAGAGGAAACATCTTCACAAAATGGCTTGCAATTTGAGAAAGATGTCATCGAATTTGATCAACTTGACCTTTGTTGACATGTTTACTATTCAGTAATATTTGATTAATCACTAAAACCTGCAGGCTCCAAAACGTCTGAATCTTTTCTGATTCACTCGGTATGTCTTGCAGTAACCATGGGTAATCGAGGCAAAGAATGATTTTTTCGTGAATGGCGTCGAAATGAAGGAGCCTAGGCCATATCCTAGATGATACTGTATGTTCCTTCAAGATGAAAATAGCTTCATCAATAACTGTCTGGCATTGACTATTCAGTTCTTGAAACTCCTTGAATGAACCTTTATAAAGATTACTGTTCAGCTCTCCAAAACTCTTTGAAGGAACCAAATAATAACTCTACTCCTTTTAACTTGTTTATGACTGTCTACCTCTTGAAATTCCTTCAAGGAAACTTTGTAAGAACGAGTTTTCAGCTCTTGAAACTCCTTGACGGAATCCTTATAAGAACAACTGTTCAGCTTTCAAATCTCCTTGAATGAACCAAATAATAACTATTCCTTTCAGTTCGTTTACGACTGTTTACTTCTTGAAATTCCTTATAAGAAGCAATATGTGAACGCCACTCCCTTGGGTCTATTTACAATTGTTCAAGTCCTGAATCTCCTCGAAAGAAACATTCGAAGGACTTTCATTCCTTTAAAACTATTTACGTTTGTTCAATTCTTGAATCTCCGTGAACCAATATTCCACGGACTTCATTCCCTTTAAGCTTTTTACATTTGTTCAGTTCTTGAATCTCCGTGAAGCAATATTCCAAGGACTTCACTCCCTTTAAACTGTTTCTTTTGTAATAATGAAACCCAGAATTGTCTAGTCCTCATGACATAAAGCTGACCTGAAACTTGATAGGTTTTCGGAGTTCAATTCATTACATCAGCTGTATCAACTTTCATGAATGCATGGCCCTTCATTTTAATGCGGTTTCTCACTAGATTGACCTAACAAGAAAAACTCCACTCTGCAAATGGGATGTTGAAACGAATGAATTAAAAGATATTTCTTTATTCCGAGAAATAAAATGAAAAGGCAAGCTCCCAGGATGATTTTTGAAAGTATCACTGAATTCAAAACAGTGCCTGTTATCTGTTTTACCTTTCCCAAGGTACTCTTTACTCAACGTTTCTTTCCTTTGACAATAAAATCACATTATTGATAGGGCCTGGTTCACACTAGGTCGTTTGGGTCTTTAGGTTCGTGCTAAAAGACCCAAAAGACAAAGACTCGGAGTTAGAGTCTGAACGGACTGAAAGACCCAAACGACCTAGTGTGAACCCGGCTTAAGTGCTTTGCAACTATCTCGATGATATCACGTCCTAGCTTGTTTACTCCTAGTTTCACGACTCTGCAACTGATCATCTGCAACTTCCCCTTCTGTTTATTGCTTTTTATTTTGGACGACGCGTAGCTTTTGCGGCACTGCAGTAGTGGAACTGCATGTATCTCGTAAAATAGGAATCATTCCTCTTTCGTCAAGCTGCTTGTTCTGAAATACCCGACGGGGCTATGATGCCAGAATCAACCGGAACACAATTTTTTGTCTCCCTTATCAACAGCCTATGTTTGAGAAATGGAATGTATTGATGAAACATTAGAGCATGCTTAGGCCAAATTGCTAACACCAAGTGTGGCCAAATTTGTCTTGAATTAAGCTTCCGTAATGCCCGAAATTACTTTGGGCCAAGTTTGGAAAACATAACATTTTGGGAAGAACAACAGATCTTTTCCACTTTTCCAAGCCTCTTTGTGAAAATAAGACCAAAAGAAACGGTAGATAAATCCCAACTTGCGAAGCCAAGGGGGCTTGAGCTCCTTAAGAAAGCTGAAAAACATCCTTCCGCAAAGGAAACTTGATCAAGTTTACAAAGCTCTCTTTGAAAGCCATCTTCGCTATGGCAACATCGTTTGGAATACTCTTTCCAACACCAAACCATCCCAATTGCAACGATTACAGACAAGGGCAAAGAAGCTAATAGCGAATGCCAAGTATAAGGACGGATGGACTTGCAAATGGCTCTCCGTAAAGTCATTGATCTCCTTTGACCAAGGAGTCATGACATATAAAATCTTGCATGACCTCTGTCCCGAAAATCTTCGCCATAAGTTCACTGAAAGATCCATGATTTCAGAGTATAGAACCAGAAACCATGGAGATCTGCAAATTCCTAAAGTTAGGTTAGAATATGCAAAGCGAAGTTTCTACTTCTCTGGTGTCAAAAACTGGAACGATATCCCTGACAACATTCGAGCAAGAGAGTCAATCGCTCGTTTTAGAACAGGTCTTAGAGATTATCTTTTGAACCTTTCACAGGACCCAAACACGACCCCTTGGTAGAGCAGCAATATTCTAATTTTTTTTCTTTTCTCATATTATTCTCTAGAAATATTGTTAATAGGATATTAATTTGCTGAAAGGATCTCGTGTGTTTTAAATAATGATAAAATGAAATGAAAAAATGAAATGAAATGAAAGCAAAGAAATGTCGATTTTACATGTTAGCGGCAGATTAATCAGGCATTGCAAGACAACTATGTAAAACTCTGAAGCAAAGATTGCTGGGTAAAGATTATGGCTGTCTTGTTTCTTCAAATTGACACCGAGATCCCGAGACCTCAAGAAGTTTTGAGAACAAACTCCTGTTTGTGGACCCGTTTTGGATAATAAGGCGCTACACCACAAAGATCTATCGATCTATCGTCACTTTTTGCAAACTTTATCTTCCTGAAATTTAGTTTCTGAATTCAAATAAGATCCTACAATTGGCATCAATTAATGTGGTCAAATGGCCTTACCAAACATTTTGTGATGAACGAAAGGACTGAAAGATGTTGGAACTTGTTGATTAAATTTGCAACCTCAATATGTCAACATCATTCAAGAGAAACAATGAGCACATCAGATGCAGACAATGGAAACAGTACATCTACATACTTAACCCTGTCTTTCAAAATGGCCGGGGGAGGGGTAACTTCAATAGGCAGGTGACGGGGGTGTGCCATTTTGGCGTCTGAAATAACACCCTAAAATTTATGATTTTCCGTGAAAACTATGTCCAAATATTTAAGGGCCATTCAAAATATATACCCTAAAATTGACGAAAATCAAAAAATTTAACCAAGTATATGAAAGTTGAGCAAAATCAGTCCCCTGAATGTTTTTTCCGAAAATGACGCCCCAAAATTAATGCCTATTGAGATTTTACCAAAGATGACACCCTAAATACGTGTTAGGCCTCAAAGAGGCAACAAGTCCCCAGAACGCATAAAGTAATCCCATTGTCAGTATCAAAAATAGATTGCCTTAAGCTCTTGCTGCCCTGGGATCTTTTGAATCTTCCTTTGTGTTGATTTTTGGGTCAGAAGAATTTGTTTAAGCAGCAGCTTCCAATCATCTTGAGATGTGAAGGGTCTACCTTGGAAAAAACAACAGGGAAGTGCCTGCCATGGGAAAAGTTCTAACCCTTTCCTGGAACAAAATATTGGAAACACCATGCCGGTCCTGGAATAAGATGCAGCAAACTGGCTTGCGCTGTTGTTTTTCACTGTATTCATAAATCTTTCGACCAATGCTAGAACAATTTCTTTACTAACAACTGTCCTGGACCCAAAATAAAGAAGATAAAATATGATCTCCTGGATTTTTCTTGAAAACGGTACCCAATCAACTGGCACATCCCCAGGTGCTTGATCTATTAAGTAGGCCCCTGGGTGCGTAACAATCAAAAGCAACTGATGTTCTTGTTACAAAGTCAGCCCTCGGTTTACAAATAAAAAACTGATATAGACTGATTGCATGTGTCTCAGTTTTTCGATTGAGTTGGATGATGTTCCTCAAACTTGTATGAGTGAAAATGAAAATATTACATTAAAAACGTTGACATGGAATCATGTCGTTAGTCTGAGACTGATAATCAAATGCCGCAATCCAAGAGGACAACCTACATAACTAGAGAATTCATTACAAATGCGAGCTTACCATTGTTTCTCCATTGGCCATACTGATGCTTTCATTTGTGACTTTCATACTCATAACTTGAGTCCATAATCCACCTTCTTCACTGATCTCCTATGGAAATGAAAAATTCAGCTTTCATAGTCAAACCCAGTCAAACTATGAACAAAAATTCCTGTGAAATGGGTGAAAGGAGGGTGAAATGGATAAATGTATCTATCAAATTATCAAAATATTCTACCGGGTGAGTCAATAAAAACGCCCGGCGTTTGAGAAAACCCTGATCCCTCAATATCAGAGCAATGATGTTGAAAACTGTCTTGTTTTATCCCCGATATGTCAAATTAGGTTCAGTAATTTACCCGGCTTTAATCGGTCATTCTTTCCCGTCGAAATAGGAGATTTTCTGCAGAAAGCCCCTTTCGAAAACCTGCAAAAACGAGCGAAAACAGCAAGCAAAATTTCCCTTTGTTCTCCTTCCTAGCAATGATGACTCTTGGATGTGCTCATGTAGTTTGTCCTCATGGGAGAATGGAATCCCCCTGAATAAGTTATTCACACTAGGGGGAAGACTTTCAACCCGCCAAAACGAAAGCACGTGCTAAAGTATGCTGAAAGTCATCGCAGTGAGGTAAACACATTAGGGATTCTTGCTTGTAATTTCAGCACGTTTTTTAAGGTTTCTCAAAGGGATTCATTTTAGAAAATTGCCTACAGAACCTGAACGGAGTGACCGATTTTAGAAAGGAAAATTTGTAAAAATATTTGAACATGTTAGCTATTTAATCAGATATTGCAAAATATCATTGCTTATATATTCAGGGAGCAGTAGCCTTTCAAACGCCGGGCGTGTTTTCTGACTCATCCGGCACATAGAGCGATACAAGAGTACATTTTAACTACCCAAAGAGTTGACAAAAAACCTTCATACGGCTATAATGTCATAGATAAGATATATCGTGTGCAAATTTATTGCCACGGGATTGCAAAATTTATTACTCAAAACAAAAACTATTCCTTACAACCCATGCGGGAGATGCAATTAAAATAACGCCTTGAGTTTGATTGGGTGTTTTATGCCCTTCCACGATATTTTCTAAAAAGAAAACTTCAAAAATTCTTCAGTCTTTCGGCTATTACTATCAGACAAAATTCGATGCATTCCAATCCATCCAATAGACCTTTCAGAAAGAGCATGTATCGAACGTTATTCTTATACATTTTTATGCGAGCGTTCGATCGAGTGGCATTAGAGCTTCTATCACTATTGTGCACATTCGAAAATTCTACAAAATGTAGCAAGATATCGTTCGATTCTGATTCTTTTTCAGAATAGCTAAAAGGTCTATTGCGTGAATCTGAATATCTGTGTAAGATATTTTAAATAGCAAGATCTGTATAAAATATTATTTTATACACACTTACAAAAAGTTTAAAGAAAAGATGAAGAAGAACAAGACTTAGTAGCTGTGTAGTGTATATCAAATTCTAAAATTAATTTAACTGAACCGACCAGCTATGTGAATAAAATTTAGGGTCAATTGGAGTACATTTTATTAATGTCATCTGAAAGGTTTTTATTGCCATAACCCGGTATAAACCCGGTAAAAACCTGCGTATAAGAACCTACTATTTTGCAAGTCAGCCTGATTAGTTTTTTATGTATTGAGTATTCAGTTGGAAATAAGGCTGTTCAGGTTCTCAAATTGATTCTTATTTCATTCAAGGCTTCCAGCTATTTTTTTTTCGGATTGAAACTTCAAGCCCATTATTTACTGTCAGTTGAGAGACACCTGAGTTCATGAGGCCTTATTCAAAACATCAGGTCATGGAAGAATCAGAAATTTTACAGAATATATAGCTACAATGAAAAGCTTTCGAAGCGTCTTAGAGCTCTTTGCAATTTGCACATATGGCAGAATCAGTACGTATAGGCTCAATGACAAAGCAACCAGAGTTTTGATCTAGTTTGATTATCTCCACGAATAAGAACCTATTTCAAATTTCAGGCTGAATGGGTTCTTATGTATTGGGGGTCTAATTTCAGAATTTTCAGCCTGTGGGTTCTTAATCACTAGATTCTTATACACGGGTTTTTACTATAAGAGTTGTATCAGAGCATTGTTTGAAAATTGTATTATCAATAACTTTAAGTTACTCACACTGAGTCTTGCCAATGCATCTGCTGGAGTCAATTCACTTTTTCCACTCTCATGTTGGAAGGAAGCCAAATGCTGCAAGAAAAGTTTCATTGTCAAAAATTTATTCTAAACGACCTAGGCAAATGATCACGTTGGGAACCTAAAGCCGTTAAAACGTCAGGTTAAAAAAGTTGAAAACAAAATGAACAAAAAAAGGAATGATACAAGCTATCGGGTGTCGCAAAAATGCAAAACGTTTAAATAATCATCAGAATGCAATTTCTAAATCAACTTTCAAATTTTCTTTTTGGACTACGATACGAAAATCCAAATTATATTGCCAGACAAAAAAGATCTTATTCCTAGAATCTTATTGCAAATATGGCTATTTTGAAAGCTGCGTGGTTTTGAAGCATGTTAAGGGATGGCACTAATGTCCGGGATGGGAGGGGGGTTACTCCCATACTTGAATTGACGGGATATGCCGCTCAACAGGATGTCGTTTTATGGTAAAAATTATGCGACAGGGTATTGGGAGGGTATTAAACTTGACAAGAAAATTATGCGGTCTTAAATTTCAAAAAAGGAAAGCTCACTGTCATATAACTCTTCAATGATGATGAAAAATTGCAAAGCTTGGACAGTTGGTGGAGAAGTCTCCAGGTTTGGCAAGTTTTCCATTGAATACCTTAGAAAGACGACAGTTGCATTGGGAGAGACAGAAAGTTTAGGTGACCTTTGCAATTAGGTGTCTTGGAGATTGCAATAACATTGGCGGTGATGCAAGGGGAAGCCAGTTCAGAAATCTTTAAGGAGATGAGTGAGTTTGTATTGCAGCTAAACCTGAAGCCAGGCAACATATCCATGCTTGTTTGTTCAACAATATGACTCAACAATGCCAATGTTTGCTTTATTTTTTCTGTTTTACTTCTGCACCAAATTTCGCTCCAGAAAGCTTTCCGCGCGGAATACTTTTCGCTCAGTATTTGTATCATGTATTGTGATTGTTTTGCATTAGACCATGAACTTACAATGGTCGACGAACCATGGGTCGCAGGAAACGAAGTAATAGTTAAAAATGTAAACGAAAACATACCTGTGTCTTTATCGTGGCTTCTTCTGCCTTTCTTGGCTTTCCTTTGCTTACTTGCCTCAGTTCAATCCATTGATACAAGTATGCAATGGTCTAATTCAGTTTCTCTGCAACAGCGAGGTTTGCGAGGCCATTGCAGACTTGAATCAATAGATTGAGCTGAGGCAGGCAAGCAAAGGAAAGCCAAGAAAGGCAGAAGAAACCACGATAAAGACACAGGTATGTTTGCACTTACATTTTTAAGAATTACTTCGATTCCTGCGACCCATGGATGAACTGGGCAAGAAAAACTGTACATACCTCCACTCGATAGTTTGTAGTGCCTTCGTTGACTGACATGCTTGTTGGCGTCGATCTTACTAGAGCATCTGCGAATCAAATACACAACTGTGATTCAAATTGATAACAGTATCCAGAAAAGGATAAACATTGCATATTGCATGTAAAGGGTGAGTCGGAAAACTTACAACCTGTTTGAAAAATCATCAATATCACTCATTCTGAGTATCCGATCATCCGCGATATTGCTGGGAATAATAATCATCAAGGTTCGAAAGCAAACAATTATTCCATGGGTGAAAGGAAACAAAATAATTGTTATTTCATAAAATGTATACGCAAATCAAACCTGAGTCTTTATCGTGGTTTCTTCTGCCTTTCATGGCTTCCCGTGCATCCCTACCTCCGCTCAACTCGTTGATTCAAGTTTGCTATGGCCTAATTCAGTTTCTCTGTAAAAGCGAGGCTGTCCTCGTTTGCGATTATCTGATTTCGTTTTGTCGCCGTTGAATCACAAAACTGCAGATGTGGACAGCCGCGCTTTTACAGAAAAACTGAATTAGGCCATAGCAACCTGAATCAACAAGATGAGTTGCGGTAGGGGTGCAGAGGAAAGCCAGGAAAAGCAGGAAGAAACCACAAAGCCTTTGACCATAGCTTTTTGACTAAAGGGAGCTAGTTATGATCTAGCTGGTGGGTTTTTTTGGGGTCACTCGGTAAGTCACAAGGGTTGGAATCGCCAAAACAGCATTCAGGGCAATGCGAAATGTTTTCATATAAAAGACACAGATATCCAGACTAGTTTGTGTGTTTTAAAATGATACGTTTGGAGTACACTTTTGTATGCTAGTGAGACCAGCATAGCACAGTGGGCCAGAGGGTGGACAAAAATAAAAAGATGAAAAAATTTAAATAATAGTTTTATCAGTGGAAATTGATATCATATGCCTCATCGAGTAAGGAAATCACATTCAACGTTATCGAAAAAATTGCTTTCTATCAATTAATCAATTTCAAATCACATGATGCTAACTGTTATTGAATACTTCAAGCCGTTAACTGTTTTCAACTTCAATTTTACCAACTGCATCTTCAGGCACCGATTTGTCTGCAAGCGGCACTTCGATAGCATCGTCATAACGTTCACAGGCAGGGATCTAAGTGTAACTGACTGCATTTCGATTGAGCACAGACTCCTATTCCAAAATTGTGATTTTGTTCAAAGTACTTTAGAAACACGTTGCTGCACTTTGTACGCTGTGTTTTAAAACTGAGTTCAAAATTTCGCTTGTAAACGCCAAACGTCTTCTTTGCATATTTGCAAGCACTGAAGCATCCTCTAACCGTTTGACTTACATTTGGCTGCCGAGAGGTGCCGTAGAAAATACAACAATGGTTATTGCAACGGCAAAATTGAAGTGTATAGGGAATAGGGCACTGCTGAATAACTTTCAGATTGATGTCAAATTCTATTCATTTTTATGCCAAGTCTATTTCAAAGCCTGTCCTTGTTTAAGAATCATTTCAGATTATAGATTTATAGTCATTAATTCTGCTTTCCTTATTATGGTTACGTACTTATCAGAAGTTATTTGATGCATTGACTTTGGCTGTTTCAAATAAGGACTTAGAAGAATTTTCCGACAACTGCACAAATAACTAAGCAAAGAAATTTACTCCTCACGACGTTTTTCTTCGTAAGTTTCCAAGTTTTATAGCATTCTTTACCATTTTATGCCTTATGCGATTTATGTCCGAAAAAATCGTAATCTGGCCCACTGTGCATAGGTTACAAATCTTTAAATCGACGAAAAAGGCGGGTGTAAAATTTCAATGACCTATTTCTTTAAACTGAATGATTTGAAAGAAACATTAGCCATTTTTCTATGATTCTACCGTTGGAATTTTCGAAAATCTTGAATATTTGTCGAAATTACAGCCTATTTTTACATCTAATTTGATTTAATACGGTGAAACCATTACAGTGCAAGGCGAAACGGTATCGTGTAAACAGAACCCCAATCCGCTATGAAATGAAAACGGTATCGTGTAAACGGGGCCAAAGACAAAAAATGTAATTGCCACTGGAACAGCACAGTGGGCTAGAGGCAGACATTCGGAAATTTTGAAGTTCTCAAAAATGCAAATTGTTATGCAGTTTTAGAAAACCGAACAACTGGGCTTAAGCGTGCCTTTTAAAGTTTTCATTTATCTTGTGTTATCACAGAGTTATAGATATTTGAATCTGAGAAGATTGAACAAAATCTTTCAAAATGTCACACCCAGCTTTCTAGTGGCAAAGAATGCGGATAAATGATTTTCGGCCAGAAAAATGGGTTGCAGAATGTTTGATAGCTATAACCAAGTCGTAGATAGTCACGGTTTATTGAAAAGCAAGACAAAAATTCTTTGTCTGGTCTACTTGTACAGCTGCAATAATTTTCTTCAGACAACTTGTCAGATCTGTTGTCTTCTTCAGAGGGCAAAATTTGACTTTCATCGAGAATATTTTGAAAAGTACGAGGAGAAACATGACACCAATACATTTTCTGAAAGAGCAGCTTATGAAAATTTTATTTTTGAAAATTTCATTTTGTTTCCCCTCGGCAAAATCAAATAAACAGGGGGGAAAGGTATTTTTAAGGAAATTTGGGGTGTTCCAGGGAAAGATATTTAGACCATGCATATTTTTGTGAGAACACTAGAGAAATTTTAATTATTGAGTATCCCCTAGGTAATATCATGTGCATAAGAAACTTCTACATAGCTTTTTTATACTGGAATGTACCAGAAAAGAGATTTTTAGTTAGAATTCCCAAAGTTAGAAAATGTGTCCCAGTCCCCATAATATGGGTCCCAATCCCCAAAATATGGTGAAACATTCAACTATATCCATTGTTCCAACCGAATACATTGAAAAGATCCATCAATCACTAATGCTGATTTTCTTGAGACCGAGAAGTGTAACGGGGGTTCTGGGCTCAGAGTGTAAATATAGAGTATTAGGCCCTGATTATAGTATTAACCCCCCTGAATATAAAAGTTTTAAAGCTGCTCTGTGAACCATTTGATTTATTCCTCTCATACGTCAAAACGAGCTGCCAACTGCCCCTGTAACATTTAGTTCCCTTGAGATGTCCACGAATGTCTGCAAAATCACCATTTTGGCCCACTGTGAACAGGTTGCAGGAACATGGGATAGAGGAAGACAAAGATTGCCATTTCTAGATTGGTCGAAAAAATACCTTGGAAAAAAACAAAGCTAACTTCTTGCGGCACTCTCTTGCTGAAACGATGTGACATCCTACGTCAGTCTCTGACACGGCACTCAAAAGAAGAAGATGGTAGGTCACTAAATTCTACACCAAACATTTAAAGATTTGAGCCTATGCTGGGTCCTGCCACTCCCTGCAGATGGGTGACAGCTTGTTGAAGGATCTACTTCAATTCAACTTTCAAATGGTAAGCAGGCCATCCCAGAAACAATTTGTAGTTGTGAAAAACATGTAAGACACTCACCACTTTTTCCAACACCATTAGATAAATCTCTTGGGCTCTGTGGAAAGAGAGTCCGTAAGTTGATTAGCGAAGAACAAATAACTTAGCCAAAAACAAGAATACACAGATGCCTGTTTAATTTAACTGGATTACTGCCTGCGGGCTGTCTTTAAAAAGAAAAGTAACCTGCTTTACCAACTTACATACATTCGTCTGGTTTATGGTTTTCTTAATGAACCAGAAGCGGATCAAGTATTAATTATTAATACTCCGGCGAAATGCCGTCATTGCCGAAAATTTCCTAAATTCTACCACATGAAATTTTCGACTCTAGATTCGAATTCAGCGATCAAAACTAAGTCTTGCTGCTAGGTTTCATATTTCTGGTCCTTGCCATACTGATTTCAAGGAGCATAAAACTCAATGTTTTTGCAAGGGATGTCACCACAAAAAAAGTCATAGGCTGCAAGTTTACCTCAGAACAAGTTTTGCGGTTCAAGTACAGACCGTTTCTTAAAATTAGCGTTTCTCAGAAATTCCTCGAATTCTCGTAGACAGTTTCTTTGAGCCTGATCATGGAGCACTGCGGACACTTTGATTTCAAACGCATTGTTTAGTTGACGCTACCACCTTTATTCCTATTCGAGGCTACTCTCTAGTTGGGCAATAAAGAGGAAACTCGCCACGCTCACAGTTAAGGTGGTAGCATCGTAATGTAGTATCGTAAGGTAGTAGCCTTTAATAGGAATCAATGTGGCAGTATCAAATAAACAATTCGTAGAAAATAATGGTGTCCGCAAAGCTCCATGCACTTATGTGCTGATATACCTGTTTGAACATTCTAAATTTCTACCACCATGCTACTTTCAATTAAGTATAGTAAAAACCTGCGAAAAAGAGCCTTCAAATTTTCCAAATCAGCCTTGCTTCGGATTCTTCTGAGATAACCATCGAGAAATATGCTAAGAAACATGTCAAGAGATCCTTCAACTTTACGATCAAACATGGTTTTAGATTTCAAAGTAACAGCAAACATTTTTGTTCATTATTATGTGTTCAACCCACGGGAGGGGGTTCTCGGCTAAATTTCGGGTAGGGGGTGCCGCCCACAGTTTCAAAATGTGACCGTTGGCTAGAACAATTTTTGTGAAAATGATACCCTTGGATAGACTAATTTTCCCTTCAAAAGTGCTCTGATTTGGCGTTTTCTAGACAAAACTTGCCAAATGTTCGCATTTTCTGGACCAAAATTTACAAAGAGTTGGGTTTTTTTTTTGCAAAAATTGCCGAATTTTGACATTTTTTTGACCAAAATTGTCAAAAAGCATACCCTTGCCTAGACCTAACTCGACTAAAATTGCTAAAAATTACACCCTTGGCTAGACTAGAAGTCCGAAAAGGTAGACCCTTGCGGGCGGTACATCCCCACTAAGAAATTAAAGTTGTTGACTCGATATTACCATAGTTTTCCTCGTTGTTTTCCTTTTGGCCCAAGCCTACCTAACCAGTGCTAGAAATCAAATACAAATGGCTCTTGCGCGTCTGAATTGTTGGCTCCTACACAGCGTTCATTCTCATTTCAAACTGCCTCTATGTAAGAGGAAGTTTCATTTCATTTCATTTCATTTTAAATTATTTATACAGGGTAAAAAACATTCAGTTCATATACGGAAGTTTGAAACAAGCATGGAAGCTGTGTAGGAACTAACTGTTCAGGTGCGCACGAGCCATTTGAATTTGATTCCTAGCACTGGTTTGGCTTCAGCCGAAGGGAAAGCAACAACGTAAAACAGTAATATCGAGGTAATAAACTTTAATTTCTTAGCTACAAACACGGTGCACTATTGCACATGGTTCAACGCAAAGCAAAATCAAATCTATTTTGATCAAATTTTTTGGGTTCAGTCTTTTATCTATAAGCTTACGGGAAGATAAAATCCGGGGGGGGGGGCTGCACCGTGGGTCTACTGTTTAAAGTACTTGGCCCGCTTACGGCCCCGTTCACACGGCTCCGTTTTGTATAAAAACGGGGAGAAAAGCTTCCTGTGAAAACGTTCACAATGATCTGCACGAAAAGCCACAAAAACTGAGGTTTTCAAAAACAATATCAATAGCTGATATCCACAAAAAGGAGGTTTATGAAAACGCATTTGACCAATGTTAACGCACGAAAACTGAGGTTTTCGAAAACGCTCCAGCATTCAACAATGACTTCCACAAAACCGGAACAATGTGAACGCACAAAACGAATATCTCTGGTTTCGTATTTGTAATCCATACTCACCTTTTGTACAAAACGGAGCACTGTGAACGGCTAGCTTCGATGCAACAAAACGGATAACAACGAAAACGGAGTAATGTGAACAGGGCAGGCCTTAGGCCAGGGGCGGATCCAGCATTGAACTTTCCCACATACGACTTTGACTAATGGGTCCACTTGCAGGCTAGATAAAAGGTCCACTTGCAGGCAGACTTTTAAACATTTTCCAGCAATGGTGGAGGGGGGGGGGGCTGTTTCCCTCAACTTCTATCCCATGTGCCTGTGTTATTATCCTACCCTTTGTTTAATGGACGACTGCTTTACAGAGGCCGTGCTAAAAGCTTACAAAATTAAGAATACTGTATCTAATAAAACCTACTTACAAGCGCTAAAATCTTAAAATGTAACTAAAGTACGCTTGATAAAAAATTATTAACATGAGTAAGGATCAAGACTGGTGAATGGAAACGCTGGAAAGGAAACTTTCAACAGAAAACGCTCTTCCATCACATCTAGTTTGAAATAGCAACAAACTTCAACTAATTTTTTCAGCTATGACCCTACATGATTAGATCGAGCAGTAAGCATGAACTTCAGTAATTTTGGAAATTCAGTAATATTCATAAGGGTTGTCTTTTTGATTTTGGAGCTCTTTAAAAAAATTGTCCTTAAAGGCACACTGTCGTGGTGCTGATTGGATAAACAAGACAATTAAGAAGAAAAGAATTAGCCAAGGTCCAGTAATTTCGCTGCACAGTGAAATTCATGAAGATGACAATGATCTGATTCCCTTTATTCTCGAAACAAATAAAAGGATGATCCAAGGGCTAAGTCTAAGTAATTATTCAAAGGCCAGAGCTTTGTTTTTGATTTCAACATCATCACTAGCAAATTTCAACCACGACAGTGTGCCTTACGTTATGTTTGGAACTGTTTACGCTCTCAGCTGACTTAATCGAGATGTGACCTCAAGGTGTGACCTCGATTGATTCCCCGGAGCCCGCCGCAAATTGTACGACATTCCACCGCCTCTAAAGTACGAAATTCAATTCCAAAACTGAATGAAAAATTGCTGAAATAACTGTGAGCACTCAACTTTCTAATTTTTTGCTGACCTGAGTTTAATTTCTTAAAAAGTTTTGAAACGTTTCACTGCTAATGATAAAATGGAAGAAGGCGTGCTTACCTTGACAGGACTGCCTCCAAAGTGATAGGTTTGTCTGAAAGGAAGAAGGGAATGTATCACTACTATTTTAAGATCAAGAAAGATCAAACAAAGGGAATCTAAGGATATGTACAGACCTTACAGGGAATCTAAGAATACATAAAAACCTATCATAAAAACAGCCGAACAGGTGAGTCAATCAAATGACTATCAAAGCAATGATATTGGCTGCGATCACCATAGAATCTGATCCGGTTAAAAGTAGCCTGCGTGCAGACTTTACTTTCCAGTGCGAAGGAGAGCCAGGGCGGAAATTGTAAATGTATTAAATACAACTGTAACGAACAAAACAATTTGTGGCCTAAGGATAACACAGAGATGCGGAGATGGGAGTCTGTGTAACTGATAGGGGATTCAAGAGAAATCTAACACAGTTAACTAGCAGGTATGACTAAATCTTTGTACAACTGTATGTATTACTGAATCGTGCACGTATTACTGAACTATTCTCTCCACCACCTGTGTTTTGTAGGTAGGAACACTGCATCACGGCTAAGGCCCCGTTTACACGAGTACGGTTCCACAAAAGTTCGGTTCCAAAAAGATTCACTTTGGCCTTCCGTTTACACGGGATAGAAAGCTCCAATGTAAAGGACGGATGGACGTGCAATTGGCTCTCTGTCTCTAACCTTATCAAATACGACAAGGCTGTTATGGCATATAAGATAATGAATGATTTATGTCCGAGCAGCCTTCAAGGAAAATTCACCATGAGATCTCAAATATCTGCTTACGCAACGAGAAACTGCCGAGATATTGATATCCCAAAACGCAACCTAGAATTTTCAAAAAAGAGTTTTCTTTACTCTGGTGCTAAACTGTGGAATGATATACCTCTTGATATAAGGAATAGCCCCACAGTTCTCACATTTAAAAAGAAACTGAAGGACTACTTGCTACACTAGCATTTAACCCAAAGCACGATCCCTAGGAAGAGCAGCACTTACCACGGTTACATTCCATATTATTCTTTGTAGATATGATATAGTACGTTGTTCTTTTTTTTTTACTTTTCTTTTTACTATTGTTATTTTTCAAACTATTATCTTGTTGTTGTATAAGCTGATAGGGATTTGTGGATAAATATGATTAAATGAAATGAAAAAAAAAATGAAATGGGACCTGCCTAACCGTACTCAAAAAGTTCACCTAGCCGCACTTTTTTGAGTTCACCTAGGAAAGCGTACTTTTTTGGAACCATACTCATTTGGCCCTGTGTAAACGCTTGAAAGTGGATTTTTCGCGATACCACACCACAACGAGGCTTTTTGTCTCGAGAAGAGGCAGAAAGAACATTCATCTGGTACCTAGGGTACAGACTGTGTCGCTTGTAAACGGAACACCTAAGTGAACTAATTTGGAACCAGTCTCGTGTGAATGCGAAAGGTCTACTCAAACTGAACTTGAGTGGAACCGTACTTTTGTGGAACCGTACTCGTGTAACGGGGCCTAAAAACGACGAAATGTAGCTACACCAATGACTAAATTTTAAAAATGCATTGCTAATATCACCGAGTGTCCTTCTTGGGACCCCTGTAAGGCCTGATTTCCATTAGGCGGAATATTCCGCTCGCAGCGACCTTTTCCAGCAATCTGATTGGCTTGCGGAAAAGTGACGTCGCTCAAAAGTAGAAACCCATTCAACTTTCGAGCGGAATCGTGCTTTCAAACAAAGGAAGATTTTTGCGAGAGTAATTTTCCGCCTAGTGGAAAGTAGGCTTAAGTCTGCTACTAAGGAAACAAATCTGTTCGAACCGTTCGAAACAAATTGCGCAGATTGTGCTGTGAGTCACATCCAAAACGTTTAAATTTGGCGTGATCCCACAACCATGATTAAAAACACACACTAACGGTTTAAGAATGTCGGATCACATTACTATGGATCCCAGCAGATTAAAGCGAGGTCAGGCAATGATTCCTTGCATTCCAGAGTCGCTGAGGTAACAAATCGTTTATCTGTTAACTCAACATAACGACGAAACTAAAAAATAGCGGCATAAGGGAAAAATAGGACCTAGGACCCACACCAGGACCACTTCCAGGACCTGGTCCTGGTGAAGGTCCCGGGTCCTCTTTTTCCGGATTGCCAAAAAAAAACTGTTTCAAGGAATGTACAAACCCGGGTGATCTGAAGCGAAATTTCTATTGATGCAAACGAAGGGCCCTGTCGATTGATAAGAAATCCTCGTCATTTTGTCTGCAAATTATTAGGATTCTATATGGAAAGAAGCTGTATTTGATATTTGGAAGGTTACAGTTTTAGGAAACATTTCAGCTGAGCAGAATAAATGCAATAAACATTGTTTGATCAACTGATGTGACCTTTAGAAAGGCATTTCATTTGAAGGAAAGGTCGTTGACTTTATTTCCCTTTGGAAACGTGGTCATATACTTTCTAACTTTCTCGTACTTTTTGCAAACAAAATGACGTCATCAGTCAATCGTACAAATTAGTGGATAACTCGAAGATGAAACAAAGTATCAAAAAAATTTTGATGACATTATTCATCATTCAACAGTGCTATTCATCTGCATCAATTACAAATTCTCGCTTCAGATCACCTTTAAGACAGTCATAAGGGATCAGCCATTATTAATGCCGAGTAGGGGGCTGGAAGATGTTTCTATCGATAATAAACATTTCTCATAACCCCTTCCATTCCTCATTAAGATTTTCAAGGGCCCCTGATTATTTAGCTTTAATTTTTGGTGGCCCCTCTCAGTATCAAATTTGATGACATATTCCCAAGCGACAAATCATGTTTTCTGATGGTAAGTGAAGCAAAAATGACATAGAAATGCTTTCAAGAGCAGCAGGTGGCAAAGCACCTAGAGATTTATGAAAATATGATACTTTGAGGAAAAAACGCAAGGCACAACAAATATCATAAGATGACGTTTGCATTACAGATAGCTGGGATCAGATTTGTTAAGTTTTCATGGCCCCTTATTTGACACTGGTGGTTTTCAGTGGCCCCCCTTTCATTCACTGCCCTAAATTTTTGGTGGGCCCGCTGAATATCTTCCGACCCCCTGCCCAGCGTTAATAATGACCGGCCCCTAATAGGTTCCATTCCAAACAGTTCTCATGATTGATGTAAAACCTCTGTGACCTATTTCCTTGAAGTGAATGTCTCGAAGGAGTCTCGAAAAAATACTTTATCTATTTTGCTGTAACTTTTACCGTTAGACTTTTCTGAAATGTTCCATACACATGGCATTTCGTCTGTTTTAAGATTTCAAGAAGAAGTTCTGAAAATACGTTAATGTATGCTTACAAATATGGCTCAAGCCATACATCAGTATATCACGAACATTTGCGTTAAAATCACATCTATGAAACTACATGTACTTCAAATATTGTTACAAAAAGTGTACAGACAAGAATAAACAACTTCTTACTGCTATTTTCCAGGACAAATAAAAAAGCACACATTTCCTTATCAACACGTAATAAAACATTTCCATTCAACTGCCTAAGCAACCTGCTTGACTTATCAAAAGTTCAATTGATACAAAAAGAAAGGCCCTTTCTTTTCTTTCAAGTCGACCTTGTGGGAAAATACAGCAAAATGCCAAATATAGAATGATAGAACTTATGGAGGGCATAAATCGGAGTAACTCAGTGTGGCCTTCAGTTCTGAGCACTTTCCAAAGGAAGTTAAAACATAGTCACAAAACATGATCTCTCGTACCTATAGTTATAATTGGAACTTACAGAAATGTCATTCTGCATTTTACCAATTGACAAAAACAGAACATAACAAATAGATAATAAATAAATGCCGATTCAATACGATTAATTTCATGGTTCTTTCAACTAGCACTGAGAAAAAAGACCACTGAAAACGATGTCAGCCCCTTCCACTAGAACCTATATATAAACACTGGGCCTATGGCCTAAATCAGCCGCAAACTTTTCACTTTGGGAGGAGTTGCTTCTGAATTTTAGCGAACCGAAGAACCACATAAACACGAAATCAGCTGAGCAGGTCATTGAACATAAAGTTGACCTAAAAAATACCATGCAATAGTGTTCCTATCGTGCTCTTTACACACTTACCCTTTAGCGCAATAACTGCTAGAATTCTTTACCTCGCTTTCCTCGCGATTTCGAAATGAAAAGTGCTGTTAATGAAATTTGAGACGAAAGTAACAAGACACGTAGCGGTCCTGCAAATGCTTGGGAAAATATGAATTCCTCTATGTTTATTGAATTCTTTCTCTCGGTTACTCAACTGGGAAACCACAAAAATGTAGCTAGGCCATGGCCACAGGGGTCCATCATTATATCATTTTGTAAGACAAAGAGATCTATTTGACCTTGGCAGATCTCTTCACGTCACAGGTAGTTCAACTACAGTAGAGAAATTGCTCACAAGCTGAGCCACAAAGCCAATGGGCGGTGGAAGGGGGGGGGGGTCATCAGCATTACTTGAAACCTTTCTCTTGACTGTTTGCTGTCAAGGTTGGTTTCCACTATGAGTTGATAGTTCCTGCCCGGCGAGCAGATCTTTCTCTTGTCAGGGGGGGGGGGTTAATGGGGGGTTTGCAGTTCCGCATTTCCGCAATTTTTCTGCCCTGTTTCCGCAAATCCGCAGACAGAAATTGGCTATTTCCGCTCTTTTTTAGGGTTATGAGCAAAGTCTTCCTTCTTCATATAAAACACAACATAAACCATTTTCCTGCCATTTTGCACGTGACCGATCGGACTTGCAGGCATCATGGGTGATTATTTCGCGCGAATAATTTTGTTGTTGCTGTTGCTATTATGGCTGTTGTCTTCAGATATTTGTGATATGTCTTGTTTTCGTTCGTTTTAGTGCCTTTAAAGGGTCTGTTTCATCCAGCATGCCTTGCACGTGTCGTCTCTTGGGTAACCTTTGTTTGTCGCCATTTTCATGGCCCATGAAAATAGCGACCACAAAGGAAAACCAAGAGATGACACGTGCAAGGCATGCTGGATGAAACAGACCCTTTAAGTAAATGTTACACAATATTTTGACAGAATGAGCATCAAATCTGCGAGTTTTTAGCAACTAATGTTAATTTTACAGAAATATCCGCATTCCGCAAAAATCCAACATTTCATTTTTTCATTTTAAATTATTTAAACACAAAATCCCTTCAGCAATACAAAGTAACAAAAGAAAAAAGCCTAATTACAATAATACATTATAATATATACATATTTACAGTGTATCTATCTAAAACCTATTATGAAGCAGCTGCTCTTCCAGGGAGTCGTGTTTTTGTTATCTTTCAGCTCTTGAAATAACATTTTAGTTGCTTTTTGAACCTACTAAGTGTAGGGAGCTCTCTGATGCCAATGGGAATGTCGTTCCAAGCTTTCAGTGCCGAATAATGAAAGCCTTTCTTGACGTATTCAAGATTGTTTCTTGGGATTTGAAGGTCCCTGCAATTCCTTGTTATGTGGTTGGAGAGCTGCGTCCTTTGATGGTATTTATCCCAAAGGCTCTCGGGACATTGCCTGTTGATTATTTTGTATGTCATAACTGATCGATCGAATTTTATCAGTTGTTCAACGGTCAACCAGTTACGAGACCAGCCGTCCTTTTGTCTGGCGTTATCAATGATAGAACGTGCTCTATCCTGCAGACGTTGGAGGGTATTTATTTTTGATTTTGAAAGACTCCCCCAAATAACATTAGCATATCGCAGATGACTTTCAACAAGGGCGCGGTATACATGGTCAAGCTGAGATTGTGGAATAAGGTATTTCAGTTTTCTTAGTGACCTTTAGACCACCACTCATCTTCCCCTTCACTTTGCTGAGTTGGTTATCCCAATTTAATCCTTCATCCACAACAACCCCTAGTGATTTTGTCTTTGCGACACGCTTTATTTCTGAATCATTAAGATTCAGTGGTTCCGAGACTTCAACGTCATTGATTCTCCGTGGATGGCCAATAATCATGTATTCGGTTTTTTTAGGGTTGGCACTTAGCTTGTTTACTCTCATCCATTCCGAGATGTTTCTTAATTCTCTGTGGGCATTTGTAATCAAATCATCAACGTTGTTAGATGTTAAAGTGACATGCGTGTCATCTGCATACATACTAGCCCTAGAGAACTCTAAACATTTTTCGAAGTAGATGATAAATAGGAGTGGTCCCAAGCACGACCCTTGCGGTATGCCACATGTTACCAATCTAGCCCCTGACTTTTGTCCATTAACTGAACAAAATTGTTTTCTATTACTTAAGAAAGTTGAGAACCATGCTCCCGAGATTCCCCTGATACCGTATGACCTAACTTTTTTATCAATATTCTATGATCCACGGTATCAAATGCCTTCTTCAGATCAAGAAATATGGCTAAGTTGAGTTGCTTTTTATCCATGTTGTCATACCAGTAGTCAGTACCATTTATCAGGGATGTTACGGTGGAATATAATTTTCGAAAAGCAGATTGATTTGGCGTCAATAATTTGTTAGTTACGAGATATTCAATAAGCTGATCGTGAACTATATTTTCCAACATCCTTGAAAAGACTGAAATGACAGAGATGGGTCTATAATTATTTGCATCTTTTTTTGAGCCTGTCTTAAAAATTGGTGTGACTCTTGCTAATTTCCAGATATCTGGGAAGACGCCATACTTCAATGATGAGTTGAAAACCATGGTTAGTGGCTTCCAAATGAAGTCAGCTGCATCTTTAATTAGCTTAGTGGAGATCTTATCTGGTCCTGGTGCTATGCCATTTTTTAGTTGCTTAATGGCATTTAGCACATATATTTCATCGACAGGTACAAACATCATTTTGTTTTGCTGAGCATTGATATATTTGAGAGAATCATCATCAGACCTGGACTCTAACTTGCTAGCAAGTTTGGGTCCTATGGTGGTAAAGTGATGATTAAGTGCTTCAGCTATATCTTTTTCTTTTGTAATTGTTCTCCCCTCAACATCTAAGGTCGAAACTTCTGTTGAGGGTGTTGCCTTGTCTAGTACCTTGTTAATAACCTTCCACATTCTTTTTGGATCTCCCTTATTTTCTTCAATTAATCCATGATAGTGTGATTGTATTGCATCTCGTATTTTTTGTGTTACCTTGTTACGGAGATGCTTGTATGTGTTCCACTTTTCAGGATATGTTTTCGTCGCTTTCTTAGCTGCATCCCTTTCCCTCATTAATTTCCTAATTTCTGGGGTTATCCAAGGAGTAGAGGTGCTACCTACTCTTCTTTTTTTCAGGGGTGCATGGATATCTAAAACCGACTCAAAGATCTCCTGAAAAGTGGTAGCCATATTATCAGGATTATCAGCGTAAGAGCTAAGGATGGTTTCCCAATCAATCTGCTGCAGATCGTTACGAAACAATGCCCTATCATACTTGCTAAGACTACGAGTCTCCAAAATTTTTGGTTTCTTATCAAATATCCGCAATCCGCAGAAATGATGTTTAATTTCCGCATTTCCGCACCGAAAGTAGGCCGATATCCGCTATCCGCAAAACCCCAGTGACTCCCCCTTGTCATGGTTCAAAGGGTTGTTTTTTGGGCGACAGAGATTGCAGTCTTGTTGGGGATAGGAACTGGCTAAGTTGTGAGCATGGAGGAAGGCTCCAAACAGGGCTTCAGATCGCATGCGTAGTAATGATTTACTTCGCTGACGTAATCTGCAAACCAGCTTGACCGTTGAGAACAAGAAATCGAAACAAAAGAAACGATGCGCACGACACAGTGAACCCCAACGTTGATTCGCTATCAACAAAGCTGAAACACAATTTCGGAACAATAGACATCATATCATAGTGACGTCAGTTGCCGCAATAAGCAATAGAAAAACAAAGGAAACACATTCTTACCAATATTTATGAGGGCTGTTTGGACTTTCCATCGACTACTTAGGTTTATAACCAACTGCACGATAAAAGGAGTAACATTGATTGCAATATCAAGGTCTTGGACCTTACGTTTTTGATCCATTTATCAGATTAGGAAATAGGACACCTGTAACGGAGAGAGGGATGGTGCTCCAAGAGGTCAAAAAATGTAAACTTTTTACAGTTTGAAATTTACTGTCAACCTGCAGAATCAGGTTCGAACTATACATTATTACTAGCCGTTAACATAGTTAAGTGAGTGCAGCTCAGTGCATCTTTATTAAGCAACTGCGTGTCATGTCTTGATTAGCAGTAGGCCTTAATAAGCTGCAATTCTAGCTAGTATCTTATTTTCACCTACTACATAAATAAAGAAATGATGATGATTATGATGATGATGATGATGATGATGATGATGATGATGATGATGATGATGATGATGATGATGATGACGAATGCTCTATGTTAAAAAACAAAAAGACAACTACAGCAGCAACAAAAGCCAGCAGAGGATGATTGCAACATTTAGTTCAACTAGCAAAAACTGTATTATCTAGACTTGTTCCAGAATGAAAGGTTTGCTCCACGAGTCCCCCCAGGGGTTCTTTGATTCGGTCTGCGATGGGTTAAAAATCAACTCATAGTGGAAACGCCGTGGAAAATGATCTCACGAAATTTATCTCATGGTAATTTATCTCATAGCCCGTTCACACTGCTCCGTTTTCATATGAAAACCCCGGGGGGGGGGGGCACTTCGATGTTTTCGGTACCGGGTATGTGCCGCTGGACAGGGTATAGTTTTCACCATTCTTGCTCCCGAGCCGGGTATCGTTTTCTGCAAGAATGCTCCCAAAAGGATATACTCTTTTCAAATTTTTGCTCCCAGACAGGACAACAGTGTATGTTCTTGATCCTTTGCTCCCAGACAGGGTATGGTTTTTTGCCATTTGCTCCCAGACGGGGGTATTTAAATTGAGGAAAATGCTCCCAGACAGGGTAAAAATCACAGCACCTCAAAGGCACATACCCGTACATATTAGGACCAAGTGCCCCCCCCCCCCCGGGATGAAAACGGAGCAAAATTTATCCGTTTTGGCCTTGCGTTCACATTGCTCCGCTGTGAAAACGGAGCTTTTCGAAAACGCTAATGAAAACGCATAAATTTGAAAACAACGCGTATGGAACGCCATTTGCACAAAAATGACATTATATAGGATTATGTTACATAAACTAGGATTATGTGCACATAAACTAGGATTATGTTACATAAACCTATATTATGTCGACATAATATAGGTCTATGTACATAATTCAAGTTTATGTGCACATAATATGGGTTATCGGGACATAAACCTATATTATGTCCTGATAACCCATATTATGTCGACATAATATAGGTTTATGTAACATAATCCTAGTTTATGTGCACATAATATGGGTTATCAGGACATAATATAGGTTTATGTCCCGATAACCTATATTATGTGCACATAATATAGGTTTATGTACATAATCCTAGTTTATGTCGACATAATAAGGGTTTGGGCACATAATGATAGTTGGAGTGGTGACTTTGTTTTGGAACAATACATCTGTCTTTCCCTGGCGGCCAGTAGTATTCAACCAAGGAGACAATAGAAAAGTTGCACTGTGCTTTATAATGGGTCCCAAATGGTAAATTACGGGAAATGAATGTGCAAATTGGGAGTTTGCCATCTCTTTTCGTTTTATGAAACCGGCGTTAGCGTTGCATGCACATTTTGATGTTCACGAGAGGAAGACATGGATACAACGGGAAGCTATGATACAGAGATCGACGATTTCATGCTTCCAACAGACTTCAACAATTTAGTGGCAGCTGCCCGATCAAGTGTCGATACATTAAAACATCTTCATTATCCTGCCAAGAACGACAGGAAGCGTGAACATCAAAATGTGCATGCAACGCCAACGCCGGTTTCATAAAACGAAAAGAGAGGGCAAACTCCCAATTTGCACATTTAGTTCCATTAATTTACCATTTGGGACCCATTATGAAGCACAGTGCAACTTTACCACTCTCTCCTTGGTTGAATAGTACTGGCCGCAAGGGAATGACAGATGTATTGTTCCAAAACAAAGTCACAACTCTAACTATCATTATGTGCCCAAACCCATATCATGTGCACATAAACTAGGATTATGTACATAAACCTATATTATGTGCACATAAACTAGGATTAAGTACATAAACCTATATTATGTGCACATAATATGGGTTATCGGGACATAAACCTATATTATGTCCTGATAACCCATATCATGTGCACATAAACTAGGATTATGTTACATAAACCTATATTATGTCGACATAATATGGGTTATCAGGACATTAACCTGTATTATGAGCTGATAACCCATATTATGTGCACATAAACTAGGATTATGTACACATAAACCTATATTATGTCGACAAAATCATAGTTTATGTACATAATCCTAGTTTATGTGCACATAATCCTAGTTTATGTAACATAATCCTATATTATGTCATTTTTGTGCAAATGGCGTTCCATAAACGCGTTTTGAAAACGATCCATTTTCAGTATGAACGCCAAAAACGGACACATCTGAAAACGCTTCACATGCCTTTGTAAATATGCTGCTGAATACAATGGCATTCAAACTCGCGATTGGCGCCTTTTTGACAGCTACTAACAAAAGGCTTTGTTTGAAAAGGGATTAAATATTCATTTGAAAACGGAGCAATGTGAACGGGAAGCGTTTTCATCAATAAAAACGGATAAAAACGAAAACGGAGCAGTGTGAACGTAGCCTCACGACATTTCAAATAATCTCATGAACTTGGAAACAAACCTTTTCAATTTAAAGCTCATGAAATAACCTCGAGATAATTTTTTCCCAAAGGAGCTGACACGTGGGGGTGGAATTCACATTTTCTGCGCCACCCATTTGTCATGAAAGGCCACTTCATGAAGTACATTACTCAGATCTTGTTCGAGAAAAAGCAATGAAAATAGCCTCAATTTCTTTACAAGAGGAAGAACCAAGGACCGCAGAGCACATTTTGGATTGGGGGGGGGGGGGGGGGCTAAAAAGTAATTGAGAACCTGAGGGGGTGACTCCTTGGGAAAATGTCATAAAAATTTTCTATGACCACGCCCTCTACTTTGGCTATAAATGCGACCAACGCCCCTTTCCATAGGCAAACTCGCCTTAGAAAAGACAGTTATCATCAGCATATCCAATACAATTTTCAAATTTTTACTCAATTTTTCGCTGAAGCTAACTGATAGAAATTGGCGAGGGGCAAATCACTGATTAAAATCTCGCACGCTCTCAAAAAAAAATCACATTTTAATCATAAATTAATCACATTAATCACACAAAAATTACATTGATCACGAAAAATCGCCAGTCACATTAATCACAAATTTTGAATGTTTAACCTTGTTTATTTGTTTAATTCTACAAGAAATGAAAGAATTAGATTGTCCCTGTCACCATTTACCAAATCTATGTGAACACTGATGTGCCAGATATGCAAACACAAACTCAAAAACATGAATAGCCCAACAGTGCAAGATTCCGAGTTCCCTGCGATGGAGCAAAAAGGAAACCCACGTTCTTGTGTTACAAACAATTCTATGACTTGGTTTATGAAACAGCTTACCGTCATATTACATCACTAGGAAGTAAAAGCGCTCGCTTCGCTCGCGCTTTAACATTCCTAGCTCCTGCGGAGTGCTTTATATGGTTACCGTACTCCTTCAGTGACCACCATTTAAATTCAGCATGAAATCAGGGTTGGTAGATCTCCGGACCGCCCCGAAACCAAACCAGGGGTCAGAAAAAGGCCAGATAAAGCAAAACCTTTCAAAACAATGACCCATTGCTGTACCACCTATTGTTCTATTGTTATTTCAAGCAATGGACACTTGCATTCCATTGTTTTCACATACTATATTGTGTAGCTCCGATGAAAACCCTGTATCTTTGATGTTGCCTTGCAAAGAAAAATGTCCTAGATTGTGATTGTCTGTACTCCAGTTTGAAGTGAATTGAATGAAAATTGACCAAAAATCTTAAAAGAAGCCAAAATTAAGCCAAACATTAAAAGTTAATTTTTGAAGCCAACAATAAGGGA
Organism: Aurelia sp. 3 sensu Dawson et al. (2005); assembly: GCA_964020215.1. Lineage (NCBI taxonomy): Eukaryota > Metazoa > Cnidaria > Scyphozoa > Semaeostomeae > Ulmaridae > Aurelia > Aurelia sp. 3 sensu Dawson et al. (2005). Next base: position 4,278,921 of record OZ026593.1, read on the forward strand.
AACGAGCCAAATTTCCAAAATTTTGCTGAAAAAAAGCCAAGTTACCAGCCTTGCAACAAATCAGATCAGTTATGGTCATTCATAAGAATTCAAGTAACTAAGTAAGAGTGATATGCTATACTCCATAAAATGAGAAAATCAGACATGTCTCTTTCTATAACATTCCTTTACTCCCAAATAAGCCTCACAGAAACCTCAGCAAAATTGTCACGTTTTCAGCACATGAATCCAGTAGCAGATGCTTCAGGGCTCCCTCGTGTCTCTTAGCTTCAGAATGATTAATGAGACAATTGCGCCCTTCGCCCCTGGCCACTGTTTGAAATTCATTCAAATGATAAAGTTGGTCCCCTCAATTTTTTTCTGAGTTCCTGAGGAGCCATTGTCACCTAGAGTTTTTTGTATACAGGCTGCATCTTCAGAAAGTCTGTAAATCAAATTTGGCGTAGTAAAAGGTATCAGTCTCCTCAGTTCATCTGCTGCAAAGTGAATACATATTTCCGCTTACGTATACCTTGTTTTATTTTCAAATAATCTGACATTGCAACATTCCTGCAAAGGACCCTGGGTGACAATGGCTCTTTAATTGCTGCCGACCATTGATGCTCTAAATCTACTGTAGATAGATGATACATCTGTCTCTAAGCCAGCGACGTACCCAGGAATTCGAAAGGGGGGTCAGATGGTTGTTTCCCTTCATACAGTTTAGGTCAAATCTGGAGCCTATTGATAAAGACATGTCATGCATAGATTCGTTTCAAATATCTAAAAGAAAGTTGGCTCCTAGGGTAATTCTTTGAATGGTCAGATTTGGAGCAAAAAGCCTCTCCCTTCCACGCTCCAACGTCGCTTGGAAATGTTGCTAACTTACCCGACCATTTTCTTCTCAAATTTAAAGAAATGAAAGTGTAAATAAAAGCTGAACAGTATGCTTTTGAGCATATCCTTTTTATTTGCTTTTGCTAATAAGAGCTCTTCTTTTTCTCCACTGTGAATCGCCTTTTCATTGCAGTTTCGATCTTACTTAAGGATTTCTGACTTTTAAATACAGTTTCCTAATCTTCTCGAATTTGACAAGTGGCATTTCACTCATTCGAAAAAGGGTGCGAGATTTTTTCAGAACAGAGGAATGTTTACGGATTTTGGTGGAACATTCGGGGAAACAAAAGGACTTTTGCAGAAGATGTACAAGAAGTTTGAAATGCCCCTCGGAATTTGAGGGCAATGTCCCCAATCCCCACAATTTCTGCCACTGTTAAAGAAGCCTACCAATATTTCGAAATTGCTCTAGTGCCTTCGCAGTAATACAGGAAACTGCGAAGGCAGTGTATAGTATGATACAGGAAATAAGTGAAAATAAGTCAAACTATGCCAAGGCTTTCCATGAATGAAATGAATAGCTGCTAAGTTATATTTTCTTGCAATGAAAATATCAATGTTTTGATGATATAAGAATGGAGTTTCTTATCAGCAGTTTTTTTGAAAGAAACATTCGTGCTCAACTGTACACTTATAAAATAGATGTGTGCATTGATATGTAAGGAATTGGAAATAAGGTGCTCTGTGAGAAAATACTATGGTATGTTAGAATTCAGCTTTTCATATGAATAAACTGCGATTTTATTGAAATATGGAATATCTTGTTGGTTCCCATAGGTAACCTTTAGCCTCAAAGGATTCAGTGGCATGGGATATGTCCTTTCAATCGGACTGTACGACCGCACGACCCCGAACCCTGTGACACTGGATCATACGACCCCAGACCATACGATTATACGACCATTCGACCATACGACCCCGGTCCAAAGTTTGATACATATAGCTTAAAAAATTTTTCACCACCGATGGTTTTGTGAACACGCAAGACATTAGTACGTGTCAAAGTTTTCTTGGTCACGTAGAATTCTGTGTATTCATACTGAGCTAGCCAGTTGTTGTGAGCTAAACCGGCCCCTCTGAATACAATTAGAATGGATGAATATCTATGTTGAATATCCACAAAATTAGTTGTCAACTTTGTATTTGTAATTAGTGGTTTACTTATCTTTCTTTCTTTTCTTTACTTATCTTTCTTCTCTTTACTTTATGTTGTGCGTTTTTATGTATTGGTCAAGGGGTAGTCATGGTCTTTCGCTCCCCATGGTGTCGTACCCGTAGTGTAGTAAAGTAATTAGGGGTAGTATAGTAGAATGTAAAATTTGTATTGTAATTAATTTATATGAATAAAAAAAAATATCCACAAATATGCACTTCTTCAAATTTTCCATGTTTCAGTTAGAAGGCCATGAAAGTAACAGACTCAGAATGGAGGGCTATAAAGCATTTCGACCGTTAGGGCTACTCCAGTCTTTCTAGCCATTCTAATTTTTTAGAACAATAACAAAGAAGTAAGAAAGTTATATCTTAAATGCAAACATTTCTTTATTATCATCCAGATCCCCAGTCACTCATGTGCATATCTATTGACGTTGAAAATAATGGAAGTATCAATACATCATAACAAAGTCTTGTTAGCCAAATACATAAAACTTTGGCCTTGGGTCGCATTGTCGTATGATCTGGGGTTGTAAGTCCCGGGTCGCAGAGTCCTCGGGTCCGGTCAAAAGAACGTCTGAGTTTTTTGTGCGAATGATGAACAGATAACGTGATGGGGCAGATTTTCAGTATTGCGAGTTGGCAAGCTAACGGCTGCATGCATGATATAAGTAAAAAGACTTCAGAAATGATCTTATGGCAGAAAATCTGTCCATTGTTGGACCTTTTATGCTGAATTCTCTTTCAGAGTTCGTAAACAAGTAGTACAAAAGATGATTCTGATAGAAGGAAAATAGAGTTGAAGTCATTTACTAACTCGTCGAAAAATAGACCTAGGTAGGACCTTTCATCCTTATTTACATAATTTTGAAATGATGGAAAAGCGATGAATCAGGGGAGTGGCAAAGGCAGGTACTGGACTCGAAGTAAGCTTTGCTTAATTCATTACTAAACTTGCATTATTTTCATTCAACAGCAGACAAGAAATAGCTATTTCGTCATTAAATAAGAAAATCGTTTCGCCAAATTCAGACTCTGCACAGTTCAGTTATGTTACTTAGCTTAGCCCCAGCGATGAGTGAATTGCTGAACTGTGATTGAGGTTATTTCCAGTCACCCCTTTTGTAATAACCGAGGCTCTCCCTCGCTGTGAAACTTTAACCGTACTCTTCTTTGGTAAAAAACTTGATTAAGGAACAGTTTACAATCAAACATTCTTTATACGGGTAAACAGGATTTCTTTGGATTTGGCCTTGAGCCAGTCATCCCGTCAACATTTGGAAATGCTCTTAGGGTCACAGGTCTGATTTGTACTGTATGCCATTTTGGCCGAAGCAGAGAAACTCGTGCTTTGCGTGTATGTCCTTTAATAAAAGCGTCAAAAATCAGTTTGAAGAGTAATCACTTTGTAACTTGGGCCAAATCTTCATTAAGAATTGAGTAAAGTTTCTATGCGTTGCAACCAGTAAATTTATAAGCAGAAGACCGAAAAAACTACAAGGGCAAATTCTTAATTTGTAGCGCTGCGACAAAACCAAGAGGAGAGCCTCTGCAAAATAGAGCAATAACTTCATTGTATCCAACGTGAGCATCGAAATACCTTACCACAAGCCAGATAGATGCTGCAGCTAACATAATATCAACTATTTGCAAGCTTTTACTCCCTCGGTGTCTGGAAAAAGCAGCTACAAAACTTGTTTTTAGCTCAGATTAAACGCTGCCATCACATTTCTATGGCTGCCATCAGCATCCACAAAGAAAGGTCGAAGGTTAAGGCCTATTGTTGAATTGAATTGCTAAAATTTGGGTACAAAACCCCTCCTCACATTACCCCAAGATACTGTACGAAGAAAAGTATTGGACCACAGGCAAGCCTTTATCGTCAGCTATTTTACATATTTTTTCTGAAATTTTTGGAGGTAAGCAGTAGGCGTGAGGAGTTGCGTGCGGGAAAGTGTCACAAACAGGAATGTGCGTAACAAAACTCTTCATCGCTTATATATATAGATTTGGTTTAGCAATCTTACTCTGTCTTGCCTTATTCATACAGTATTTATCGTACAGGAGCTTATTTGAGAAAATTTTGGGATGTGTGATTTATTCTAGAATAATCACAAATTAATCACTTAAATCATCAAAAACTCAAATTAATCACAAAAATAATCACTTGTGATTGTTAATCTCGTACCCCATTTTCAGGAGTGATTTGCCCCTCGGAAATTGGCCCGCGAGTCAGATTCAACTGCCCACGCTTATGCTGCTTATGCCCATGCCATGCCACGGCGGGGTGAGTGGCCGAGTGGCTTATACAGGCTTCGTCAGGTGACTTAAGTTAAGCTCGGTCGAGTGAGGTCAAACTCCGGATGGGTGACCCCGGAGGTGAAGGTGAAGGTGAAGTTGCGGTTTTCAGCGCCAAGCGCTGGGATCGCAGAAATAGCTAAGTACTAATCGAGTCCGCGACCCCTAGTCATGACGTTCAAAGGTGCTGGTGGGATTTGAACCCCGTCCGCCTGACTGTTCTGGCTGCAATGTCAGTGGATTACATTACGGCGCCACAACACCTTCAAGTCTGACCTTACAACTCACCTCTTCGTCCTTCAGAACGCCCTAATAACGACCTAATAATAATCGTCTTCTCGACGTTATTAGTTCTTTCTTTCTTTATTATTTCTTTAGCAGCCCAAGCTAGATAAGCTTTGCTTTTCTTGGGTTGCGTCGAATACAAATATTTGAACGAGTTTTAACTTTTGTAGTAACTTGTAATTTACGATCAAAATTGAATAAAGATGGCAATGGAGGGTGACTGCTTAACACCAAGTTCAAGGTGATTCCAAAGCTTAAGTCTACAAAAAGATACCCCTCTGCCCACTGATAGTTTTCCGTGAGGGTAGCGAAAGGTCAGCTTCAGTATTCCTCGATTTCTGAAAATTCCTGTCGAATCTTTGACAAACAATCAAACAAGTTGTAAAGGTGCAAGGCCCGAAATCCCTGATAGTTCGAGATCTCGAGATTGGAATTTTATCCACAGAGAAAGTTTGTGATTAAGTTCGATCAAGGCGGCCTTTTTTCATCCATATTTTGTGCAATGTTATCTTAACAACCTATGTAAATTGCATCTTTCCATTCATTCGTATCTAATACTATCTCAGTAACTGTGTTAGTCAGAAACTGCTAGCGATTATCCCTTGTTACCTGTAAGGAATGAGAAGATATCGCTCTGGTCATAGATTACATATCATATCATTGTCAACAGCTCTGTTCTTCCTAATCTTAAGGCACATCTCTCTGTTTTTGAGCTGTTTGCTGATTCTTCGTTACAGTCGATGCAAAGAAAAATCGGGGTACCATACCATGTCTCGTTCAATCCTTTGCATGATCAGCCCCTGGGCCATTCTTGGCCATTTGCTCGAAAATATTCCCGTCTCCCGGGTATTTGACGGTAAATTTTCCCCAGGCCTGGGCATTTGAGTGGCATTTGACAATTCTACGAGCTTTTCCTTTATGTAGGTACTGGGAATATAGCCAGTTCTCAGTACCCGGCCCCCGGGCATTCGCCACCAAATCTGTTCCGCCTCTAATCACCAGGGGGGGGGGGGGGTACTCCCATACTTGACTTGACGGGATGTGCCGCTCAACAGGGTGTCATTTTACGGTAAAAATTATGCGATAGAGTGTCCTTTTCCGATAAAAATTATGTGACAGGGTATTACAATTGATGAGAAAATTATGCGACAGGGTATCATGTGGATGGTCTGGGCAGGAATTGAACAAGACAATAAAGCGCATGGAAATAATAACTTTTGCTGAAGCCCGTTATTCCACAGCCGGCCAAAAGCATAAAATTTTTATTGACTCACCCCCGGCAGTAGGATGTAGATGAAACATGTACTGTGATATTTTATATGAATAAAAAGAATACAGCAGAGCCACATACCAAGCATCTTTCAGCCAGGTAGGGCAGCATAGGTTTCAAACACAGGGGGGGGGGGGGTTCTCCGCTAAATTTCGGGTAGGGGTGTGCCGCCCACGTTTTCAAAATGGCATCGTTGGCTAGACCAATTTTTCTGAAAATGATACCCTTGGCTAGACTAATTTCTACATCAAAAGTGCCATGAGTTGGCATTTTCTAGGCAAAACTTGCCAAATGTTTGCATTCTAAGGACCAAAATTTGAAAAAAATTTGGGTTTCTTTACAGGAATTACCGAAGTTTCACATTTCTTTGACCAAAATTGCCAAAAAGTATACCCTTGCCCAGACTAAATGGGCGAAAATTGGCAAAAAGTATACCCTTATACCCTTGGCTAGACTAAATGGACTAAAATCGGCAAAAAGTATACCCTTGGCTAGACCAGAAGGTTTGAAAAAGCATACCCTTGCGGGCGGCACATCCCCAGGTACCTTTACTATGGAAGAACCCCCCCCCCCCGTGGTTTCAAATCTTTAAATCTACGAAAAAGGGGGCCAAAAAAGGCAGGTGTAAATTCAATGACCTATTTCTTTAAACTGAATGACTTGAAAAAAACTTTAGCCATCTTTCTATGACTCTACCGTTGGACTTTGCAGAAATCTTGAATATTTGTCGAGATTACAGCCTGTTTCATATTTCTGCTCATTTTATGATGTGACGTAATCAAATTTCTAAATCACAAACCAGAAGAGTGGAAGAATTTTGCCTGATACTATATTGTAGGCATCCAGAAACATTGGTTTTCTTGCAAATTATTTGATCTTTAGTCAAGAGGTTTAGAGATTACCATCGTTTCCAGTTTTTTTCAAAAATTTTCTTGAATTCTTAAAAAAGAACGAAAACATTGTAATTCTGAAAATATTGAAGATTTCAGAAAAATCCAACGGCAGATTTACTGTAAAATAGTTCAAGTTTTTTTAAAGCCGTTCAGTTCAAAGAAATAGGTCATAGAATTTTACACCCAGCTTTCAAAGACTTGAAACTTATGCTACGTAGGGTAATCCTTGAAAATTTTCTACGTCTCTCATGACCTTTGGCTACGTGGCTAGGCCTATTACAAACCGAAGCAAAAAAGAGCGGGAAAATATGCTGAATCCAAGGGTGTTAGGACATGAATGTTTTGATTGATTATTTATTTACTGTGTTTGATCCTTGTGTCTTGTTTTTCGTCTAGTTTTCTGCTCTGTTTCGTCTGCTACTGATGTGCACCTGAATGTGGGTTTAGGCCCAACGCTCTAAAGTTATTCGAATAAACTCCTCGTATTCCTGTTACATGGCTTTGCGGCTTGAAACCTTTCTTTTGCGAAGGCACAATAACGCACAGAAATACGAAGCCGCTGTATTCGAACAGCTTGAGAGCAGTTGGTACAAAGGCACGTCCAGGTGCACACGTCAGTCGAAGACGAAACTGAACATAAAAAAGTAAAAAAAACAAGACACAAGGATCGAAACAAGACAAATGATCAATAAAAACATCTGTGTCCTAACACCCTTGCCGAGATTAATCATGTGATATCAACAAACCTTTTTATGGGTATAGCTCCATGATGCTGATGATGGATGTTCCCTTCGCTGTACGGGAATGACATGCTTGAATCTTTTTCAACCGACAAAGACTTGCTCAATTCCTGTATACAGGGAAAGAAATGATTTTTAAAGTTTGTTCCAAAAGTTCAAATAACTGTTTCGGAAGTCCAAACAATGTCAGCCTATGTGCAGGCTTTCCCATTGCGAAGGAGACCAAATCTTCCGTAGTGCAAAGTAGAGTTTGCACACAGGTCAAAATAACTGCAGAGCATGTAAGTATATAAATGAGTAAAAATTTGCCACCAAGATAAGGAGGTTTTAAGATGGTGGGGGGGAGAAGAATAAATAAATAAATAAATAAATAAATGAATGAATAAGTAAAACATTTACACTTTGTATGGCAAATTTGATAAGCACAAGTTAAAAACACCCCTAATTAAAGTTGCAGGGATAGCAATAACAGATCGAGTTGATCTTATTTGATCCTGAGTGTTGAATCCAAGACTGTAGTTATGTTTTTGTTTGTTTGCTATATATTTCAAAACACTCGCACTTGCGTTGTTTTAACCCTATTTTGGTTGGGAGGGGGGGGGGGGCAATTTGCCCTCCCTTGGTAGATTTTTTAATAACTCTGCCAGGACGAAGTTTACAGCCACGAAATTTCTTGACTTTTTGCAGCTACTTATTGTGCAACTTCTTAAAAAGTTTCATTAAAATATTTTGAAAAAATGAGGGGGCAGGAAACAACTTTCTGAGACGGACCCAGGAAAAATGGCAAATTCTCAAATCTCAATTATCACGAAAAAAGGAACAGAAGTGGAATATTTTGCAAATTTCTTTTATAATGTAGTGTTATTTGATGCATTCTATCACAAGTATCATATTTGGATTGAAAGTGTGCTCCAGATTTAATTTTATCGCAATTTTCCAGATTCTGGCCAATTCTGCCGCTTTTCTTGACCACACAAAGGAAAATGCTGACCTGTGCAAAAATGGTGGCTATTTTTAGGTTAATCTTTATATCTACAGAAAGTACATGCCTGAGGCTTTTAGCATACCAAATTTGGTCGCTCTGCCTATTACCAGTCAAGAGTTAGGTAGGGGGGCTTTTTTCCCCCAACCAAAATAGGACTATGAAATAGCCCAACCACTATACAATGCCTGCCAAAAGTCTTGGAGCACCTCTGCTAATTTTACCCTGTTTTGCGATTTCCCCCTCTCCCCCTTAGAACAATGTTGTTTTGTGGTGAGAAAATCGGGATGTCAGGACAATCTGCAATTCTGCTGGAATGCTAGGACAATAACCTTCGAAATCAACATTGTTTCGGGGGCGAGGGGGTATTTGATTTTGATAACTATAGTTAGAAATGCGGATTATGAAGAAATAGCCTAAGTGTTCCAAGGACTTTTGGCAGGTATTGCAGGTTTGGTTGTTGAAGCTTTCCTCACTTCCGAGGCCTCATCAGCAACGCTGTGCATTGCTGATGTGCATTGCTTGCCTCAGTTGCTGATGAGGCCTCAGAAGTGAGGCGAAAGCTTCGACAATTAAAACAATGAAAGCGCGATTGTTTTGAAATATATGGCAAGCAAACAAACAAATACATAGGTACGATCATTTTATGTGCTTCTGAATAAAGCTTGATTTAGTAAGGCCAAATCATCAGCACAACGGTAGAAGAGGATAAAACCAATTCAATAAAATCAATTTTAGCCACCTATTATAATCTGAGTCATCGAAATTGATGGGCAGGGCCAAAGCCAATGGGGGGCTGGGGGCGGAGTGCCCCCAAGGAGACCATTTGTCGGAAAAGTTTGCTCTCTCGTCGGAATTTTTGTGATTTAAATGACTAGTTTTGGAGGATTTTGAGGGGGAATGATGAATAAAAATGTGAATCTATTATCCATTAATCGTGTTGACTTCAAGGTTTGGTTGCGAAATGTGGCCAAATTTTAGTTACTGAGGTGTTATATCGGTCATTTAATGCATAAATCTAACGTATGTTCCTACAACTGTTGTTGTTGCTGTTGATGGTTTTTATTTAATATGTAGGAAGATTGAAACACATATGCAAGCCCAGATATATTAGATAACAGAAACAAATGCAAAATGATGGAGTATGAAAAGTTATTCACTTTAAACCAATTTCAAAAACATAAATTCGTAAGTTTTTGGTCCGTCCAGTGCAAAAGAACCTATTGAGATTTTTTTCCCGAACTGCCTCCTATATACCTACAAGAACTATTTGAGCCCGTTACAGAAAGTCAAAGGCTCTTTCATCCGGGCTTTACATACTACTCACTTTAACTAGTACTTGCACTGCAATTCGCTAAAGCCCATGTTACTCCAATTTTGAGAATGTAATGTACCTACCAGGAAAGTAAAATCTGGTAAATAGTTTCAGAGTGCTGTTGCACAACTAAACCGTGCTGCTGCAAGAAAGATTGCAAACTGCTACACAAAGTCCTAGTTAGGCCAAGTATGGCTGGATTCGAATCCAAAACTCAAAATTAATCCAGCTGCTTTGCGTTTGTATGTTCATTGAATTTTAAACAGAGATATTCTTCAAACCAGTATCAAATAATTTCTTGCAAACAGTACAAGTAACATTCAAAACATCCCCCTTTCGAAATTATTTCACGGGTATATTTCAAAATATCTTTCGCAAGTATCATCCAGCAAAAATGAGATTACACTAGCTTTCAAAGATCATTCACATCGGCTTTAAATTATATTCAACCTCAATTTCTCAAGACACTTTTTCCAAACTAAACTTCCAGCTTGACACAAATCTGTCCAGCAACTTCGCGCATTTGTAAGAAGGCCTTTCAATATTGGTTTCAATACTCAGTACCCCTTTTCCGTTAACTTTCACGTAAGACTGCTTTTAAAGGCTCGTTTGAAACTTCGCCAAAACCAGATCCAAGTCTACAGTAACCAATTTCCTGTGATAACAATAACAAACTTTCGAAAATTTACACCACATCGACGCAACTTTTCAAGTCCTATATTGTGACTGCTTCATAACATTATCTTCTGAACACCAAGCAAAGGAGTCTCGTACAATCACTTCTCATTTCCACGAATTAACACGCTTACTTTTTCACTTGATGGGCACTCAATTTCGTTGACTCTCTGGTAAAGTTTTCATTGCACTGTCAAAACCCGAAAAAATCCAATGAATGATAATTTCCATCTTCTATAAAGTCTCACTCTCCTTTATAATGAAAATGACGGAGTTTTTAATGATCAACACCTTGACGACCTGTTGCTGTAAAAAAGGCATTTCAATCTGAAAAAACAGTACCTGCAGTATTCACGATGGTTGAATATGACTGGATAAAGATGGCCAGCTCTAGCTAGCCTGATTAAAATGAGTCCAAGTTATCACTAACTACGGCATAACGGAATAACCAGACCCAGGACCAATAGGACCGGACCCTACCGGACCGGACCCCTATGAATGCCAATTCCTTTCCGTCGTGAGTTTGTAATGACGGTACAGAAGTTTCATTTCGAAAATGAAGACAAGGCCAATACAATCATCGCTGAAAAGAAATAACTAAACTCTGGATAGCACATTAACTGCAAGAATGCACAATCTGCTGCATTGATCATCTGATCAACACACAAACTTCCAGTTGAAAGGAACGAAGACCCACAGAGATCGACGCATGATAAACTCTAGCAAGGCCCTGTAACTCACTTCAATTTCCCAAGGACAAGATTCTCATTGACATTCAGAACAAGATTTAGATAACATACAATGCCAAACTCTAATACAAAACAAAACTACCACAGTTAACTGTCTTAGCTTTCTTCATTTTAGGATGATACATTGTTAAACCTCAGGGGGCTTTCTAGGAACCAAGAAATAAGCTCTAGTATGAAAAAGCAAGTAGCCCATTATCAATGTACCCAATCAGTCATCTGGAAACATGGAAATGAATGGGTATTCTGCCGGGGTCCGGTCCGTTAGGGTCCGGTCCTACTGGTCCTGGGTCTGGTTTATCCGTTATGCCACTAACTACCGGGCGAGTCAAAAAAGGTTTACGCGTTTGATGGGCTGTGAAGCAAAATGCATGAGGTCAATATAGCCTCACGACATAGTCCCAGATATCGCAAAATAGCAACAACGACAGCAACAACGATAACAACAACAACAACATTTCCTTTTTTGCTCAATCTGGGCCTTATGGACTTTGATATAAATTTTTGAGACGGAGATGCACACGTTTACGTGTGCCCTTTGGAACGAGGCTGCAGCGTAGTCTCGGAAGCGAGGCAAGTGACCCTCGACAGTTGGAAATTCTCAAAGCTGCGGTGAAGTTCATGGAAGCTAATTGGCCTCAAAACTGAGGAACTCCTGATTCACAGTGAAAGGTTTGTTGATTCTTCGATTGAGGAAACATTCGTATGGATACTTGTGGTTTTGTTCATGGCTAATATCACTGTAAACTTGAATTCTGAGCTGTTTTAACATTGGAGGTTCGAGCCGGCAACTTAGGCCCATCCACCATTGCCTGGTGTTCGTACAGTGTTGCTATGGTTTCCAAATCTAGTTATGAAATCGATCAGGGAAAACTTCATCCCAAATTTTAGTATCAAAGTCCATAAGTCGTAGTTTGAGCGTCCATCAGTCTATCTATAGCGATAACTACGAATATGCAATCAGTCTAAGGTCAATATTCAAAACTGAAATGTTAATCTATCAGTCAAAGGCTAACTTAGATGGGAAAATTTTGTTGGGTAGAATCACTCATCAGTTAGACCCAGAGATTGGGAAAATGCTTGCAAGGTGCTTTGATGATGATTTGATGATAAACCATGAGCGATAGGACACCAAGTGTGTAGCAGTTGAAATTTATATCAGTAGCGAGCCACCGTAATTTATTGTTTTTTTTTTGTGTTTTGAACTTGTTTTTACTTCGTACACAACCACCTTTCAATGTCTCGTAATTTTGAAATTATCAGTAGTGAGCCACCTTAAGTGAAGATCCACCTTAACTCGTAAAAGAGCTTTACGAGTTAAGGTGGATCTTCACTTAAGGTGGCTCACAACTGAAAAGTTCAAAATTACGAGACATTGAAAGGTGGTTGTGTACGAAGTAAAAAAAAGTTCAAAACACAAAAAAAAAACAATAAATTACGGTGGCTCGCTACTGATATAAATTTCAACTGCTACACACTTGGTGTCCTATCGCTCATGGATAAACTTAAAGATTTTAGACTTTAAACATTTAGTATTAATTGATGGGAAAATTTTATTTACCCAACCTTGAAATTAGGTCATGAAACCCTTACCCGACCCTTTTATGTCAAAAAATTTCTTTTACCCAACCCTTTTCTCTTCGGCACCAACTCCTCTGTAAATTATGGACGGTCCCTAACAACATTCACCAGTTAGTGAAAAATCGGTGCTTACACTTGTAACAACATGAGTCTAGTTCTGTGACACAACCAGGGGCGGACTGGCCAGTCGGGCTACCGGGCTGGGGCCCGAAGGGCCCCCTCAGCAAGGGTTCTCACGGGCCCCTTTTGTGCTGGAAGAAAAATACTTCATATGGTTAATTTCTGATAACTTTATGACAGTGACAAAACAACCAGTTTCTATCAACGAAAACTGGTTTAAAGGCCCTTTAATAATTCTTTCAACAGTTATCTTTGTTTGTCAAACAGTTGAAAATGTCAAAAGATTGCATGTGGGCCCCAGTTCTCAAGATAAGGGTACTGCAAAATTCCAATTGGCATTGTCTCGTTTTCGACTTGTAGGTGAACTGATGAGTCTGCAAATGTAGAACTTGACGAAACTGGAGCAGCTCTTGCCAAAGGGGCCCAATAAAGACCTTATCGAGGAAGGCGTCATATATGCAGGGGCCCCTTCTCACTTTACCTCTTACCCTTGCCAGTCTGTTAATGTCAAGCAATTGTTTTGCCTATATCTACACTCGATTTCATTCATTCATTCATTCATTTTTATTTATTTAGGCACGGTAGCCCCGTCAGTCCATGAGAACTGCTTTTCAGGGGGCCGTGGCACAAACGTTACCAGTTTACGATTTGATTCTTCTCTTAAAGGTGGCAAGAGATGGTGCCTGTTTAACATCAAGTTCAAGAGTATTCCAAAGCTTAAGTCCACGAAAAGATATAGCCCTTTGCCCATTGTTAGATTTTCGTAAAGGTATCGAAAGATCAGTTTCGGTGTTTCTGAGTTCCCTGACATTTCGAGTCGACCTTTTTTCAAACAAGCTGGAAAGGTACTCCGGGACGAGACCGTTTAGCGATTTGTACACTGTAGTTGCGGTTTCGCCTCTAATGATGTCGCTTACAGTAGGCCAATTTAAACTTTGTATCAAATCTATAGAAGGGGTATCAAAATTGCTTTTCGTAACGATTCTAGCAGCTCTTTTTTGCAACTTTTGTAAGGTTTGCAGCTTGGTCACCCCGCAGCACCCCCATACCGAACAACAGAACCGAATATGGGGCTCAACGATACCGGAATACATTTTACTCAATGTGTTTTGAGGTAAAAATTTCCTGGAGTATTTCAGAAACCCAATTGCACGAGACACTTTGGTACGGACATTGCTAATGTGCTCTTCCCAATTTAAGTTCTTATCGATTATCACACCCAGGTATTTTGCTCGGTCTACATTTTCAACTTGAGAGCCACCAATAAAAAATTTTGGATGATCAACAATTTTGTCAGTAATTTTCTTAATTTTGGGCTTGCAGCCTACAACCATAGCCTGAGTTTTTAGGACATTCAAAGAGAGTTTATTACCTTGCATCCATAGCTTCAAATCATTCAGTTCACTATCTAGAGTTTGTTCAATGTCTACTAAACTTGAGGAGGAATAAGAAATACTCGTATCGTCTGCGTACATCGTCACTTTGCCTTTCTTTAGGGCGAACGGAAGATCATTGATATAAATCAAAAACAAAAGAGGGCCAAGACAAGAACCCTGGGGCACACCGCAATGAATATCTTTAGTTTTGGAACATATCCCGTTAACTTTGCAAAATTGCTTTCTGTTACTTAGATAAGACGTAAACCAAGAATGTTCTAGATTTTCAACGCCATATTTCCTCAACTTAGCAAGTAAAATGTCATGATCCACAGTATCAAATGCTTTTTTGAGATCAATGAAGATATTTGCAGTGTATCTGCCATCGTCCATGTTCACATACCAGTCATCTGTGTTGTGAAGAAGACACGTGACAACAGAATGAAGAGCTCTGAAGCCGGATTGGTTTGAAAACAGATGTTTGTTTCTGTCCAAATAATCGTATAATTGGTTATGAATAAGTTTTTCAAAGACCCTAGCTAAAACAGGCAGAACAGATATTGGTCGGTAATTAGATCGGTCATCAGGTTGGCCACTTTTAAAAATGGGTGCTACTCTGGCAATTTTCCAGCTATCTGAAAAGCAACCAGTAGCAATTGAAAGGTTGAAAATATCACAAAGAGATTCTGAAATAACCGGAAGTGCAATTTTTAGAAAACAGCTAGCAATACCATCATTCCCACATCCCTTTGATGTTTTCAATTTGCCAAAAACTTTACCTAATTGAAAGGTGTCAATAACGTTGAAATTAAACATAGTTTTTAGTGGATTAACATCGTAATCATTCTCAAGAAGAGGGTTTTTCGCTCTGGGAATTTTTCCACTAAGTGTCTCTCCTATGGTACAGAAGAAATTATTCATAGATTCTGCTATGCCAGCACTGGAAGAGATGTGTTTCCCTTCGATACTTATGGACGAAATGTTGGTGGTTTTGGATTTCTTGTTTAAAACGTTATTGATGGTCTTCCATGTGTTTTTGAGGTCTCCTTCGCAGGAAGCAATTTTGTGAGTGAAATACTCGCGCTTAAGCTGCTCATTTAGTTTGTTAACTTGGTTACGTACCTGTTTATATGACTTAATCAATAGTTCGGACTTTGTACGAATGGCTCGTTTTTTTAAATTATCCCTTGCCTTGCACACAAGTTTGAAGTCGTTAGTCAACCAAGGACAGAATTTGTCAGAGACACGCCTGTTACGTGTCGGGGCGTGTTTTTCAAGAATAAGTGAGAAAGTTTTTGTCCAGTTGTTAACTACAACATTTATATCGTCTGTATTCCGTACGATGCCTCTCCAGTCAACCCCTAAAAGGTCGTTTATAAACTCATTTTGATCAAAATTTTTCATTTGCCTGGTAGAAATGTTCTTGTGTTGTTTTTTGCAAGAACCACGAAATTTTCTAACACAAAAGATTAAATAATGATCACTGAGGCAAGATTTATGTATCCCCGAAGATACTATATTACTTTTGTTTGTCGTAGCAATGTGATCTATAAGAGTAGTAGTGGTCAGTGTCTCACGAGTAGGGCTTTCAATTAATTGATGGAAGCCAAACAAATTATATAATTCTAGCAGACGTAGAGAATGAGCTGGCAGGTCATTTGGGTTGGTATCCCCCTCTCTGGAATATTTAGGGAGAAAATCACAGTTTGTGTCGCCTGGAAGAATAGTTTCCTTGTCTTCCCTATCAAGAAATTGTAGACATTCTTCCATCTGATCAAATCCATCACTTACGTTAGGTGGCCTGTACCAAGCCAAAACAAAGAAAGGAGCAGCACGAACAAGTTTAATCTCAATGCATACAAGCTCTAGATTTGACTTAGGAAGGTCTTCTCGCATAGTAAACTTGTCCAACAAAGTATCTTTTATGTAAATTGCAACACCTCCACCATGACGGTCACGATCGCATCTCTTTAAAGTATACCCTTCAATGCCTACCAAACTATCATCAATACTTTTGTCAAGTTTAGTCTCGTTTAAGGCCAAGATATGAATCCCTAGTTCGTTTACTAGCATTCGTATTTCATCAATATGCAAGAGCAGGCTATTTACATTTAAAGATGCGATAGTTATACCCTTCCTGTGCCCAAGTGTAGTTACCCTTTTACAGCGACCTAGGAGACCATGTTAAGGGTATTTGAAATATGAACAAGGTTTTAGAGAAAAGGTAGAAGCAGTGGCGTACCAAAGGTGGGAATGGGGGTCCGGACCCCCATTTTTCAAAAAAGATGGTCCTCGAGATTCGCACACAAATGTAATAACATTTGTGCCGGCGCTTGTCAAAGTTTCATAGAAAGGTTTTGGGTTTCGAACGAATGCTTGAACTCGGCTGGAAGAGGCATTCTCAGCCAAAGTAGAGTCGTAGAATACATATCCTCGAAAATTTTCCTGGGGGCTTGGCCCCCAGACCCAATTAATTATTTCAATATGCCAAGTTATCGCAGCCTGTCCATGCCGCTAGCTATAGGGATCCTAATTTGCTGCTACTGTTGAAATTTGCCAAAGCTTCTTGCATAAAAGATGCCACCGGCCGAATTAACAATTATAAAGTAGCGAAAAGAGACATTTATCAAGCTCGAAGGAACAGCTCCAAATCATTTTGCAGTAAAGCAAGTTTGCAATGCGAGTTTTGATATACTAGTCTGGACGTTTTTGAATAATTATTCATCTTGACTTTCCTAGAGTAACTTGCTGTGATGAGTCTAAACTCTCATTGCAAATTTGACAAAACGACCTGCTGTGATAATTGCCACCATGTTTACGATACAAAGCATAGCTGAGAAGGGCGTCTCCTTCATTTTCCGAGCGTCTAAAGGACGTGGTTGCTAAGAACTTTCCTGGGGCTACGCCCCAGACTCCCTCCCACTTCAAGTGATGCGCACGCCTCTGGATAGAAGTATTCAACATTTAAGGATTCTGGAGTGTGATCTAATGATGCTTTTAAGGCATGAAGTGAAAATTACACAAGAACAATGATACAAAAACATGTACAGTAGTTGACTTGACAAAAAGACCTTTCGTAGACGATTTTGATGCTCTACTTTCAAGAATTTTACCAGTGAGGTCTTTCATCAAAAGGATTCCCTTTCATAAGTAGTTGGATCTTGAAATTTGAGGAAGGATGAATGAAAGCATTTCTCGGCAATGAATCAGACCTTCACCATGAGCGAAGCGGGCGTGGCCCTGAAAGTCACAGTGGCGCTGAGATTTCTGCTCTCGCATTCAACTTATGCTATGAAAAATTGCATTCTCCCAACAGGCCTGCTAGAAAAGGTCGACTGAGGCGCTTCAGCCCGTAATACTTTGCTGTAGTTCGTTCACTTTTAAGTAAAAGAGGCTGTGAAAGCCAAGCTCATAGAGATGAAAATTTAAAGTTATTTCTATTCCAGGAGGTTGCTAGAATCTATCAAACTATTCCTTTTTATATCATGCAGTTCAAAAATGATGTATCTACTCGTGAAATTGCAGTAATTTTCTTAAATTTTCCGGAAGGACCCCATCACTTGTGATGCTTCTTTGCTTCTTTAAGTGGTAAATTCTCCCAAATGCGGCGTTTTCCAACAATCTAAAGGGTGTGGCTATGAGAATTTTTCCCGGGGGCAAGCCCCCGGACCCCCAGCTTTACTCACTGCGCTCGCACTAATTTTCAGCTCCATCAAATATGCATTTTGTTCTCGTGAGTCCATCAAACATCACTTGAAGAGGTAGATAGCAGAATGCAACTCGACCATACACATTTTTAGAAGTGAGTCAAGTACATTTTGAGGCTAATCCAGGAGGTGTGTCCGCAAAAAAATTTCCAAGGGAGTGCCCTCCAAACTTTTCGCTCCCGTAGTTGCGGGCCCCCCTCGCTGTCGAATCGCCCGGGCCCCGATTCTACTGCCAGTCCGCCCCTGGACACAACTGCTCTTACATTGATATCAACTTTGAGTGCCTCTTTGGTAGTCCGTTACCAGGTTTTTTTATCGTTAAAAGTAACTGGTATTTACATCCCTGTTCACATTTGGATTCTGGATAGACAAGTCTTTCTGATCTACCAAATTTCATGGTTCCATGATCCACTGCTGATCTTCCATTCCATGACTTTTAGAATTTGGACAGAGCGCAACTTCAATTCTTTGATTAAAGGGGCAGGGTCACGTAATGTAAACAAACTTCTTTCGAAACGACGATTTTGCAGTATTTTTGATGGGCCATATTCCCGGGGGGGGGGGGGTAACTACCATATATAAAGGTACGGGATGTGCCATTTTTTGGGGTGTCTTTTTTCGAGCAGAAAATAAATTTTGGGGTATCACTTTTGGTAAAATCACAAGTAGTCATAAATTTTGGGGTGTCATTTTAGAAAAATAACTCTTCAGGGTATTGATTTTGATCAAATTTCACTTAATTGGTTAACATTTTGGATGGCTGTCACAATTTTAGCGTATACATTTTCAAATAGCACGTCCCCGTCATCCGCCTATCGAAGTTACCCCCCCCCCCCCCCGGGGCCATATTACAGTGATTTTCCACTGCTTTTTTCAAAATGAAAGAGTCATTTTGAAGATGGACTCTTGTACTTCGTAGAGAAGCAAATGAAACACTCATATGGTGTACCATTGCAGAGATATTGGTGGATGTTTAGAAGTACCTTTATTGTGGATTTACCCCATCCACCAAAGTCTGTGCAGAACACAATGGCCACGTGTGGGCAACAATATAGGTTATAGAGATAACAGGTTTGTTTACGGTTACGTGACCCTGCCCCTTTAAACACGTTTATCAGTGCTTCGAAGCAGTTATGATGCCTCTGACCACCTCTCAAAACAAATCCAGGAATTTTTGATAGCGTCTGTCAACAATCTACTTTTGGTCTCTAATCGCTTGACTTATGAAACCAGTCTCAACCGAATCTTCCTAAAGAAATAACAGGAGTAGACGAGCAGACGATTCAGGATATTTTCCAAGACATCAATCAGATTCAACGGGAATTTCTGAATTTTAACTTTATTTTACCCGGGCAATTTTTTAAATGGTTTTGCCTGAGGGGGGGGGGGCATCTCCTGTTTATTTCTTTTTCTGTAACTCCTATGCTGCTAAAACGCGGTACAGGATCGTTAATCACGTGGTTCGTTGCTAGGTATTAACCTAAAGGTGTCAAATGGTTACACACAAGCTTCAGTACAGAAAACAGATAAAATGCTGATTGTTGTGGATTTTAATGGTCAAACATTCATAGCATAGAGTAAATACAAGGAAATTATGATTTTCTATCAATTAAACGTAAGTTTTCGGAAGTTCACACTTAGTCATTATAAATATGACGTCATCAAAATGGATGACATCATAGAAATTCTTTGTTGCTGATGTAATCCTTTGGACTTAACATTCTGTGCCCTTGTGAACATTTGGGCACCCAAACAAAGTTGAATAAAGTCGAACACCGTCAAACACTCGAGTACCTTCAGCTGGAGATATGAGCAAAACAACACTATAAACATGTGAAAGTGAAGCTCTGTTGGGAGATGCGTGGGGGGTTTTTCTCCACAGTTATATCTTTTTATTGTTATATATTTATATTTATATATATATCTCATCAATCAAAACTTTACAATACAAGATACTTACGACACTACTTACAAAATACTCTACGATGCTACAAATACAATATCACGAGGAGCAAGATATCATGTCCACCCCGTGGCTTTTGGAAGAAAAAGAAGAAGAAAAGAAAAAGTATAAAGCAAAACTACAAAACTATACTCAAAAAGAAAATTCAGAAGAAAGGGGACTTGAAAGGGGACTTGGTTGCTGCTTGACGGGTGGCAAAAAATTGAATGAATTCGATCAAATCGACCAGTTTCATGGATAAAACGTTGAGTTAACTCCAAGATATTTCTATTGATTTCATTGTGAATTCATTAGTTATATTTCCACAACAGTAAAAATCTTACGACCGAGCCAATGGCAATGTTCCGAACTGAATAAAAAAGATTTTCCAAATAATTTTGTCGTAGCAAGGTCCATTGTTGTAAAAAGGGTAGAGTCAAAAACTAAGACAAATGTGCTAAGCTCTTTGTCCACACTTCTGCAGTTTCCTCAAGCTACAACCTGTGCTGCAACCACTCGAGCTGCCGTCCTTGACATAGACTTGCCCCCAAGTCTATTTCGTCAATCAAACAAAATTGGGAAAGGGAAAACAACTACGAAAGGGAAAAGCGAAATAGGTTCGTCGTTCACTGTTTCAAGCAGACTTATTACAAATGACAAAAAAGACTTGGGACAAGTCTATCTTTGACATAGTGAATGTTAATTCATCAGATCCCGCCTGCTAAAGTTTGCCCTACAGAAAGTCGATGTTTTCTGATCTAGGAGTGGCGAAACTCGACCAAAGTGGAAAGTGCATATTTGACCGACCAGACAACAGTAAATGTAAAGGATGTGGATAGACAGCACAAGCATGAAACACAAAATATTTGACAAACTTGTTTATGAATTAAACAAAACAAGACAAGCTTGCCAAGCGCAAATGTTGCTGTCCGTTTTGGCAAGTAAACAAACATTCCGTGAAAAATCAGGTGTTTTCTTGGGACAAACAATGAAAATAAACAAGCAATGCAAATGTTTTCAAATGGTCCTTCTTGGAAAACATTGCAAAAAAAATTCTTCTGTTGAAAGATACAGTAGCGCCCACTGTTAAATGCGATGCCGCTGCATTCAATAGTTTCCATAATCAATCCGCATCTTTCTTGTCGTGTAATAAAAGAAACAGCACGAACTGGGAAAATATTTGGCAGAGTTCCTGTTTGGCAAACATACTTTCTCATCGTTTGCGAGAAAGAGGTACCGTAAAAGCTCTTTTAAGCCCTGGGGGGCATATATAATTTCGGACCTTACAGAGGGGGGCTTCTTAATGAGGGGGGCTTATTCACAAAATCAAGTGACAAGGATATATTTGGTAGCTTTTCGGTTCTTTTATCCCATCTTTTGCGGAATCAACATACAATTTTACGGCTCAAATACATAAATTTGACTCAGTTTTTATCCCAATCCATACTAAAATTAACATGCAAGGTTTCGTAGCTAAATAAATGGCAAATGTTTGGAAAATTCCAGAATTTTGTATAACTGGGGGGCTTAATAGAGGGGGGCTTACTTCAAATTTTGACTCAGAGGGGAGGGGCTTATTAGCGAGGGGGGGATTAATCGCACAGTCCCCCTCTCGCAACGACTTTTTTATATTCTGAGTGTTCTAAGCTAGCGTCGGAAGGTACTGTAGGGCGGGGACTCGAACCAGCAACCTCAGATATGAAGTCAAGCATGCTACTTCTGAGCAAGCCAGCCCAGCGAAAAGGACTGAGCTGAGGACTGACGAAAATGTCACGAACGAAGGACAAGGCCATAACCGCAGACTAACAAGGCCAGTGTTTACAAACCCGTTTCCGGGGTACATTAACCACCACATCAAACTTGCTACAAAAAAATTTCAATAAATTTTGTTCGGTCATATGAAAAGTGTTCAACTTACCGTCAAACTGCGGAATGAAAACACTCCTTTCGTGACTGCCAAATGATTCTCTCTTTTCGAACAAGGCCGCAAGAAATATTTACGAAAATTTGAAACACAAACTTGATCTTCGATTCAAAATGAGAACATAACAGCGAAACAATACGGCTATGGGTTATTGGCTTCGTTGGAAAGAAATTCCAAAATGAATGCTAAGGATTTTGCTTAGTTCCCAAGCAATTATTCAATTACTCAGCGGGGTCGAATAATACGAAAAAAGTTATTTCATTTTAATAACAAACAATCAATTGTACTCAGAAATGTAAAGCGTTTGAGATGTTTAAATAGCTTTCTTTGGGGAAGCAGTGAAGCATGCAAATTAATGATTTTATGCTTGAATGCTAATACCTCAAGGGCCGGGCACAGGGCAACCAGACCTGAAATGTTCAACCGCTGGACAAATTGCGTTTGCGTCCGCGGATACTGGAAATGAAAACTTATATTTCAATGGCAAGGTCCTCGAGCATTTGACAGTCAATTTTTCCCCGGCACGTGGGTATTCATCAGAAACATTTTTCCCGGCCCCTGGGCATTTGTCCACAAAAATCTTGCCGACCCCCAGGAAGCCTGGGGGGATGGTCGGGGTAAGAATTGAACGAGACATGAAGGCTGGTTTTGGTGATTAGAACAGGGTAGCTTTCTGAAAAATGGGTGGCAAACCCCTGTCCATTTGAGGCCCCCAAAGGGGGGGGGGGTTGCTGGAGTCCTGGAGCCCATCATTTTGAATGCTTGGAGCCCTGGAGCCCAGACAATTTCCAAGGTAATTTTCTCAAATTTTAAGAAATAGAGCCTCTGGAGCCCAGAAGAGTATGCAATGGAGCCCTGGAGCACAGCAATTTTGTCTTTGGGAGCCTGGAGCCCATCAAAATACGCCCTGGAGACTTGGAGCCCAAGATCCCTTAGGGGGCCTCCCATTTGCAAGTCATGTACCCCACCAGGATAGGGATATACCTCCAAGGGTACATGATTCGTGAATGGGTGGGGGTCCGCCACCTGTAAGGTAGTCTGCTAATTATATACCAAAATTGCCTTCATACCCACTTTCATAATGAATCTTGGTGGTAAACTACCCATTTAAACAATCTTTTGCAAATTTCAGCCAAATGTGCTCATGCTTGCAGAAAGCCTTGCTGAAAAAGGGTCCTTTTTTACAGAATTTTTGGCCCAAAAAACCACCCACAAGGGTGGCACATACCTGTACCCTCAACATGTATTGAATCCCCTGGGATACACCCCTTTGCAAACCTTGGCTGCATTCTCCTGACTCTTCTTGGGGATCCCTCAATTTACGAATATGAAGCACATTAATGTTAATTTGCTTACCACTTTTGAGCTGAAGTCTCGTAGCACTGAAAGGAAATGACATTGTATAAATTTACTGGTCATACAACCTATTCACTCAGTTCTTTTGACATGCCTTATTTGCCTTAAGATGATTTAGAGCTGAATCCCAAAAGTGTGCATTGCTCTCAGCTAAGCATCAATAAAATGATTTTGTACATCTGCATTAGAAAGGGATGGTATGGAGTTCTTGCTTCCCTGGGATTTACATCATTCATCACAAATTGAAACTTATCTTGATGTTATGGTCTATCTTCCATCCCATAAAGTGAGCCAACAGATTGTAAGGAAATCTCTTAAAGAAAGATGTGATTGAAACATCACTCAGTTCAGTTCAGTTCAGTTTTTCATTTTAAGATTCCACAACATACAAAATTCAAATAACATAAAAAAATCTAAAATAAACTATGACATATGTTACAGTAATACATACAATTAACTAAATAGAATATAATAGACAGGCAACCTCCTGCAACCACCAAGCGACCCGCCCAGCCCCCAGCCCCATACCCGACCCGCACCAAGCCAACCGCAGCAACCAAGACCAGACCCGGATACATTCGGAATCCCGACCAGAGGAGCCACCCCCGATGATGCAACAACAGCCACCCCCAGAGCCAATCCTGCCACAACCCCCAAGCCCCGTCCAACGCGCCAGAAAGCACTAAGGCCAGACAGCATCTGCTGTCCAGCCCCAGCACCCCAAACATGCCAGACCAAAGCACAAAGAGCCCCGGCGAGACCAGCCCTAGAAACGACAGCTGCCACACCTTAATGCAAGTAGCAATGCAAGTAGCAAAAAGAGAAAACTTAGGGATTAATTTTGGGAACATTCTGATACCTCCACTGCTTTATCAGGATGATATATTGATTGCTTCTATATCTCATGGAAAAATGCAGGAAATGGTAACTATTGCTGAAGAATTTCAGAAGAAAAATCTCCAAAATTTTAACCTGGATAAAAGCGAACAGATGTTGATGCAGTATAGCAAAAGTAAACAAGTTCAAAAAGAAAGTTTAATCCTAAATGGACAAGTTATTAAAGAAGTAGAGTCATATAAATATCTAGGGGACTTAAAAAACACCAAAGGAACTGTAGACTTGTGCATCAATAAACGAATAAACTGTGCACTGGGGGTTATTAATGAAATAAAATTTCTTATTAAGCAAGAGGCACTCAAAAAACAAGGTTTTGCAATCAGTATAAAGTTGATTGAAGCAATGTTGATCCCCAAAGTTCTGTACGCATGTGAAACATGGAGTAATTTAACTAAGAAACAATATAAAGGCCTTGAAAAGTTGCAAAAAGATGCAGTAACGATAATTAACTCTCTACCCCAATCAATGCCATATGATGGAATAGTCCTTGAATGTGGCCTGATGCCTATGGAATTTAGAATTAAGGAGAAAAGATTAATGTACTTCCATAAGATACTAAGCATGAATGAAAGTAGATTAACCAAGATTGTTTATGAAGAGCAAAAAAGGTTAAATTTCCCAAACTGTTGGTATAAAGAAGTAATCAGTGACCTAAAAACGATTGATATTAACCTCAAAGAATGTCAGATCAAAAACCTAACCAAACAACAATGGAAAAAAGTTGTTAGGGAAAAAATGATCATAATCACAGAGAATGATATTAAAAATATGAAGAAGACTAAACTTAGATTTATAAAGGGTAGTAAGTTTGGAATGAAAGAGTATCTGGGGTGTGAAGAAGCCTCATCCCTGCTGAAACTAAAATTAAACATGGTCGACCTAAGAGCAAACTACAAAGGAAAGTACACTGATTCTCTTTGCAGGAGATGTGGGTCTCATGAGGAATATATTGAACATCTATGGGATTGTCCAAATTTTTATCAAAGACCCAAGATGGAAAAGACTTGTTTAGATACAAACAATTCCGAAGTTCTAAAAAGCATCAATAAATTTACAACATACTTATATAGAATTTTGAATGGGGAGGAATTTCTTGAGGAGGAGCTCTCTCAATGGATAAACTAATCGAGGAGAGAGCACCCCCTGTCTTGAAGACCTATTTTTCAATTTGCAACATTTTTACTTGCTATGATCCATCAAAGGGAAAGAAAGTTGAACTAACACGATATTCAGGACTGGTACTTTGTGGAGAAAAGATGAAGTTTCATTTCGCGACGGAAAATCATTACTGAAGGGGACTGTTTGATCTTCAATGGGATGTCGTTCCAGGATTTAGCACCAGCATATCTGATGGATCTTAAGCCATACCGCAGCGTATTCTTACGCATCATAAAAATATCACCCCTATGAGCCTGCCTGGTATCATACTGATGAACAGATGGCAAAGTTTCAAAAAAATTGTGGAAGAAGATAGGAGAAATCAAGTTAACAGATTCATACACAAAGGTAAGTAGCTTGAGATTAGATAAATCATATAATTTAAGAATTTTTAATTCAGAGAAAATAGGTGTAGATGGAGATGTAAAATTCTTGAAGGCAATAGCTCTAACAACATTCTTTTGTGGAAGGTAAATTGGCTTAGTATGGGTGTCACAAGCAAGACCCCAGACAATGATTCCATACTGAAGAAAAAATGCAAATAAAGAGTAATATAAAGAAACTAAAACATTAGTTGGTAGAAGATGCCTTATCTTAAAGAAGATACCACAAGTTCTCGCTAGTTTCTCTGACAGTTCACTTAAGTAAGTGATACCTCCAGTTGAGATTGATACCCCCTTAGTGATGGCCTAAGAACTTTTGCAGATAAATCAACATTTTGCAAATGAGCTGTTGGTTTATCCACACATAAAATTAAGGTGCTAAAAGCCTGTTATGTACCTCTGGACTTCTCAGTTTTTTTCTTCTTGGGGTAATGTTTTAATTACTAGATAAATGTAACAAAGTCTGGATGAGCCTAAACAAGAGATTGGAATTCTTTACAGTACAGGCCTCATGCACAAATATGAGAAGAATTCTCAGGACCACCCAGTAGGGGGGAAACAGGGTGACTACCAGGGGTCCCGGATATATAGGGACCCAGGAAAATGTACATCTGATGAATGAATTTTTTCTTTGTTTTCAACTTTACTTCTTGAGGGGTGTTTCTAGGCCTGTGGGCCCACTCGCGTTCTCAGCTTAGTCTTTACACAATGAGATAACCAAATTTTCTATCCGAAAACTAATGTTTTGAACTGTGTAGGAGGGTGTTTCCATCTAAAAGCACCATTTTACCAGTGCATAGAAAAGGCTGTGATCCAAAAGAGGTTGTGGTCCTAAACGTTTTCCGGTGGCATTTTCAGCACCAGGAGTCCCTTCCACACCCTGGAGCAGTCTCTTGATGGCCCTGAGGATTCTTGACAGTATGATAAGGATTCCAGAGTCATATGAAAGATCTGGTGTTTTTAAACAAGAATTCTTCAGCAGGAAAACTATCAAGGCCTGTGGTGTGATGTAAAAAGTTCAAAGAAAGTTTCTCATACCATTTTCATAAGAATGTTGTGTACTTTCTTGAGATGACATTGTATGAAGTATAATTCACTGATTCTGGATAGTTGACAAATTAGAACCAATAACCTGAAAAAGATTAAATAACTTTGAAATTAACTTGCCAAGTGACTTTTGCTCCTGTTACACCTGAGGTCCCTGACGAAATGAGTTTGAGCTTAACCAGAATGAAAAGTTTGTGCAGAATGTGTAGGGAATCTCTTCTTCATTGAAATCACTTGCATGACGGTTGACAGGCCTGTTACTTCCTTTTGCGCTTAAATGAAAAACTTTTATGGCTGAAATTTAAAATATGTGGCAGGGAAATCAGAGGGGCAAATCAAGATTTTTGTCGTACATCTTTCTTGAAATCACACAAAAACTACTGAAAAATCACACTAAAAATCACCAAAAATCAATAAAATCACAGAAAATCACAAAACCATATGTGATTTTCACATCACAAAAGTCACATACTCTTGAGTACCGAATAAACGGGGGGGTGGGAATAATCGGGGGGGTTGGAAATGGTTCGATATGGCAATAATCGGGGGGGTTGGAATAATCGGGGGGGGGGGGTGCTTGGAGAAATAGAAAATAGTCGTTTTCTTAGGTAAACACGTATCTTTTGTATATTCATGTGAACAGTGATGTTACTGATACAGTTACTTATGAACTCTGGTTCTGTTGAATGCACTTATTGAGACTTTTTCTTGCGTTTATTCAGAAAATTTGTTAACTACCATTTCATTTTTCCAAAAATTAATAAAAGGGGGGGTTGGAATAAGAGCGGGGGGGTTGGAAAATTTTTGAAAAATTAATAAGCGGGGGGGGACGATTATTCGGTACTCGAGAGTATGCTATTTGAGAAGTGATTTGCCCCTTGGGGAAATCAGCCATTCAAGCAAACTGTCAACTTTGGGAACTCAATAGAGGAGCAGGAGCACCTTGATCCCTTGCACATTTTTATGACGCTGCCATATGCATGATCTCCTTAATAAACAATTTTCTCATCCACGAACTTGTATAATTTAGCCTGCATGCAGACTCTACTGATTCCCTGAAGAGAGGAGAGGTTCCTCCTCCAGTAGAGTCTGCGCATCAGCAACACAAAGCCTGTCTGAAGTCATGTGTGGTTTCCAGGCTCGAGGAACCAGACCCCATTGGTGGATAGAGACCTCTATTGTTCTCTTTTAGTTTAATTGATTGATAAACATCTTCTAGGAATTCTCGTAATTATTCTTATTAAATTAGATTCAAGTGGGGTGGCCCTAAGGATTAGCAATAAATTAATCAAAACCCCCCATACAATAGGATTTGTTTGGCTAAGTTTGTTTAGGCATGCGCCAATTCAATCAAAATATGCCTGTGCTGATATCAGCAGACTCGCTTTGTATCGCTGATTCACAGACTCTACTGGAGGAGGAACCTCATTTCTCTTCAGGGAATCAGTTGAGTCTGCACGCAGGCTAGTATAATTTGGCAACTACATTCATGTATCTTTACTTGCATTGTATATAAGTTGTGCTATGCAGTATGTGCATTGTCAATTCAAATTGCATACCTTCTAGTACGCCATTTTATCCCTGTTTAAAAAAATCCTGGTGCTCAAACTTTCCAATCAGGCACCTCGAGAGCGCCTTGAAACACAACGTCAAATAAATTTTAACAAAGGGGTTTAACAATCCTGCAAGTAAACAAGCTTGACATGGATTATGATGAAGTCTTGTATGTACACAACATCTAGAACTTTGCTTTAAATGTTTTCTCAAGGTTCCAGGAATGTACAGTAAAGCTTGCACTCCATTTTATTGTTGACTTTCTCTTTACAGTGATAAAGAAATATTCTATTAATCCTGCTGTGGTGCAGAGGTATAATCCACTGACTTTGCAGCCAGATGAAATTTGCAATCACACTGATTATTAGCCAGGTTAAGTTGCAAAATGCAAGCTGAAGTGAAAATTTGAGAAAAAACATGTCCCCAGCAACTTCATGCTGTTATATGCACTTCTACTTCTTCTCAATAACGTTTTCTTACCTTCTTTTCTTTAGGGGTCATGGACAAACAATTTTCATCACAGTTAATGTCGTTGTGGGCCGTGCCTTTGCTGCGGTACATAGCCCCGTGTGGCGCATGTGTTCCACGTTTCCCAATACCCATGGGCTAGCTTACTATTTTCAATGAAATCTTTCCTTTGTATTTTTGTTTTTAGTTAGAGTGTCCTCAATTAGTACTTTGTTGCTAAATATTTTGACACTGAAGTAAAGTTCATCATAATAATAATAATAATAATAATGGAATCAGGCTGTTAGGGGGAGAGGCGGTCCGGCTCAAATCTGTTAAACATTTTTTACTTTTGTGACAAAAATTTAAACTAAAGTAGTATTTCATTATCAGTCCTCAAACCAGACTGGAAAGATTGTATCTAGCGCAGGCAAGTTGAGATGGCCCGAGTAAGACTTCACGGAAAATTTGCGGTTGCGAGGGTTGAGAACAATAGGTTAAAACAATAGATCCCTTGTTTACTGCCAACTGTGCTGCTCAGGTTGAAAACTGCATACGTTCCTGCGCACAAGATACATTGTGCGCGCAGTAGAAACTTTCCAGTATGGCCCTCAAAGAATAACTCATAGCAGTCAATCTTTCTTTGGTGCACTACTCAATTTTGATGTCATGATCAGCGCAAAGCAGTTGCAGTATAGGAGGCTTAGGTCCCAACCCAGACACATAGTATAATAGGCCTGTAACGAGAGATTATGAGACACCCATGAAAAGAGAAAACCTAGTGGTAAAGTTAGTGGTCTGTTAAGAAAGAGGACAATGGGGTTGAGCCATAACGGCCCAATTCCATTACACATTTTTTTATATAAGAAACTAGGATCAGGCCATAGTACTAAAAGTTTCTTAATTTAACAAGAAATTTTGTCCATTTTAGTACCAAAAGTTTCTTAATTGGTTTCTTATTTTTTGAATGCATGAATTGTCAATGTGGTCACTAACACTGCTGCAGACATGTTTCTTGATATTGAAAACATCATAGTATTCTGTTATGTTGAAAACACAGATGGTTAGATAATATTTCCAAATAATAAAGGTTCAACGATCTATTTGCTATAAAATTCATGCTTTTAACCTTGAAAAGTTTCTTTTAGCACTTCTCAGACATAGTACTAGAGTTTCTTAAAATTTTGGCCATCTTAGTACTAGTTTCTTATAAACCAGTTTCTTATAAAAAAACGTGTAACAGGATGAAAACTGTTTGTCAAAATTGATCATCCCGTTGATCAAAACTGCTATTTTATCATTAATATTGTGCACCAAATTTCCAAATTTCCTTGGCGCGCATTAAGATTCACATTTTTGAGGCACCTCAAATGCAAAAAACTTGAAATGCACACACCCAAACAGTCAACTGTGCACCAAAGTTATTTGGTGTGCACGACAAACTTTCCAACCTGGATTATTAGTAGTTGTTACAAGTAAACATACATGCACTACCTACTTTGGAGAAAAAAAAGGACATCATAATTCATGTATCTGCAATTAGCAAAGCAAAGGGGAAATGCCTGGCGCCACACTCTCGATCTTAGACGTCACAAAATGCATGCCCATATTGAGTTCGCAGGCCAATTCAGATAATCCAGTCAAATCCAAACGGATAAAACATCGTACACGCGTTGGTATTTAGGCCTATCTTTGTTCATTGTGCAGGCTGTTGTCTGCTGGCGGCAAGGTGTTGCAAACTGGAGGGAAGTGGGAAGTGATACTGAAGTGATCCAGGCAGGGATCACTTTCATTTCCCCGGAACAAGATTCACATTCAGATTCACAACAACATTCAGATTCACTTTCAGATTAGAAAATACTATTTTAAATCCGAATAACTACAAACGAAAACTAAATATCAAAGAAGTAAACAAGTTTGCCCATAGATTTAACTGTCCTCTATTTCATGGTGATTTTTTAAAATTTTTATCTGCAGGGGGTTTGGCAGGAAAACGGGCAGTGCACCTTCCACTCTCCCAGGCTAGGCATGTCGGCTCAATATTAACAACACACCTCTATTCATAAGTCACGCTTCTAATCTCTAAATACGAACAAATATCAAAGAAGTAAACAAGTTTGCCCATAGATTTAACTGTCCTCTATTTCATGGTGATTTTTTAAAATTTTTATCTGCAGGGGGTTTGGCAGGAAAACGGGCAATGCACCTTCCACTCTCCCAGGCTAGGCATGTCGGCTCAATGCCAATAAAACACCTCTATTCATAAATCACGCTACTAAAATCTAATGCGAACAAATATCAAAGAAGTAAACAAGTTAGCCCATAGATTTAACTGTCCTCTATTTTATGGTGATTTTTTAAAATTTTTATCTGCAGGGAGTTTGGAAACAAAATGGGGCATCAACCTCCACTTACTATATACTTGCTCTTAACTGCATGCCAAACCTTTTAGCGTGAAGCAACAACATATTGCAAAAGTTGTTCATTTTCACTAACGAATCTAATCAAATCAATTTCTCTTGGGCTACGTCTTCGAAGAGTTTCATAAAATTCTGCAATAGCTTTTAGTTTTATTTCAAATGATAATTCAGCATTCCAGTTTGTAGTGACAGGTGATGCTGCCTCAAGTGCAATTGTTTTCATCTTTGCTTTCTCGGCTTTTTTGAAACAGGATTTTAACGATTGTTTCATTACTTGAACTGATTTGAGTGCATTATTTGGGTCAAAGATTGGCTCTGGAACGAGAAAAAAATGAATGTGAATAATTGTTTGTACTGCTCATTTCCTTACTTTATCCCATAACGAATTGTCTTGAAATATGATTTTTTTTCTTGATTCCTCAGTCACTCACAAATCACCCTTTCTTTTTCAGAAAGTCAAAAAAATCCTTGCAGACAGTGTAATGGCTTTATGAAAATGACAAAGGCCTCCATATCCTATTGAGCAGTGAAAATTAAAGGCAATATATTATGAAATCACAATCCTTGATAGATCTCCTCTCTTTTATGTTGCAGAACCTGTATGAGCAGAGGGAATTTGTCATTATCTTATTTAAGGTAGCTCCATTGCAACTTGGCACATGGCTGCAAGCAAGGGGACTTACCGGCATGTATATGTATAAATTTGCCACCAAAAAAAGTGATTTACAATGGTTAACGGAAAAGGTAAAAAACAAGCAAGCATGGAAGGGCATAAAAATTTTAAAAAATCACCATGAAATAGAGGACAGTTAAATCTATGGGTTAACTTGTTTACTTCTTTGATATTTGTTCGTATTAGATTTTAGTAGCGTGACTTATGAATAGATGTGTGTTGTTAATATTGAGCCGACATGGCCTAGCCTGGGAGAGTGGAAGGTGCATTGCCCGTTTTCCTGCCAAACCCCCTGCAGATAAAAATTTTAAAAAATCACCATGAAATAGAGGACAGGTAAATCTATGGGCAAACTTGTTTACTTCTTTGATATTTGTTCGCATTAGATTTTAGTAGCGTGATTTGTAAATAGAGGTGTGTTGTTAATATTGAGCTGACATGGCCTAGCCTGGGAGAGTGGAAGGTGCATTGCCCGTTTTCCTGCCAAACCCCCTGCAGATAAAAAATTTAAAAAATCACCATAAAATAGAAGACAGTTAAATCTATGGGCAAACTTGTTTACTTCGTTGATATTTGTTCGTATTAGAGTTTAGTAGCGTGACTTATGAATAGAGGTGTGTTGTTAATATTGAGCCGACATGGCCTAGCCTGGGAGAGTGGAAGGTGCATTGCCCGTTTTCCTGCCAAACCCCCTGCAGATAAAGATTTAAAAAAATCACCATGAAATAGAGGACAGTTAAATCTATGGGCAAACTTGTTTACTTCTTTGATATTTGTTCGCATTAGATTTTAGTAGCGTGATTTGTAAATAGAGGTGTGTTGTTAATATTGAGCTGACATGGCCTAGCCTGGGAGAGTGGAAGGTGCATTGCCCGTTTTCCTGCCAAACCCCCTGCAGATAAAAATTTTAAAAAATCACCATGAAATAGAGGACAGTTAAATCTATGGGCAAACTTGTTTACTTTGTTGATATTTGTTCGTATTAGATTTTAGTAGCGTGATTTGTAAATAGAGGTGTGTTGTTAATATTGAGCTGACATGGCCTAGCCTGGGAGAGTGGAAGGTGCATTGCCCGTTTTCCTGCCAAACCCCCTGCAGATAAAAATTTAAAAAAATCACCATGAAATAGAGGACAGTTAAATCTATGGGCAAACTTGTTTACTTCTTTGATATTTGTTCGCATTAGATTTTAGTAGCGTGATTTGTAAATAGAGGTGTGTTGTTAATATTGAGCTGACATGGCCTAGCCTGGGAGAGTGGAAGGTGCATTGCCCGTTTTCCTGCCAAACCCCCTGCAGATAAAAATTTAAAAAAATCACCATGAAATAGAGGACAGTTAAATCTATGGGCAAACTTGTTTACTTGTTTGATATTTGTTCGCATTAGATTTTAGTAGCGTGATTTGTAAATAGAGGTGTGTTGTTAATATTGAGCTGACATGGCCTAGCCTGGGAGAGTGGAAGGTGCATTGCCCGTTTTCCTGCCAAACCCCCTGCAGATAAAAATTTAAAAAAATCACCATGAAATAGAGGACAGTTAAATCTATGGGCAAATTTGTTTACTTCTTTGATATTTGTTCGTATTAGATTTTAGTAGCGTGATTTGTAAATAGAGGTGTGTTGTTAATATTGAGCTGACATGGCCTAGCCTGGGAGAGCGGAAGGTGCATTGCCCGTTTTCCTGCCAAACCCCCTGCAGATAAAAATTTAAAAAAATCACCATGAAATAGAGGACAGTTAAATCTATGGGCAAACTTGTTTACTTCTTTGATATTTGTTCGTATTAGATTTTAGTAGCGTGATTTGTAAATAGAGGTGTGTTGTTAATATTGAGCTGACATGGCCTAGCCTGGGAGAGTGGAAGGTGCATTGCCCGTTTTCCTGCCAAACCCCTTGCAGATAAAAATTTTAAAAAATCACCATGAAATAGAGGACAGTTAAATCTATGGGCAAATTTGTTTACTTCTTTGATATTTAGTTTTCGTTTGTAGTTATTCGGATTTAAAATAGTATTTTCTAATCTGAAAGTTAATCTGAATGTTGTTGTGAATCTGAATGTGAATCTTGTTCGGGGGAAATAAAAGTGGCAGGGATCGGATGGACAGGTCATGCTGGAAATGGTGCCTTAAGTAAAATCATTCAATACTTACAACACACCCAGCTTCGATCTCTTTCTCTATCACCAAGAACCACACAGAGCAACTTCTCTCTTGACAATAATTGAAGTGATAAAAGAATTTTTGGACGATGTTTGCACTTTGTTTGTCTCTTCGCATTGTGTTGCGCAAATCTTTTCAAACATGTTTTCAAATTTGAAGTTGCAACTATTGATTTATTGATCTATTGATTTATTGATTTGTGAAGAAGTTATTCAATACGAGGCTAATTCAGGCAAACCAAGAGACGACACGTGCAAGGCATGCTGGATGAAACAGACCCTTTAACTGGAAACGCTTCACAAATAATTTGAAAAGAGGATTAGAATAATTAATTGGGCGGCCGTAGCAAGCGTTTGCTCTTTGTTTCGTAGACCCTTTCTTCTTTTGGAATAATGGGTCTACGCGTAGGCTACGGACTACTGAACTGCGGAAAACGCATGGGTCAAAAAAGTTTGTGTGTCCACTGTTCACGAATTCTTGTTTTCGAGGTGATGCATCAAGAATGAGAATCAAATTCAGTTTAGCAATGTTGATTACTCTGCAGACGGCTTTCAATTAGCAATCCTTTGATTTGAGAATTTATACGTATAAAAAGTTTACAATTCGCAACAACCCGAGGACCCCGAGGCCCAGGGGGCACTCACTATAAGCAGGTGACGGGGGGGGGGGTCAGACACTGTTTGGGTTTGCGAAACGTTGTCATTTCATTTCACTGTTCTGTCTTAGGAAGTTTGAAACGAGGATGAACGCTGTGTAGGAACTAACTGTTCTGACGCGCAGGAGCCATTTGAATTTGATTCATAGCACTGGCTAGGCTTCAGCCGAAGAGAAAGCAACAAAGTAAAACAGTAACATTGAGGTAATAAACTTTAATTTCTTAGCTAAATACACGGTGCATTATTTCCCTCGATCATATAAGAATAAACAGTGTTCTGTCATATTGAAAACACAAATGGTTAGTGAATATGCTCTAGAATTAATGTTCAAAGATTCATCTGCTGAATATTTAAAGGTTCAAAGATTTAATATCCATGCTTTTAACTTTGAAAAGTTTCTTAATACTTCTCAGACATACATAGGACATAGGCCTACTGTAGTGCTAGAGTTTCTTAAAATTTCGGCCAGACTAGTTCTTATAAACCACAAAGCCTAACGATGCGAAGTTTTTGAGAAAATTACTGGCGCTTGCAGAGAAAATATGGAACGAGATAAATTTGCAAGAAGTTGCTCAAGACTGGATATTTTAACTGAAATTTGGAGACATTTAAATGGAAAATGATGTCAAATTGATCCTCGAGTCTTTGGTAAGTGAGTCATTTAGCTCAAGAATACAAACTAAGCCCTTTTGGGGGCAACGAATCAGTTTTAATCGGTAAGAAGTTTAGGTCCAGATCACATTTTGGGCAGAAATCGCTGAAAATCACATGCTATTTTGAGATGTAATTGAAAGGACAGCGCTTGGATTATTGCGTAGGACAATATCCATAATCACCGAGATTTTTATCCTTATATCTCATTTGCATCGACTGTTATCCATGTTTGAACGAATGTCAATATTCCTTGACCGGGAAATGACTGCTATTTCGGCTCCAAATGAGATGGCATTTCAATCATTCATTAGTAGCCATCTCAAGAATTCACTTCGAACGGCCAATTTGGTATCACGTGGTAGGAAAGGAGCTACTTTATTGGCTGAATACCGTGAAATTGAATGATTTCTGCGTACTTCAACGACCAGAGCTGTATGCTTTTTGTGACCATTGGTGCCTTGGTCCGTTTTCATATTATTCTACTTTTTGCATTCATGGCACAACTTTGCAAGGTACGAAATATGTCAGATAAATCAAAGAAGTTTTATCAAGAGATTAATCACATGACTTGAAATGGGTGTAAACAAACCTTTGCCGATTTGGTCTATTCAGCTGAAATGCAGGAAAATATTCCAAACTTGGATTTCAAATTAGAATTAAACTTTGCCCACTAGATTTTGTCTAGAATCTTTCAAAATTAAAAAGAACACTTTCACAATGATGTAAGTTCTTTCGAATATCTTCCTGGAACATCACTTGCCTCGATTTAATGTGGATCTAAATCTTAAGAGAGCGTGCATTGCTCTCAGCAAGGCATGAAATTGTTTTGTACGTGTAGTCGCAACATAACGATATTATGTAGATTTCTTGGTGTACAGGGAATAACATCTTTTGCCTCGAATTTAATAGGGTCAGATTGACCCTTTAATGCTACCCCTGTGAACCGGTGTTTACCTTTTACGTTTTAGCCTTAACGTTTATATCATATTCTATTGTATCAATCTTTATATGTATTTAATAACTTGTAATTTTTTTAATTGTGGCAAAAAGATACATAATTGTGAAATAGGTCTATTGGTCTGTGTAATTACGTTCTACTTTTTTGCAGCAGTTAGTTTTTGCCTCACCTCTCGCATTTCCATGTATTCTGTCCATCTGCATGACTTACAATGAATACATCATTACATTGCTAAGAGACAGTGCAAAATCTATTATATGACATGGCCGGTGGAGGAGAAAACTTTTGGGAAAAAATCTGCTTGCCCCGTATGAAATTATTGCAGGAAAATCAACTGCTCCGTTGCCCTTTCCTCAAAGTCCTTAAAAATGTATCTGTCCTGTATTCATGAACAACGGTACCCTGGGTAACAGAACCAAAAAATGATAAACAGAAAATATAAGGAAGGAAAGAGAGTTTCTTCTCCTTTCTTCCTTCTCTCCTTTCCCCTTACCAATTTCCTTTCATTTAACAGGGTAGAACAACGGATGTTCTGCGGTACGTATCACCGACGAAGTAGCCAAATACCATAACAAAATCAATTCTTGTACTTACGAATGTTTTTCAATGAAAATGTACTTTGAATATTATTAAGAGATATGACTGATGCAAGTAACTGACAAGCAAATTTTGCATTATCTAGAAAATTTATCCTTCCAAGCATTTCTCTGCTTGCATGATTCACAACTTTGCCCTCAAAATGAGACATTTACATTTCAAATTTCATCTTGTGCTCGTAAAAAGCTACTGCACTGTTGATATTTGCTTCAAAAAGGTATTGATTCATCTCTGATAAGCTCAATGAAAGTAGTTGTCCCGTTACGTTTTGCACCGGCCATGCTATAAAATAAACTTAGCCCTGCCCCTAATACATTGTAATAAGTGAATGTTTTGAATGTTCAAAGTACTTTGATGACAATCAATGGTGTTCCTACAACTAACGTCACAATAATCTTGAGAAAGAGTTTGTCCAAATATGCAGAAATTGCTTGCCATTGCACCTTGTTCGTTTCTAAAAAAGACACAAAGACATCTTTATTTCACTAGAGGTCCTATCTGTCGGTGTTGTATGAGGCTGGGATCATCTTGAATCATGAGTAAAGGGCCGGGGGATCTTGGACAGGGATATGAAACTTTTCCCACTATTTTTTGAGGGTATCAAGAGAAAATCTTATGCGGCACGAAACAATTTTGCTTGAAAAATTTCAAAAGAGAAATTGACAGACATGGAAGTGATAAATCATTTGAGCAGTATGAAAATCACCTGGGAATTTTTAACTTAGAGTGCAAATATTCATTTCCTTCTCAAAGAAATCTGTATGAGATGCAAAACCATTTTGCTGGGCGGTGGTCGGGTACCAAAAATTCTCTGTTTTCGATGTAAGGCATGAAATGTTTTCTAATAGGCTGTTTTAGCAGCAAGACGCGGACGTCTTTGAGAACGCCGCAACTTTTTTATGTTTTTAGAACATTCTAATTTTCCAGGCTTTTTCCTCCCAGAAAGCTGCTCACAGACAGGCAAAGAACAGTTTGCATTCTTGCATTTCCATCATTTGTGAATGTGCTCATATTGCATTTGCTTCCCTTCTCGACGTCCTATTTTTGCAGTGCGGCCTTCAAAAGTATACTTTTCAGGTCGTCAGTTTCAGAATAGAACGTACAATTCGTCTCTCGAGACTCGCAAAAA
Organism: Aurelia sp. 3 sensu Dawson et al. (2005); assembly: GCA_964020215.1. Classification (NCBI taxonomy): domain Eukaryota; kingdom Metazoa; phylum Cnidaria; class Scyphozoa; order Semaeostomeae; family Ulmaridae; genus Aurelia; species Aurelia sp. 3 sensu Dawson et al. (2005). The sequence continues at coordinate 4,316,893 of OZ026593.1, forward strand.
GTTTCGAAGTTGATTTCACTTTGTGATTTACATCCTCGAACAAAACAATTATGCTGGCGTCTTCTTGATTCGCGTCTTCTTGCTAAAACAGCCTAATTACGTGAACTCGCGTCCTCCGCCTTGGTACCCAGAATTAAAGATGAATGCCTCTAAATCTAGCAAATGTTTTACCACTGTTTGAAAAATCATACAGTAAAAACTATCAAATCAATAACATAAAAACACAAACACCATCAGGTAAACGAGGCTTGATTTCTTTTGGAAGCTTTTTAATTTAGAATGCACAATTTTCCTCTCTCATCATGGGTAGTTAGACACCACAGTTATATTCAGTATATTTGCTACTGCGGAGCAAATCGTGTACCTTCTTGGGGAAGAGGTATCAGAATTACCTTAGCTCCTTCGTAGTAGTGAATTAGTTTTTCCCTGCAAATGAATAAAGCAGCTGCGATGAAGCACAACTGTGGTGTCTAATCACCCATACCCTCATGACAAATTTCCCAAAATTGCTTTTCGCAGATTCTCGGACGAAGATAGACAAAGTTGCTCTAGTGAATTGCTCGCCAAATGTTAGAATTGCAAAAAAGCTCGAAAATTGCTTGCATTGGCTTTGAATCTTGCTAGGTAAATTCCAAAATGTGATTTCAACCAAAGGAGATATTGCTTAATCTCCCTGGTTTCAGAAAATGTTGCAGCGTGTACTAAATAGGACAGGGGTCATGCTACAACTATGGCATATGTATTGCTTTTGATTGGCATGAAACCCGGTACCCTGGTTACCAGGGCCAATTTCATTTAAATTTTGAGGCTCTGGTACCCTGGGTAGAAACCCGGAAAAATACCCTGCAATACGGTATTAGGTCAGTGCACAATTACGAAGCTAAATGCTGGAATAAAATTCCTGTGGATATAAAAAAATCACCCTCTGCTAACACTTTTCGACGAAAACTAAAACCTTTCCTCTCTCAAAACCACTCCAAGAGTTGATTGAAATATTGAGATAGAAAGTCAACATCTGCCCATTTGTTTTTTTTAATGGAAAAAATCTAATTTATCTGTGAAATCTTGAAACAGGGGGTGCTCTCTCGTCGATTAGTTTAACTACTGAGAGAGCTCTTCCTTTAAGTAATTCCCTCCATGTCATTTATCCTGTTTTTTTTTCTTTTGTATTTATATATTGTGATAACTTTAGTTCTTGATACATTAGTCTTGTGTAATGTTGCGTAGTATGTATTAGTTACTTGTTTGTATAGTTAGTCAGAATAAATTGTATGTCGAGAATTCAATATATATATATACATATATATATATATGAAACTGAAACTGCATTTCAGAACGAAGCGATTAATGATCGCAAGCAAAAGGATTTTAACAGTCGATTTGTCAAGCTGTGAGTATAAACCTGGATGGGATCTCACTCATTGTGCATGAGATAAGGGTCTTTTAAGAGCAGACCTGAGTTTATTTCGGAGAAAGAACTATACCGGGTGTCTCAAAAAAAAGTACCCCCTTTTGACTGGAAATAGGAACGAAGCGATAAGATATCATTACTCTCCGAGGAAGTTAGCTAAATTTATCAATCTTCAACTTAGATTCACATACCTTGCATTTAAGAATCGTCCACCAAACACCAGAGATACAAGCTTGCAAAGACAAAATTTACAGTGCAAAGGGCCTAGCCATGATTTGCATTATGGATCTTTTCCAAAGCACCTGTAAACTTTAACTGTCAGTTTTTCGCTTTTGAAATGAATAAAAAAGACTCGTGGAAATCGCCCTGATTAAACAAATATAACAAAAATGTGGTAAGAATGATGAAGTCGTGCAACATCTCCCAAATGAGCATGCTTGTGTTCCTTTTCTTCTTCTTTGACACATGGAGTGGAATGCAATGCACGGATTGATTGCTCAAAGGAATAACTATTTGTAGAGCAATTGAAGCATTTCAAGGTATGATTCTTTTCAATGGAGAAAGCTAAAGGTCAAAGTCGAAATTCCTGTGCAACATGCCTGTGATAGCAAATCATGGCTAGGCCCTTTTACAAAACCTCTGGTTTCGAGTGCACTGTAAATGTTGACTTTGCAAGCTTGTATCTCCAGTGTTTGGTGGTCAATTTTTAAATGCAAGGTATGTGGATCTAAGTTGAAGATTGATAAATTTAGCTGTTCACTCGGAGAGTAATGATATCTTATCGTTTCGTTCCTATTTCCAGTCAAAAGGGGGTACTTTTTTTTGAGACACCCGGCACATCTCGATCTACTGCCTCATTTTCATCCATCTCATTTGGAGCAGAATAATTGTTCTGTCTAACGTAACATTTTTCTAAAGCTTCGCAAGCACTTAGCCACTATCACTATCTGGACTTGAGATAGAGAGAAAGGTAAACCATACTTACAAAGGATAAACCAGGTTAGCCTTACATTTTATGTTACCATGGGCCCTCTCTACCAACCACGCAACAAAAATGAAATACCCGGTAGGCCAGAAGAGGGTTCCCACTAACAGCACCAAGAGTACACCACCGATTTGAATGATTCAAGCTCCAGTTAAAAGCCAAAAGATCGAAGTATTTTTGTGATTTTTCTAGCTGTCTTACGAGCACTAGAAATATAGGTAAATGCAACTTTCCTAAAATTTCATGGCTGAAAATGACTAAGAAGGGCTTAAAACATCGATCAAATCATAAAGGACTCCTCGCACAGAAGAGTAAAGAAAATGCAACTTGTCATGGGTGAGAGCTATCCTCTGCACCGAGGGGCAATTCACTGATTCTTTTTTTCGTACACCTCCCTTGAAATCACAAAAAAATCACATACAAAATCACAAAATCACAAGAAAAATCACATACAGAAAGCACCAAACATCACAAATCACTGAAAAATCACACGAAAAAATCACTAAAAATCACTAAAATCACAAAAAATCATAGAAAAAAATCATGTGATTTCAAAATCACAAAAATCACGTACGCTAATTTTAAGAAGTGATTTGCCCCTCGCTCTGCACATTTATTGCCCTGAGATTGAAAATCTTCAGTATTTGTTTGAAAAACCATGTCTTATAATATAACTCTTGAGAGAGGTGAAAAGCCTATTTGCAATTGTTCTGTGTTCGGAGAGTCCTTATGATTTGATCAATGTTTTAGGCCCTTTTTCAGTCATTTTCCAAGCATGAAATTTTTATAAAGTTGAATTTACCTATACTTCTAGTACTGGTAAAACAGCGAGAAAAGTCACAAAAATACTTCAGTCGGTCAGCTTTTAACTAGCATTTTAATCATTCAAATCTGTGATGTACTCTTGGTGCTACGAATTTTCAAAAGTGGGAAATTTTCCATGGCTCACCTGGTACAGTTGTCAAAAAGTGTCGTAACGTTTCTAAGAAGCTTAGTAACATTTTTCGTTTGAAGTTAAGTTTAAGTATTCAAAGCTGAAGGTCAAGAAAGTGCTGATATATTTTTCTCTCGAAAATTCCCAGTGACATCGACAGTCTAAATATGAAGGCTCCTTGCTGATTTTTGCCAGCTTCTCCGTAATTTGAGTAAAGTCTAAGTTGGACACCAGGTCAGTCGAAAATGTGAAACGACACTCGATTAACAGAAGAATTATTTATTTCTAAATCCAAGAATTAAAAATATTGCAACAAACCTTCATTATCATTTTCACAATCCATATCCCAAGAACTAAAGTTTTCCTTTTTCCTTTTCTCCGTTATCTCTTCTTGGTAACTTTTCATTTCTTGCTCTTGGAATGGTTTCACCATGATCTTATTATCTCCTTTCCGGAAATGGAACTTCTTGCTAAGCGACAAACTCCAGCTCGGTCCGGTCCCTAATGCCCAATCAAGCAACCACTTTGGAGGACGATGTTTATTGAAGTATAGCCGGGCGTTTATTGTTGATATTACGAAAGAGAAGACCAGCAAGTAAAAGATGAGGACATAAAGAATTCCCAAGAGAGGTGAGCTGTCTGATTTTTCAGGCAGTTTGTCAGAAATGACGATCAAATAAACGCTAAAACTGAGGATAACTGTCACACCAAACCCGATTCGTTCCCCAGCTTCGGGTGGTATTACGTATGACAACAGGGCAAGGATAACGATGGCAATACATGGGAAAATAAGATAAAGGAGGAAGAAAGTAGGCCGTCGTTGTAACTTGAATTTATATTCGATTTGTGAGAAAGGCTCACTGCAACATGAGAAACGCCTTGATGATGTTGTTGAGCTGAAGCTGACGAAGTTCCAGACACCATTTGAGAAGAACACACCCGCTGTAAAAGAAGACGGTTTTGAAAAGTTGAAATAAAGATCCTGTGTTTGTCAGGCAATATTATCTACTGGGTGAGTTAGAAAAAAGTTGGCGGGTTTGGCGAACTGTAACGTCGCTCGCAGCCACCCAATCGTCGTGAACTAAAGTTTTCCGTGCAGCCAAAATGATTATTTAGATCCTAAATATTTCCTCATTGCAATGTGCAATCGATCACTGGATGCATTAGAGTTAAAAAAAAGATTTTCGTCGTAAGACCTAGTATTGGTGGGAGTCTTGCAAATTCCTTAAACCACTTACGCATTTTAGCTCTGCCAAATTTACCGGGCTAGCAGAGAGCTAGCAGAGAGCTAGCATTTGTCAGCTACCAGAAAGCCGTTGTGATTTACAGCAAACTGGACCGGTTGACAGAAATCTCTTCAAAGACAAAGCATGACATGTTTTTATTGTTTTTCAAACATATTCTCTGCGCGAGGCCTGGTTCACACTAGGTTGTTTGGGTCGTTCTGCGTCATATACAGCATTCATAAAATCCCCTAAAAAATCTTCTTGCTGCGTGTAGTGCCACAATACAACGACAAACAAGTAAATAACATAAAAAAAAGCACTTTGATGTTGTCTTCAACAAATCACCTCACACTGCTTCATATACCGCACTCATCAACTAAAACAGTTATATCAGGTTTATCTACCGTAAAGCATGTTAAATTCTTACCAGTCAATTGCATGCGATTTGTTGGATTGGCCAATCAGAAGGTCCCATTCGATCAATAACTAGGTTTTGTTTGAGCTGGTTTAGCTTGCAAGTGTAAATGGGGTAACAGTAGTAACTAAATTAGAAATTATAGCGGGTGAGCCAGACAAATTTCCCACTCTTGAAAATTCATAGCATCAAGAGTACTTCACATACAGTAAACAGGAGCGGATCCAGCCCAAAATCTGACTTATGCTCAGGACAGGTCAGGAGGGGGTCTGGGAGCGAAGCCCCCAGAAACATTTTTGGGGACCACGCCCTTTTTATTATCGGAAACGCCCATTGTTCCTTGAAACACGACTTGAAATTTCTTTCATTCATTACCGAGTTATGCATTATTAGGATCAAGGGTATAACCAAACTCCCTACTTATACTTCTTTCAAATCTGCAAAATATGAACTCCTACTACACTAAGTTTTTTCTCAAAATCTAAATGATCACATATTTCGAATACCACAGGCGCCTAGTAACAGAACTTGAGATACTGTACTCTACTGAGCTCAAATAACTTTATGGAATTTGAGCAGTTAGCAAAAAGATCGTAAACTTTAATGTAAAATATCATACCTCTTACTCGCGACACATTAGCTTTGGACCATTATGGCTCGCTGGAAATTGTTGCTGCAGATTCTGAAATCGATTGCCTAGGCCTATTACCACAGATCAACAGTAGGAGTGAAAATAGGTCCATAATCGTGGTGGGTATTCGATCTTAGCAGCTGCAACAAGTTGTCTCACACAAGTCCCAAGTAGTCTCGAGTCTTCTCTCTTCCCTTTAAGTCCCTAATTTTCATGTTTAGTAACACTAGATATTTTTTGTAAAGCGTGCAACACCGTGTGCTGTTGAGATCCATTCCTTCAGAGGCCTGTCAATTGTTAGACCTAGACTATGACCTCACCGTGCAATCCAAGTCTCTTTGTTTTGGCCTTACAACAATTGCATAGGTCAACTCCGATTTCTATTGGATACTTGAACAACAATTGCATAGGTCAACTTTGATTTCGATTGGACAAATGAATTTGAGCATAAGTCAACTCGGCTCCTTATTCGTTACTTCAAATTCCACCTATGCTCGCGCCCAAAATTTGTCAAGCAAAGCTGGTCGCTCATTGGCTTGCAGACCTATGCTGATGAAATGTATGGGCAACTGCTTCAATAACATTCGGACCCACCTATGCTCTGGAATATAGTGAAGAAAATGGCAATGATTTCAGGACCATACTGGTCAGTAAAATGTTTTTACAAAGCGAAGCACGAAGCAAAATGTTTCTTCACGGGGGCGATGGCTTATAAATAGGTGATGACGTACATATGAAATAAAATGCATACAAAGGGGTTACGCTCTTGCGCACACAATTCAATGATGATACAAACATTTAAGACGAATTAGAATTGCTTATTTGCAATAATATTCTGAATGAAATATTGAATACTGAATTGTTGTTTCTGAGAATCTGACTTATGCTCGAGCAACGGTTGCTATAGTCTGGATCCGCCCCTGCAGTAAAAACCTGCGTATAAGAACCTAGTGATTAAGAACCTACAGGCTGAAATTCTGAAAATTAGACCCTCAATATATAAGAACTAATTCAGCCTGAAATTTGAAATAGGCTCTTATTCATTGAGATCATCAAATTAGATCAAAACTCCAGTTGAACCTAAACAAACTGATACTGACATATGTGCATATTGCAAAGAACTCTAAAGCAGGAGCGGATCCAGCCCAAAATCTGACTTATGCTCAGGACAGGTCAGGAGGGGGTCTGGGAGCGAAGCCCCCAGAAACATTTTTGGGGACCACGCCCTTTTTATTATCGGAAACGCCCATTGTTCCTTGAAACACGACTTGAAATTTCTTTCATTCATTACCGAGTTATGCATTATTAGGATCAAGGGTATAACCAAACTCCCTACTTATACTTCTTTCAAATCTGCAAAATATGAACTCCTACTACACTAAGTTTTTTCTCAAAATCTAAATGATCACATATTTCGAATACCACAGGCGCCTAGTAACAGAACTTGAGATACTGTACTCTACTGAGCTCAAATAACTTTATGGAATTTGAGCAGTTAGCAAAAAGATCGTAAACTTTAATGTAAGATATCATACCTCTTACTCGCGACACATTAGCTTTGGACCATTATGGCTCGCTGGAAATTGTTGCTGCAGATTCTGAAATCGATTGCCTAGGCCTATTACCACAGATCAACAGTAGGAGTGAAAATAGGTCCATAATCGTGGTGGGTATTCGATCTTAGCAGCTGCAACAAGTTGTCTCACACAAGTCCCAAGTAGTCTCGAGTCTTCTCTCTTCCCTTTAAGTCCCTAATTTTCATGTTTAGTAACACTAGATATTTTTTGTAAAGCGTGCAACACCGTGTGCTGTTGAGATCCATTCCTTCAGAGGCCTGTCAATTGTTAGACCTAGACTATGACCTCACCGTGCAATCCAAGTCTCTTTGTTTTGGCCTTACAACAATTGCATAGGTCAACTCCGATTTCTATTGGATACTTGAACAACAATTGCATAGGTCAACTTTGATTTCGATTGGACAAATGAATTTGAGCATAAGTCAACTCGGCTCCTTATTCGTTACTTCAAATTCCACCTATGCTCGCGCCCAAAATTTGTCAAGCAAAGCTGGTCGCTCATTGGCTTGCAGACCTATGCTGATGAAATGTATGGGCAACTGCTTCAATAACATTCGGACCCACCTATGCTCTGGAATATAGTGAAGAAAATGGCAATGATTTCAGGACCATACTGGTCAGTAAAATGTTTTTACAAAGCGAAGCACGAAGCAAAATGTTTCTTCACGGGGGCGATGGCTTATAAATAGGTGATGACGTACATATGAAATAAAATGCATACAAAGGGGTTACGCTCTTGCGCACACAATTCAATGATGATACAAACATTTAAGACGAATTAGAATTGCTTATTTGCAATAATATTCTGAATGAAATATTGAATACTGAATTGTTGTTTCTGAGAATCTGACTTATGCTCGAGCAACGGTTGCTATAGTCTGGATCCGCCCCTGCTCTAAAGATGCTTTGAAAGCTTTTCATTGTATTCTGTAAAATTTCTGATTCTTCTATAAAATGATGTTGTGAGTAAGGCCTCATGATTTCAGATGCATCTGAGCTGACAGTAAATAATGGGCTTGAAGTTTCAATCTGAACAAAAGAAATACATGAAACCCTGAATGGAGTAAGAACCAATTTAAGAAGCTGAACAGCCCAATTTCCCACTAAATACTCAATATATAAGAACCTAATCAGGCTGACTTGCAAAATTTTAGGTTTTTATCTGCGGGCTTTTACTGTATTTAATAAATCATTTCATTTCTTGTTAAAAACCAAAAAATCAAAGTATTCTTGCGATTTTTCTCGCTGTCTCACAAGCTCTAGTAATATAGATAAATTCAAATATAAAATGTCATGATTGCAAACTGACTGAAAAAGGCCCCAAAACATTGATCAAATCATAAAGGACTCTTCTGACAGATCAATAAAAATATTGGAATTGTTTATGGGTGAGAGATATCCGCTGCAAACTTACTACCATTTGACTGAAAATCTTTGACATTTGTTTGAAAATTGCTGATGTCTTATAACTCCTGAGAGAGATGAAACGCTCACTGCGTATAGTTCATAAACCTTACAATTTGATTTGGTCTATGTGTTGGGCCCTTTTTCTGTCATTTTTGCAACGATGAAATTTTTACAAAGTTGAATTTACAGATAATTCCAGTGCTGGCAAGACAACGGGAAAAATCATCAAAATAGTTCAGTTTTTCAGCTTCTAACCAGAACTTAAATCATTCAAATCCGTGAAATACTCCTGGCGTTTTGAAATTTCAAAAAATGGGAACTTTTTCTGGCTCAATCGGTACATTCAAAATAAAAATATTACCTTCTTGGATGTCCTCCTTGCTCACAGGTTTATTGTTGAATGCAATTTTAAGTCGATCCGCAGAATAAGACCATGATCCAAAAGTTAGTGGGCATTCCTGTCAAAGAATAATATTGTACCGTACCTTTTATAAGAAACGAAGAATTTTGGCCAGTACTGAAAGTTTCTTAAAATGATTAGGTTTCAAAGCAAGGTGTTTTGAAGTCTTTCCAATGCTTCGACATTTCTCGAGTACTTTTCGACTAAATTGATACAGCACGGACTGAAGGAAACGCTGAAGTTAGAAGAAAGATTTGAGTATTATAAATCGAGTTATTTCTGTCCTAATTTATCATTTCATGCGCGATATAGCAACTTGTTTTCCAGCTGTTTGTGCTTCTCTTGCGAAGGCATTATTCTAATCTCCGCGCATGACGGCAGATTGACATGACCTCAAGCGCCCTGGAGAAATTATGCCAGTCAAACGGGAATTCAACTGCACTTGAGTGGTGTAATTTCTCCAGGGCACTCGAGGTCTTGTCAATCTGCCGTCATGCGCGGAGATTAAATTGGCGCCCTCGCAAGAGAAGTGGAAATAGGAAGAAAACAAGTCGATATATCGGGCACGAAATGATAAATTAGGTTGGGAATAACTCGGTTTGTAATACGTAAATTATTCTTCTAAATTCATCGTTTCCTACAGCCCGTGGATACAGGAAACAAATGAGAATGAAGTAAAAAATATGCTGGAGTTTCTAATCTTTTTGGCGATCTGAGAGTCTGAGTTTCCTATTAGCGGTTTCTGGTGAAAACTACGAGTAATCATAAAATTATCATGAAATTATAGAAACAGTCACAAATTAATATTTCATATTTCATATATTTTCACATTTAATTCTTTTAAGGAGGGATGCCCTTAAGAATAAGCTGGCTTTCAAGGCTAATCAAAATAATCAAAGAATAATAAATGTTACGAAATAATAAAGTGATCATAAACTACTAGAAATAATCATGAAATGATCAAATATTTATGAAGTAATCAAGATAATCTTGGAAAATACATAAGAGATCTCAAACTCATTAGAATTAGGCATTGCGCGTTTGTGTATGAGAAAACAATGCGAACGCTAGACTGACGACGTGATTCCTTGTATTCGTTCAACATTTATGATCTCATGTTTTAATTTCAATCATACAAAGGACTCACGACCAAACGGATTCTAAACAGGGACTAAAATCCGAGCTAAAATCTTACGAAAAATTAGCAGATACTTAGAACATCTTCCATCCTTCGAACGTCGAAAGAAAAGTCGAACGTCCCTGCGAAGGTCATTTCGAGCGTCGCTACGCTTCGAGAAGTCGAACTTTGAACTAATAACCAATCAAACGCTACAAATAGACACGTGGGTTGATCATATTAAGAAAGTAGCGGTCTGATTGGTCGCGCTGTGAACGCGGCGGATTTGGCCTAATTAGTCCCTGCCTTGAAGCGCAAGGACATAAGTCCCTCAACTGAAGCGATAACAACAATAACAACGAGCGTAAGTTAGAGGGACTTATGCAATGTAGTCTATACGAACGCCAGCTGAGCAATGGTGGGGGGGGGGGGTGCTTATTTACGGCTCTCTTGTCGTGCTTAAAAAAGGACGCGAGAAATTACAACTCAGCTATCCTTTTAACGCCTTGGGAGTTGGGAGACAAATTTTCTTCTCTGTATACGTTGTAACATGACTTTTCACTCGGTATGGAAGGAGCAATCTAAACATTACACCCTTGCCTTGTTTGTCAGACTTTCAGAAAATCTTAAAATCTTGTCGTTAGTGTACTGTGGGTGAGAAAGAGCGCGCAAGCCTCATGTTGGCATAGGGTGCTTAAGTTCGCCGTTTGAGCAACATTCAAAATGCTCAAGTGCTACTCTAAATGGGGTCGAATTCGGCACGTCAGAAAAACGACGTTACAACCAGGCGTGAAGTTTAGCCATCTTGGACAAAACTTTAAATTTTTCATTTACAGAGTCAATATTCAGTGGCACAAATGCTGGAGATGTGAAAGCCCCTCCCCGATGGAATCCCTAAGTCGAACAATGATTCGTGAAACCATTGTGTTCCAACAGTTAGCATTGTAAGAGATAGGTTTGAAGCTTTTGTGTATGTATTGCTTTATGATAAGGTAACTGACAGAATTTAAACATTACCAATGCAAGCATAGGATTCAAATCTTTAAAAAGCTGGGTGTAAAATTTTATGACCTATTTCTTTGAACTGAAGGGCTTCAAAGAAATTTGAACTTTATTACATTAAATCTGCCATTGGACTTTCTGAAATCTTCAATATTTTCAGAATTACAGTGTTTTCCTTCTTTTTTAAGAATTCAAGACAATTTTCGAAAAACTTTAAACTATCGTAATTTCTAAACCTCTTGATCAAAGATCAAATGATTTTCAAGAAAACCATAGTTAATGGATGCTTACAATATGGTATCAAACAAAACTCTTTCACTCTCCTGGTTTGTGATTTAGAAATTTGATGATGTCACATCATAAAATGAGCTGAAATATAAAATAGGCTGTAATTTCGACAAATATTCAAGATTTCTGAATATTCCAATGGTAGAATCATAGGAAAGTGGCTAAAGATTCTTTCAAGTCATTCAGTTTAAAGAAATAGGTTATTAAATTTTACACCCGCCTTCTTCGTAGATTTGAGGATTTGGAACCTATGATACCAATGCAGCAAATTTCAGATTATTAAACACAAGTGATCACTTTTTCATTAGCTTAAAAGGTGCACATTACCTTATTATGGAAGTGAGTTCAGTGGGTGAAAAAGTTAGATTCGGTACACGCAAAGAGCAACGTTTGAACAAGGCCTCGCTCACCTGGGAATCAACAGGAAACCATTTGATGTTTACATCACATGATGCCTTTAGAGTGACAGCATTGGTCCAAAGAGCATGACCATTAGCACGGGCTACGACAGGAGCAGTGTAGATATCTGTGTGTGCTTTGCCTATGTTATCAGCCCTGCAAAAGATACAGAGAAAGAGGTAAGAAAAAGATGAAGTAAAAGAGTGACCCAAAAATGTGCCCAGAATGGAATGAGGAATCCTTGTTCCCAAACTTGCCCCTTTAGGCTGATTTCCATTCAGTAGAATTTTCCGATTGGAAAGGAAATACTTTGTTTACGTGTGAAGATGCTACTTTGAATTTGAATAGAATGTTACATATGACTAAGATTTCATTGTCTAAAATTCAGTCCGCTCGGAAAATTTTACTGAGTGGAAATCAGCCTTTACAAGCATTTTCCTAATTTCTGCATCTAGGTAATTAGCGATTTTACCAAACAAAATCTTCTCATCTAAGTTAACCTTTGACTGATAAATTGACATCCTAGTTTTGAATATGAGTCACATACTTTCTGTTTGATAGCCCGCCAAACGTTTAAACATTTTTTTTGACTCACCCGGTAAAATTACAAAAAGCTGCACATTAACAATTTCTACTGACAAATTCTGGAGTCGGTGTTACATTGGATGATGGACAATCATAGATAATGATACTGAACAACAAGGCCCCAACTGAGAGAACAACAACAACGACAGCAACTGCTGACGTCACTGCTCCCCGAGTAGATTTGCCGTCGCTCAAAACACCTCTCCCCGTGCTACCAGGTCCCATGCTCCCAGGAAAAGGTCTCTCATACTTGACTTGACGGGATGTGCCACTCAGTTTTCGAGTTCTCTTGGAACAATCCACCTTTTCAAGATAAGAGGTGCGAAAACGGAAGTCTTTTGTTGTTTGATATTTTGCATTTTTGTTTTCTGCATGCAAAGTTTAGTGTATGAACCAATTTTCACATTCATGTCTGTCTTCATTTGGAAACAACGGTGATTTAAAGAATTAGAAATCATAAAGGCTTTGACCGTGAAATCAAAAGTTTGGACAAAATTTGTCCAAACATCTGATTCCACGGTCAAAGCCCTTATAACTTTGAATTCTTAAAATCGCTGTAATTTCCAAACAAAGATAGATATGAACGTAAAAATTCGCTTTTATACTAAACTTTGTACGCAGAACAAGATTTTAACCTCAAAAATGCAACATCTCAAACAACAAAAGACTTCCGTTTTCGCACCTCTTATCTTGAAAAGGTGGATTAATCGAGTGTACTTTTGGCAAAAATTCTTATGCGACAGGGTATACTTTTGGGGAATTTTTCATGCGACAGGGTACGGGGAATGGAGAAGTTTTCCACTCACACCTCCGTCACTTCTTTGGTCAAGTGCCCTCCCCCCATGCTATCAGGCCTGGTCACTTTTCAGAAATTTGAGAACTTCAACTTAAGTGTGAATTAATTGTCATTTTTTACATTCACCAGGTACAAGAAACTTACGTGTTGTACAAGACGATATCAGGTGTCCAGATTTTGCTGTGAGGAATATTGACAATGTCTGTCCCATTATAGCTACTGTTCTCCCATCTCAACTGAGGATCTGTCCAATGCTAAAAGGGAATTGTCTTCAATCAGTTTTTCAATGAAAACGAAACCTAATTATAAAAGAAGTACTATTTACATGTGCCATTCATGACGGGAAAGACACAAGATCATCTGTTCCGACCATGGATGGCACTTATAATTTCACAGTTAATTTGATAAGAATAATAAACAAAGAAAAGACATGAACCAAAGAAAAACAAATGAATAACAAATATAAAGTGTTTGTTTGTACGTGCGGCTATAATAACCAGTAAATACATAAATTTCGTTAAATTGAGAATATAGCCTAGAGCTTGCATTACTAAAGTGTGAATAATACAAGCCCTAGGCTATATTCTCCATTTAACGAAATTTATGTATTTAAATGAATAACAAAGTTGGTTTTGCGTGTAGTACGTCGTAGTATATTGTAGATCAATTAATTCTTTATAAAATACGACTTTGTACATGAGAAATGATATACACAACGTTTCGAGTATTACTCTTCATCAGGTGTGAAAGTAGTTAGAGGAGAAGGAGCAATCGTAGAACGATAGATTAGAATAGCAAATTCGAATAATATAAGAAGGTTTAAGAGAACGCCAACAGGATCTGACGTCAAGTGAGAAATGGAATGCGCCGTGATACGCATGGGAGAAGAAGACATATTGTTAAAGGATCAAAAAATAAAAAATATGAAATATGAAATGAAAGGGCAAATAATATATCGATTGCTCCTCTAACTACTTTCACACCTGATGAAGAGTAATACTCGAAACGTTGTGTATATCATTTCTCATGTACAAAGTCGTATTTTATAAAGAATTAATTGATCTACAAAGAAAACAACATTGTACTTGTCCAAGTCTCACTTTCTGTTATCAGTCGACTGAGATAAAAAGTGCTGCAGGGAAATGGAGAGCTATTTACTTTCCGCGATTTTATCTCAGTCGACTGAAAAAAGAAACTGAGACTTGGGCCCCGTTCACACGGGAACGCAGTTGTTCCGTTATATCTTCGTTCCAGTTTCTGGAACGCAGAAATGGATTGTTCACACGGGAATGGAACGATTGCGTATCGGGTTTTGTTTCTGTTCACACGGGAACGCAATCGTTCCGCTTCACAGCTTTTCTCCAGTCCTTGCCATTTTTTCTAGTAACAGCTATATCCACGCATGCTCTTGAGGTAAAAATCTTATCGTTCCGCTTTTTGGATCAATCTTGCATCTCATTGCCTGTTCAAAAAAGGAACGGAACGGAACGATTGCGTATCATTCCATTTTTCGAATCACTTTTTTATCGTTCCATTTTTTGGAACAGAACGACTTTATTTCAAGCGTTCCCATGTGAACGCAAGCCCGGAGCGTTCCACTTTTCGGAACGGAACGGAACGATATAGAACGGAACGATTGCGTTCCCGTTTGAACGAGGCCTTGGACGAGTCCACTGATAAAAGAAAGTGAGACTTGGACAAGTCCAGCGACCCCTTGTCATGACTCTTAAGTGGTGGGGCTCTGCCGGGTATCGAGCCCTGTCCGCCTGACTGTTCTGGCTGCAAAGTCATAGGATTACATCACTACACCACAACACCTTCAATTTATCTACGAACTGATAACTTACCATCTGTACAAAAGCATCAATTATAAGAACTTGCTCTTTGGTGTCCTGAAGTGAAATAAAAGAAATATTGATATCGGGTATTGTCATTATCATCGAGTTAAACTTCGAAATACTTCATATTTCAAACTTGAAAGGAGCACCACGTATGGGAGAAGTACAGTTGCCATGCTGTTTGACTTGAGTAATGGCCGCATTTAGCTCAAGAAGAGAGCGGGCAAAAAAGGAAACACTATAATGCGAAGACTTTTTGGCAGTGTCGTAAATAAAGGTAAGGTAATGCGTGAAGCCTAGTTTAAACATTGATTTTGTTTTTTTTTCTATCCAATATAAAAATTTACAATAACGGTATTACCTAAAACAGCACTTACAAACTACTGTACTACACTACAAGAACGATGCCATGAGGAGCAGAAGACCATGACTACCCCATGGCCATAACATAGTGACAGGTAATTAAAACTAAAGTCTAAATATACATTCAAATATTAATACAAAAACTGCGTCGGAATTTCATAACACTGAATTCCCAACATCCATTGTGAAACAGGCATAAACAAGTGAACAATAAAAAACAAGAGAAAGGGATTTTAGTGGCTGAGTGGAGTAAACAAACTTTTGAGATCTATTTAATCAAACCGACCTGTATTGTGGATGAAAACTAGTGTCAGTTCGAGTATACTTTTGTTGATTTCGTTCGAAAGGTTTTTGCCACCATACAATAGAATCTGAACAAGAACGTCGTTGGGGAGGCTGTTTATTTCAACAAATTGTTGTAATAGTACCGAAACTCCAGCGAGAAGATGTCGTCGCTGAGCGTCAAATGAAGGGCAAAGCAGCAAAAAGTGCTCCGTGTCCTCAGATTCCGTCATTCGTTGGACACATAGGGTTAACTGTGTCCCTAAAATTGATTTGTCGTGTCGAACTGAATCTGCAGTGTCTAAACATCCCAGGGGGGGGGGGGTTACTCCCATACTTGACTTGACGGGATGTGCCGCTCAACAGGGTGTTCTTTTATGGTAAAAATTATGCGACAGGGTGTCCTTTTCTGATAAAAGTCATGCGACAGGGTATTACAATTGATAAGAAAATTATGCGACAGGGTATCATGCGGAAGGAAACTTTTTAGATTTCTCTTGAAACAATGGATTTTGGCAAAATTTTTATGCGACAGGGTATACTTTTGGGCCATTTTTTATGCCACAGGGTACGGGGTGTGGAGAGCTTTGCCACACAACCCCGTCACTTCCCTAGTAAAGTACCCCCCGCTAAACATGTGCTTTAAATATCGTTTTTGCTGTGTCAGTAGTTTTGCCATGTCATCGGTTTTGCCCTGATAGAATTGTTTAAATTTTCGGCCGTTTAATACGACAGAGCTGGCAAACTCCTGACGTTCATTTGTTTGAAACGTCAGGTGATTTAAACAACGTCGTAATGTCAAACTTAATTGATACTTATTGGAAGGTTTGAGCAGCACATGTTGAATTAGACGTGGCAAAAACGATGTTTAACCAGGGCCTAAGACAATAGATGGTAATTACCAAACTTTTTGCGAAAGAAATAATGGTACATTATGCCATGGTCTTAGTTGGTATGCAATGCCACGATATGGTCTTAGTGCGAAGAACTTTGTGCATGTTCTACAAATGGTCGAGGTTGAATGAACTAATAGTCAAATGTTTTCGTAGCACTCGTCCGAATATGGTTGACGTCTAAAATGACACATCAGAAAGCCGTATTTTGAGCTATACTATTTTTAAGCAAGGTCGTCAATTATGTTTTGGAGATTTTTGGTCTCCTTCAAATCTAGCCCGAGAGCCATGTTTTGGAGATTTTTTATGTCTCCTTCAATTCTAAACGATAGTTTACATCTATTTCTTACATTTGTGACCAAACTAGAGGCCTAATATACAAAGAGAAATTTATTTCCTGATCATCAATGCTTTTTTTGTAGCATGCTTCAAAACCAGGGCACCCCGAAAAGAGCTAAATCTGGTAACTTCAATGCCAACCACAAGATTAGCCATGCCTTGGAAAATGAATTGAATTTTGATCTTCTTGCGAGAATATTGGCCATGTAATTGAATTTCGGTGATTTTTCAAACAGGAATACGTTTTCGAGACACCTACGATAAAGACCCATTCCAATCATTCTCTGATCTCTCTGATGTGAGCCGTTTTCAGAAACGGAGAGACTGGGGATAGTTGTATCATTTTTTAGAAAATAACAATAACTGTCGAAATACATGTTATCATTCAGGCAAGACCCAAAACAAAGAAAATTGCAAATTTGGACGCATTGAAACTAGCTGAGTCTCCCTGTGAAAATATTCTGCAGTACAACGTTGAGATGAATGAGATGAAATTGAGATGACTCGAAATGGGTGAAACAAACCTTGGCCGATTAGGTCAATTAATTCCCCTCTTAGTAAACTTTCTTTCTTTTATGTAGTAGTTACGTAAAATAATGTGAAGTTACGTGTAAATTATGTGCTATCTTTGTCTTTCAATGTCGTCACGTGTAGTGCTATGTTCGTGTTTCCTGTTTTATGTGCCATTTTGCAGTCGTAGCTCTTCGCTCAAAATGGTATTGTTTTAGTAGTAGGGTATAGTATTTTGTAAGTAGTGTTATGAGGTAATATGTATTGTAAGTTTTTAGCTGAATTTATACAAAAAAAGATGAAAATCGTGAACAAAATATCTCACTCACCAGTTTGACTAACTTGTTCAATTTCAGATCAAAGTTTATGACAGCAGGCACATGTGAGGATCTGACTGGTCGCATTCCAGTACTGTAATTCCCAAGTATATCCGATAATAAGTTCGTTTCATATTTGACAGTCTGCTTGTCTCCAGGAGCATGTTTTGACCAAGCTGCAGCAAGGTGTGCCAAATTCTGTCCGTGGTTCTGTCCGGAGTGCTGTGGTTGGTCACTCATTTGCTGATGTAGTTGTTGTTGGCCTGGTTGAGTAATTTGGTGTGTGTTGAGCGCAACTGTGGGTGCAGTGTTTACGTCATCCGTTGATACCTTGACTTGTCCATTCTCTGGCAAGGTAACTATTTGTGGTGTTTGAGTGCTCAGTTGTTCAATGACAGACTCGTTAGATGGTAGATTCATTTGAGTATTTACAGGCACTGGATCGGTTTGCAAATTCACTTCATTTCTTTGAGTGCTTGTTTCTCCATTTACCGAATGAGTAGTTGGTTTATTAGTCTCTAAATTTACCTGCGCATTCGTTATTTGTCCATTTACTGGCTGCGTTGTAGGCTGCTTCACTGACGTAGTGGTTGTCTTGCCATCTTGCCCAGGAGCGAGGGGATCTACTGAAAAGATATATGGATAGCCGTCGATTATTTCGAGAATTTTCAGAATTACCGGATGACCCAAAAAATTTCACGAGCTAGATCATAACTAGTTCCCTGAAATCAAAAGCTATTGCATAATATTCCCTACCACAGTTTATTTGAAAGGCTTAGCTATCTTTTCAGATGCTGCATGGTCATTTTAAGCAATGATTACCATTCGAAGAACCAGATTCAATGAAAGTTTCGAATCCAGGATTCCTCATTTTGAGTGAAATAATCGCCATCATTTTCCAGTCAACATTTTGTGAAAACTCGACATAGCGATGTCAGAGTAGAAGTTGTCTGGGGAAATTTTTTGTTTGCAAAATGATTGATCTCTGTTCCTCATTCAAATTTCATGCTGCAAAGCAAAGCTCAAATTCAGTTTTTGTCGAACCATCCATATTTTTGGAACTGTATTCTCGGACGGTACCTACATCTTAAACTGAACAAGCAACATTTAAAAAGATTCAGCTACATGCGGATACCCTGTTTATCTTCACAACATTTGCCTTCAAGAAAATATGTGCTATCTAGCTCGTGAAGTTTTTTTTGGGTCACCCGGTACTCTTGGGAAAGGAAAAGGGCTGGGCAGTTCCTAGCGTCTCGACAAGTAGGGTAGTTTTTATAACTATCCTACTTGTCTGTCGAGACGCTAGGGTCATTTTTTCCCTCCCCCCAATGAGTGTCGTCCTTGTAGTGTTGCAAAGAAAGTAATTCGTATCTAGTGTCTAGTAGTTTGTTCTAGCATGAGCAATAATGCAGCGTGTTCGTAGCTTGGAAGTTAGAATTGTTACCTCGATATTACCCTAGTTTTCTTCGTTGTTTTTCCTTTGGCCTAAGCCTAACTAGTGCTAGAAATCAAACTCAAATGGCTCTTGCGCGTCTCAACTGTTGGCTCCTACACAGCGTTCATTCTCATTTCAAACTGCACGAGGAAATTTGAAACGAGGATTCACGCTGTGTAGGAACTAACTGTTCAGATGCGCAGGAGCCATTCGAATTTGATTCCTAGCATTGGTTAGGCTGCAGCTAGACTGATGACGATGAGTCCCTTGTATTCCTGCGGTAAACCTTGCTCAAGAGGGACTCATCATAAAACAGTAATAAACCTGGCCCTATCTTAGGCATTCGATCGATCGAATCATGATCGAACAACTGCCGTAGCTCTGTTCAACGGTCACTCCTCGGAAAGAAAATGCGATAAAAACCACGTTTAGCAGACGTTTAATCAAGGAAACTTTGTATAAATCCGAACTGAGTGCAAAATAAGACTTTCAACGCTACATTTTCCATGTTGTTAAGACCAAAACAAACCAGAGCAATTACAACAACCTGCCGCAGCAACTTCCTTCAAAATCAGTCAACTACATCATTCGAATTGAAAATTCGATTGCATTGTTCTTGGCCAAATCTCGCAATCTGATTGGTATTGAAGAAATTGCTCAGTTTGGGCCTAAATAGGGCCAGGTTTTTCATAGTAATACGATGAGTCTCTATTGACCGAAGCGCCATCATCAAGTCAAAGAGCACAGGGAAACAAGAGACTCATCGTCATAAGTCTAGGCTGCAGCCGAAGAGAAAGCAACAAAGTAAAACAGTAATATCGAGGTAATAAACTTTAATTTCCTTGCTGCAAACAAGGTGCATTATAGCCCATGGTTCTTATAAATTTTTGATTGAACTAAACAAATTCCAAAAACCTCTAAGAGCGAGATCGAACTTGGCTTCTTAAAATCAGAAGCATAGACGTAGGAACCGGGGGCGGGGCACTGTGGGCACAAGTCCCCAAGATTTTGCAATGAACAAAGAAGTGCCCTTTTAATTTTTAGAAAATGCCCCACTTTTCTTAAGGAAAAAGTGCCCTCGAAGTGTCGTGCTGCCCTAAGATGGAGATGCTTTTTACGTCCTTAATCAAAAGCTACCGTCACTTGCTCTGTACTGACCAAGCAAAATCACAAAACGTAACTGGGCTCTCGAATTAAAAGCTGATAGAGACGTCTTGTTGATAATGATAACGGTTGGTTTTAGTAAGCAAGGCAAGTGCGTGGTAGTGCGTGAAAGTTCTTTGGGTCTGCTAGTGCGTGAAGGCAAGTGCAAGAGGTAGTGCGTGAAGTTTCTTTTTGGGTCACCCAGCATATTCAGGGCCGCCAAAGCGGCTTTGGAGTCCCAGGAACAAAACTGCAAAATGAGGCCCTTTGTGAGCAAGGCAGGCAGAAGACAGGAGAGCATCTTACTTTTTAAAGCCCCTTGACCCCGAGACCCTGGGGCAAATCGCCATTCCTGCTCCCCCTCTCTGCGCTGCGGCCCTGAGTATGATTGGCATGGTGTACATGTGCTGCTGGGAATCATAATCAGTCTATATCCGCATATCATAGGCCTTTGAAGCCATTGGCATAGCGTCGCAAAATAACTTGAAAGATCTGCAAGCCTTGCAAAATAGGATTCTTCAATTCAAAGATTGTAAATATTCGACAAATGCAATTCACGAGGAGTGTAACATCCTGAAACTTGTTAATTTGCTAATTTTGAGACTAACTGTAGTGAGCCACCTTAAGGGCAGATCCACCTTAATCGTAAATCTGCACTTGAGATTGCTCACTACTGAAAATTTCAAAATTACAAAACAGTGAAATGTGGTTGTTTTCCCAGTAAAACACGTTCAAAACACACAAAACACCAAGTGAAGGTGGCTCGCTTCTGACATAAGTTTCAAAATGCTACCCATTGGGTGTCCTATCGCTCATGCATGAACTACCAAAAAGTCAACATACTTACAACTGTAACACAAGACTGCGAAGAAGTTTAAAAGAAGCAACACCTGTGCCTCCATCGATGAAATTTGATTGATTGAACTCCTAACAGAAACAAAAACATTTCCAAACTAGACATCATTTTGGAGGTAGTCAGTTACATTACAATGTCGTCTTCTTTACAGAAAGAACTTGTTGAAAACTTTGAAAAATGTAAATCAACTCAGGCCCAGTCCACACGTATCCGGATCTTTTTGAAAACGCATCTTTTTTTATCTATTTTGGGTTGGGGTTGGGGCGTCCACACGGAAACGGCGTTTTCGGTCAAGAAAAACGAAGCTTTTTGAAAACGCTCTCCTGAGTGGTTCTTTTTGAAAACGCCGCTTTCATTTTGTTGTGTAGCCTGTGGGCGGGCGATTTGTTATGTGGGCGGGTGAAAATGGAGCTTTTCGAAAAAGCTGACATCACAGCATCGATTTGCGACGTATCAGAGCATACGCACTGATTACTTGGGATCACACAAGGGGACTTTGATTGTGCCTTCTTTTATCAAATTTCGAACAGCGAAGATTGAATGTAGCAGCCTCTTCGTGTGGACGGAGATCTTTTCGAAAACGTTCCTTGTGTGGACTCAAATATTTCTTATACGGTGTGGACTCAAATATTTCTTATACGGATAAAAAAGAAAAAAGATGCGTTTTCAAATTTATTCGGATACTTGTGGACGAGGCCTCAAAATCTAGATCAATAGAATTAATGAATTCTTATCAATGAAAAAAGTAGATAGAACTTTCAAGAAAATCATACTTTATGTGTTTCTACAGCGTCATGATTTCTGCTGCTTTCAAAATTCTACCGTATGAACAATTCATTATCTCAATTTTACGGTCTGTAACATGACTCTTCAGTGAAAGGTATGCGTTACCTGTGTCATGAAATAAATTAAACAAAAAAGAGTAAAAATTTACTTACAAAAAGGGCTTCTTTCTTTCGCTCATTCATTCATTACTTATTTCAATTGACTGGAAAAATTTCTAGCCATTTCTAGCAAATTTAGGCATGGCATGCAGGTCACATCACATCTAGATACAGTAAAGGGGGGCCCCAGTAAAGTCCCGCCTTTGAGACACTCGTTACACATAGACAACATGATTGGTTTCTTATGTCAAGATACACTTCTTCAAAACAGGCTGTGTATACCATGGTATATGAAACATTTTTATACTCCAAACAGCTGTCAAAATTGTTAAGAAAACGTTTTTGAAATATGCACTGCTGTGCGAGGATCCAATGGTTTGAGCCAGTACTGAAGGTTTCTCGAAATTATAAAAATTTGGGCTTGAAACTTTCATTCTTGTTTCCAGAGAACTGAGACCTTTTGGAGACATATTCAATTGTATGCCTTATGATATTGCTATGTACCATCGTATAAGAAACTGAACATGAATCAGCCTGGATAGTTCTTGTAAAGAAGTATTTTATTAAGCGAAATCAGGCCTGAGTTTCTTATAATGCAGTTCTTGTCCTGCTCGAAGCATGGCAAAATGAATTACTTGGTCACACTCACCGCTGAAATCGAACCGATGGCGTTAAAAAGGCCGATGCAACAATATTTCCACAGCAGTCAATATCATTGTGAATTCGTGAAGCGAGTCTCAAGTGAAATTAACATAAATCGCAGGACACTTACCAAGAAAATCTTCTCTCTGACGAAGTGATGCTTTGTGATCTTGTCTCCTGCTTTCCCTTTCTGGCCGAAATCGAACAACTGAAACTAAATCTGCAGGATAAGATTAAAAATTGTTGATTAAGTATTGTAAACTGCTTTTGATTGCACGGGGGAGGGGAAAAAAATTTTCATGACGGAGATCGTCGCAGGGAGAAACGGGGGAAGCATGCCAGGGTTAGCCGTTAGATAAACCTGCCTGGTAAGTCAGAAAAAATGACCCCCCCCTCTTTGAAAAAACGCACAACAAAAACTATGACAGGGATTTGGAAAATTACATCTCTGTTGTCTAACTAAGGGTTTAACTTATTTCGGGAGATTATTCGTAATTTGCAATTGTAATTTACATTGTCTTAATCTCAAATGAGGAATTCCTGAAAACTAGCTTACGTGAGTTTTGCCTAACTCTGTGTGCCCCAATTTCAATTTGATCCACATATTAACGATCAAAATAGTAAAACATGTTTGTGTTAGCTCAGGCATTACTTACCACTGATACGAAGCTTTTAAATTGTAATCGTGCTTTCTCATCAAAAATAGAAATAAAAAAGTCAAACTCTACCTGATAGAACAAGGGCAGATTTTGTAATACAATTGCATCAATCGCTTTGGTTCACACCTCAATTCAAAGCGATTAGCAAATGCAGGCAAAAGAAATCCTCTCAAGCAGGAATTCAAAACAAACGAAGCCGCAAAGTTGCCCTGAAACCAGTACGGCAAACTCTCGTTTGGTGCGGGCGAAGGGCGATTTTTAAGAGAAGGTAGGTATATGCTTATAACGAAAGAAGAAAGGTAAATCTAAAGTTCTGTCTCGCGGATTTTGTCTATTTGATTCAGAAACCGAGCAGAGGGCATTACAATTTCTGCATATTTATTGCTCAGATGAACGAAGTCACTCCTCAGCTCCTGAATCAAATAAACAAAATCCGCGAGACAGAACTTTAGATTTATCCGTCTTCTTTCGTTATAAGCACATACCTTCTCTTAAAAACCTCCCCTCGCCCGCACCGAACAAGAGTTCGCCGTACTGGTTTCAGGGCAACTTTGCGGCTTCGTTTGTTTTGAATTTCTGCTTGAGAGAATTTCTTTTGTCTGCATTCACTAATCGGTTTGAATTGAAGTGTGAACCAAAGCGCCTGATGCTATTGTATTACAAAATCTGCCCTTGTTACCACTGATACGAAGCTTTTAAATTGTAATCGTGATGTTTTGCTCCTTTTGGGTATATCGGAAAATAGAATTTTCGGATCGGCTAGATCCTGATTTCAGAGGGAAATAATGCAACGACTTGCGTGGGAAAATACAGGGTGTCCCAGAAAAATTGTGCCCCTTTTGCCTAAAGATTGCGACAAAACAGCAAAAGATCCTCACTAACCTTTTCCATGATGTTGCTCTTCAGATGTTCAATTAAAGTTTGCCACCATTCCCGTGAAAATCCGTTGAAAAATGATGGAGCTATCACTTTCAGAAAACCAAATTTGTCTGTTGACTGAAACCAGCGGTCGGCCATTTTATCTTACTATTTGGCAACGATAAACAGCTTCATGGATGAACTGAAATAGCAGCCTCCAATGTCATAGCTCTCATGAAAATTCAATAATCATCAGGGAGCTAAACTTATTTTGTACTCCACGATCTTTGATAGAATGCAAAAATGAGGATAAGAATTCCCAAAGTAGTGAAAAATCAAAAGTCTCGACAACAGTATACTTCAAATTTAATTTGTCGCCTTCCCTACAAAGATTTCTTCCTTTATTTGTTACAAGCAACTGTTTATTTGTTACCGAAGACAATGAACTAAAAGAAACAAGAAGGGCAAAAGAATTTTGGAGCTGTATTTTCTCAGTTTGAACTTATCAATAAACTAAACAATTGGTTCACTCACCACACCTGTAAACAAAACGTGACCATATGTTTGTCATTACCTTTTGATTGTTTATTATCTTGGGATCCTTGTCTTCTTTTTGACATTCAATCAAGGAACATGGGGTAAGAAATAGCTGAACTCTCTGATGATTATTTTGTTGGAGAGATGAGCTGTAAGACCTTTTGTCGCAAAACAATACCAGCTAACCAATCGTCAGCCATACCTTGGGTGCGCATGCGAACTAACGATTTATTTTGACCAATCAGAGCTTGAGTTTTTATGCTCCTTCGTAGCTACGAGCAACAGCAACAACTGAAGATCAGCTTCGTGATTGGTTTGGTGAAAACCCGAGAGAGAAGCATAGGCCTACCTTACGGTTGGTTGAAATTTAGGATTAAAATCATTGCTTGTATCAAATCAAAGTAGCCTTTGATCCTTACCATGGGATAATCTCTCTCATCTTGCTTGCCATTAGTAAACACCACCATTTCAAACTCTCGAAAAACCGCTGTCTTATCATGTCGACAATTCCTCTCTCCAAGTCTCCAAGCCCTTTCCAAGAAATTCAAGGCTGAGAGCAACAACAACAACTATTTTGTAAGCCTCAACCTGCTACGCTACTACGCTTGCGCGGACAAGGTACGGTACCAGACCCAATGAGCCTGGCTGAAGCTGGCACTGAACTCATCTCTCCAACAATATTGAAACTTTCTCGAGAGCTATGAAATTGGAGGCTATCATTTCAGCTCATCCATGAAGCTGCTTATCGTTGCAAAATAGTAATACAAAATGGCCGACCGCTGGTTTCAGTCATCAGAGAAGTTTGCTCTTCTGAACGTCATAGCTCCATCATTTTTCAACAGATTTTCACGGGGACAGTGGCAACCTTTAATTGGACATCTCAAGAGAAACATCATGTAAAAGTATGGTGAGAACCTTTTGCCGCTTTGTCGTAATCTTCCGGCAAACGGGGCACAAATTTTCTGGGACACCCTGTAGATAGCAGTTTCTTCGAAGGGTGCTCAGTTGGGGCGACGCCTCTCTACTTATGACTAAATATGCTTGAAAATTTGAAGACAACCAGTAAACCCCCGCTAATGATGAAGAGCTTTGCTCCCCTGAAGTGCAAATTATAAAACTTCGTGACTGGGAACCATATGGCACAAAGTTAATTATTTTTGAACGTTGCATGTTATTGAATATTGAAATGTTAATTAGACGAACGGAACATTAAAATTGAAATTCTATTTTCGACTTTTTTGATTTTAGATATCTGAGGTAAATAAGCAGGCTTTACGTAATTCAAAGCGCAACAGGATTATAAACAAATATAAACAAAAAACTTCAAGTTCGTCAGTGTTTCTTTCTAATTGTTTATAGTTGTCAATTGAAAATTTAAAGATTTATGGCAGTCATGAGTCTCTTTCTCGTATTGAACATATCTTTGAACTCCGAAATCGAAACCACCTACCGCTAGCGATTTTGAAAGACAGGTTGGAAGAATTTTTAACAAATTTTGGAGATATCCATAGATGAAATTCACACACCGAATGCTAATTGGAGGAGCCCCATGAACTCCGATTGGAGATCTACGAGACTCCTCGGAGCATCGAGATCACTGTGCACAGACCATAATTACTTCTGATAAGAGATGAATCCTGACTGGGTGTCGTGATCCGCATAATATTAGTTCAACTTGAGAGTTTCTTTATGTTAGATCTTAGTTTTGGTGAAATAAATTTCCACGAAGAAGTTACATTTCTCATTATAAGATGAAATATAGTGCGTCAAGCTTGCAGGATATTCCTGATTGTATATTCTGTACTTTCTTCAACAACAAATTCCTTGTTCGTATTTGCTTATAATCCTGTTCACTTTGAATTATGTAAAAGCCTACTTATTTCCTTCAGATTACTAAAATCAGAAAAAGTCGAAAATCTGATTTCAATTTTAATGTTCTGCGTTTCATTCACGAAACTGGTCGGTTTGACTAAGATCTGTTGAAACTTCAGTTACGTCAGAAGCAACCACTATGTTATTTTTCTTTGAACAAGACTTGAGCTAGACTTATGACGATGAGTCTCTTGTTTCCCTGTGCTCTTTGACTTGATGATGGCGCTTCGGTCAATAGAGACTCATAGTATTACTATGAAAAACCAGGCCCTATATAGGCCCAAACTGAGCAATTTCTTCAGTACCAATCAGATTGCGAGATTTGTGAATTACTATTGTTAACGTGTAAATGTGATAGAATTTTCGATTCGATTGAAGAATTGAAAACACTCCCATGGGATAGAGTTTCGAAGCCTTGATTCTTTCCTAATTCCATTGATGATTGAAGAAAATAGGGCCAAGTTTCTTACTATTTCATGATGAGTCCCTCTTGAGCAAGGTTTACCGCAGGGATACAAGGGACTCATCGTCATCAGTCTAGACTTGAGCTCATGACATTTTTTTAAAATTCATCGCAACACTGACCAGAAATCCAATGTAAGATAGAAGCTAGTACAGTAATCAATAGTTTTTACTCGTTCGCAGTTAGCTGTGCGTAGATGAACTTGTCTATATACATTAGTCATGCGGTAGCCATTGTCTTTTGCTCCCCATGGTGTCGTCCCTGAACTGTTGTAAAGTAATTAGGAAAATAGGAAAGTATAGAAGAATGTAATGTTAATTGTAAATTTTTTATATGTATATAAAAAAGGTACAGTGCAAAGATCTTTTTTGTGGGACGAAATCTTTCCAACAAAGATATTCAAATCGAGAAAAACAAAACAAAAATCAACGGTAATTGGTTCTGTAAGGTGATGTTGAAAAATTTACGACTTCACAGCTAAACACAATTAACATCTACCGTAATTTCTGGTAATTAAAACATAAAACTATTAAGTGAATAAATAGCTATGACTACGACTTGACGAAAGAGTATTGGTGCTCAAAATTCGAAATTAGATTTGCTGCTAAAAGTTAAATTCTCCTTTTTCCAATGAATTAGAGGGATCGAATTCTTCGCAATTCGAGAAAATGGTGCATTGAACTTAATATGTTGACAAGCATACTTTGAGCACGGAAGTTTCTTTTGTTTGATTTTGAAATGACGGCTCATAGTGGGATCTTTTATATGGATCCTTCACTTGAAAATCCTTACAGTGGTACAAAATCTTATGACGTTTGGTAAGCAATTCTAACACTGATGACTGTCTTAACCTTATTTTGGTTGGGGGGGGCAACTTTGCCCCCCCCCTAGTAGATTTTTTTCAATAACTCTGCAAGGAAGAATTTTATAGCCCTGAAACTTCTTGACTTTTTGCAACTACCTATTGTGCAACTTCTCAAAAAGTTTCATTGAAATATTTTGAAAACTGAGGGGGCCGGAGACAATTTTCTAGGACTGACCCAGGAAAAATCGCAAATTCTCAAATCTTAATTATCGCGAAAAAAGGAGCAGAAGTGGAATATTTTGCAAATTTCGTTAGCAATGTAGTATTATTTGATGCAATCTATCACAAGTATCACGTTTGGATGGAAAATGTGCTCCAAATTTAATTTTATCGCGATTTTCCTAATTTTGGCAAATTTTGCCGCTTTCCTTGACTACACAAAGGAAAATGCTGACGTGAGCAAAAACGATGGCTAGTTTCACGTTGATTTTTATATTTACAGAAAGTACATGCCTGAGGCTGTTAGCACACCAAATTTGGTTGCCCTACCCATTACCAGTCAAGAGTTAGGTAGGGGAGCCTTTTTGCCCCTCAACCAAAATAGGACTATTAAATAGCCCAACCACTATAGGGTTGATGACAATACTTTTTTGGTTCAAGCCCAGCATATTTATTATCTTTTAAACAACTCTACAGTATCAGATGGAACAAGAAGTATGCAGTTGTCAGTATTTGATCTAATTGCAACTGGCAGTTTTTCGCGATTTTTTGAATGGCTATCTCTCAATTCACGAGCCATTTCTTAAGGATTCTAGAGCTGAATTCACACAAGGCTATTGCATAGTAGATAAACCCAGTATACGAAGGAATTGATAGTAGATAAAACTATAGCCTTCGAGATTACGTTCCGAGTCGTTCTGACATAGAGCACAAATTTTCATCATTAATCATGATATTCAAGACACAAAGGCACAACCATTTGTGCAAATCACCAATCTTTCAAATGATGCTTTGATGCAGCTTTTACTGTCAATACCTTTCTTATGACTTGAACAGAAACATAATGGATTTGGCCTTACGTTTCATTCCTGAAACTGGTCAGTTTGACGAAGATCTGTTGAAAATTCAGTTATGTACAAAGCAGCCACTGAATCCTGTTTAACGTAAACGCTATTGTTCTTTGTAAATTTTGCTTTACATTAAGTGTCAGACATTAAACATCACAAGAATTCTTTTTATTCATTAAAATATTGCAACAAATCCTACATTCTACTATACGGTTCTAATTAATATACAACACTACAGGGACGATACCAAGGGGAGCGAAGACAATGACTACCCCATGACCGATATGAAAAGACAAGCAATGTTAACCTAAATACAACAAACACTACGGACAATTTAATATCTAATGGATACTATAC
The DNA here is from genome assembly GCA_964020215.1 of Aurelia sp. 3 sensu Dawson et al. (2005). Classification (NCBI taxonomy): domain Eukaryota; kingdom Metazoa; phylum Cnidaria; class Scyphozoa; order Semaeostomeae; family Ulmaridae; genus Aurelia; species Aurelia sp. 3 sensu Dawson et al. (2005). The sequence goes on from OZ026593.1 coordinate 4,346,186, forward strand.
TATACTAGATTCCGTCACACATCAAATGTAAGGTCAGCGTTGCGATAAGTTTACGTACACAACTCATTACATTGTAATGAGTTATGATTTAAAGTAATCACAAAGATTGCACTCGTGACGTTTTAAAATTCATCGCAGCGCTGACCTGATATCTAATAAAGACAGAATTTAGTTCAGCATTCAATAGGTTTTATTCGTTCGTAGTTAGTTGTTGCAGATTGACTTGCTGGTCTTGGCCATGGGGTAGTCATTGTCTTTCGCTCCCCATGGTGTCGTCCCTGTAGTGTTGTACACTCATTAGGAAAGTAAAGAAGAATGTCATGTAAAGTCAAAACATTTTCATATGAATATACAAAATATTCAAGGCCACATGACTTATCTCTATCAATATCTTCGTATACTCTTTTGGCGCACCCGGTACATATTCTAGGCATGCCGAATATCGAACAATATCATTTACATTAATATCTTTGTTAAACAATAAATACTTTAGAAGATTCACACAATGAATTATTGAAAGTATTGACATTAATTTTCAACAAGTAATACCAGTAGTGGATAAAAGTTATGGTGAGAAATAAGGTCATGCAGTCCATAAAATGTCTCTTTCTTAATGTCACATAAGAATATGTACTTGGTTTGTCGTTTCGCTTATGCTTTATATGTAGTGGCAACAATCAACTATTGACATTCATCGAAAAAATGATAGTTCGAGCATTTTCATTCTATATAACAGCATGGGAGGTGTTGGCGTATATATGCAGCTCTATGCAAGGTCTTTTACTTAATAGCACAGATGAATATGTACATAAGTTGTTTCGATCACGGAGCTGTGGCATGTAATTTGAAACATACAGTAGCCATAATCTCTATGTTCAAGTGACCCCGGAGTAGTCATAATCTTTTGCTCCTCGGGGTATCCTTCCAGTAGTATTGTATAGCTGTATAGTATAGTATAGTATAGTATAGTATAGTATAGTATAGTATAGTATAGTATAGTATAGTATAGTATAGTATAGTAAAGTATAGTATAGTATAGTATAGTATAGTATAGCATAGTATAGTATTGTATTGTATTGTATTGTATAGCTGTATAGTATAGTATGGTATAGTATAGTTTAGTATAGTATAGTATAGTATAGTATGGTATAGTATAGTATAGTATAATATAGTATAGTAGAATATAGTATAGTATAGTTTAGTAAAGTAATCTTGTAAAGTAGGGTAGCTTGTAAATTTATTTGTAATTTTTAGTGGATATAAAAAATATGTACCTAAATTGATCGTTAGCTTATCTCTTACATATACTGGCAACAAATTATACATTGAAATTAATTTAGACAATGATACCTAGAACATTAGCGTTCTACATAGCTGCTGGGTTGTGTTAGCGTTATCTGTATAAGATCTCTTTACGAGTATGTACTTAATATGTCATTTCGCTCATGCTTTATATATATACTGAGAGTATTCATATATTGAAATTTTATATATATATAGCTGCATGGGCGGTGTTGGCGTGTAAATGCAATTTTATGCAAGGTCTAATACTTAATGGCACATATGATTATTTACTTGAATTGTTAGTTTTCTCATGCTTTATTTGCATAGGGAATAATGACAATGATTTGAATAATGAAGCATAGGTTCCAAATCTTTGAATCGGTGTAAAAAGGCGGGTATAAAATTCGATGACATATTCCTTTAAACTGAATGACTTGAAAGAAACTTAACCACTTTCCTATGATTCTACCATTAAAATTTTCAGAAACCTTGAATATTTGTCGAAATTACAGCAGCCTATTTTATATTTCAGCTCATTTTATAATGGGAAGTTATCAAATTTCTAAATCACAAAGCAGCAGTGTGAAAGAGTTTTGCTTGCTACCATATCGTAGGCATCCGTAAACTAAGGTTTTCTTGAAAATTATTTGATCTTTGGTCAACAGGTTTAGAAATTACAATAGAAGCTCTTGCAACAATAGAAATTCCGCCCGCTCGGAGAATTCCGCTGACTGGAAAACATCCTTTACACAATCGCTTATTCGAGTGTCACGCAACATAGGAGAATTTTGTTTTTATCCAATCAGCGGATTTGTTATGGTGCGGTTCGGCCAATCAGATCGCTAGAAATGACAATGGAATATGCAGGCGTCAGCGTTATTTTACAAAAGTAAACAAACAAAGCTGTGGGAAGATGCCAAAAACCACGACCCTTTCAAAGTGTGTGATGCAGTCGTTTTTTGGCCAATTTCATCAGCTTAAAAACTTTTTCGTAAAGAACAGGAGCTTCTCTTAAATGTTACCGCGTAGATTTTCAATATCTGCATTGGTTCGTCGTAAATCAAAGCTTCGAGGCGGGGTTTTCCCTGGTTATCAGCGTACGTATTATGACACTCAAATTGCATGAACAGACGAGGAGACAGCACGAAAAAGAAGACTGAAAATATATAGGAACACTTCGGATGCAATACCTATTCGGTTAAAGCCGATGTTGTCTTTCAGAAAAGCCATCTGAATGTACATGCTACTGATGTTATCGTCATCGCTGTTATGGTTTGGTTTGCTTCATCCGTTCAAGATCAAAATCGCCATTTGATCGTCGATGGCTAGGCCTTGCCTTCCTTGGATTTCGTGGTTTTCGTCTTCCTTGATAAAAATTTGTTTCTACAACACAGTTTTCAACGAAATGGAAACTAATACTTAAAGCTCAAGGTTACCTCAACTGTTAGATTCTAGATGATAGATCGTTATTGACTGAGATTACAGTTTGCTACATCAGAAATAATGCGATGGAAATGGAATGAAGGGAATAAAACAACTTCAAGGCACAAAAGATTACAGCGAAGTGTAGATCTATTCTCTACTCGCAGTTATCTCTAGAAAATCAAATGTATCCAGGAATTACTTGACTAGGCGTTGAGAATTCTGCCTGACCTCTGGTTGACCTCATAGTCTTATCAGATTGGTCTTAGTCAGAAAACCGAAAGTTAAAGTAATTCTGAAATAAGTAATAACTTACCCAGCTTTCATTCACTGAGACCAAGCAATGCTGAATAAACGAAAGTCCACTTGCCTAATCCTGAACAAGGCAAATTCTCAGCGATAAAATGAAACTGTTTTCACAAGCCAAGTTTGACCAATACAGCCTTGACCGTGCTCTCACAATAAGTTGACGAATGTGAAATGTACATCGATCCCGAATCAAGGAAGAAATGGCGCGAAAGCAGTCTTGTCTCCAGTCTCCAAAAATAGAAGATGTTTCCATAACAAACTTCATTCTAGCGTGTTAGGGCAGTCATTTTCAGTTCAAAGCTAAGAAACTGACGAGTAAATGTATTTGATTGTCGATGTTTTGGTAAGACTTTACTGAAGTAAGTTGGAAATTTTTCTAACAACAAAAGATATGCTCCCGACATCTCCAAACTTCGCATTATGATATGAGAATTCCAGAATTCATTAATTCTTTATATGAAGAAACTCATATACAGTTCCAAAATTTAGCACTGTACAGGTAGTTTTTAAAGAAACAAAGAATTTGGGCCAGAAAATTTCTTAAAACTATCAGATTTTGAGTACTCGAGAGTTGCCATAACAATTTTCATGTTTACTATCTGTGCCCTCGTGAAAAGTTCAAACAATGCTTTTTAAGCTTCTCTAATGTTTAGGTTGTCGCTCAAGTGCCGTAATGTGATACAGGAAACAACCGAAATAACGCAAAAATATGTCAAGGATTCCCCCCGTCAAAAATAGATAGTTTCTTAATTTTCATTTTGTCTCTACTGGAGTTTCTTAATTTTTTTGGCGATCTGAAAATTGAGTTTCTTGTCATAAGCAGTTTCTTATACAAAATACGTATACCTACCGGTCACGGAAATATATGTTTCAGGCATAAGATCATAGACGTAGGAACCGGGCGCCACTGGGTGCACGTGCTCCCCAAATTTTGCGATAAACAAAGAAGTGCCCTGTTTCTTTTTAGAAAATGCCCCCTTTTCTTAAGGAAAAAAGTGCCCCCAACGTGTCGTGTCCCCCTAAGTTTGAGATACTTCCTACGTCCCTGTAAAGGATTTCGAAATGAGTAACTTTTTGAAATGGGACTGATTTTTTGAGAACTTGGTGAGAATTGAACCAATTCAATTGTTGAAGTCTGCCCCCTATAAAAGCTGTTCCATAGATGGTGTTCGAGCATTCGAGTTCTTAGTTTTTGTGTAATCTGAGAATCTGAGAGTTTGGTTTCTTATAAAGCCAGAATTTTTTACTGTTATCAAGTAAATTTGTGTTTTTCATAAAATGGAAATATTTTTGGAGACTGGAGACAAGATTGCTTTCGCGCCATTTCTTCCTTGATTCGGGATCGATGTACATTTCACATTCGTCAACTTATTGTGAGAGCACGGTCAAGGCTGTGTTGGTCAAACTTGGCTTGTGAAAACAGTTTCATTTTATCGCTGAGAATTTGCTTTGTTCAAGATTAGGCAAGTGGCCTTTCGTTTATTCAGTATTGCTTGGTCTCAGTGAATGAAAGCTGGGTAAGTTATTACTTATTTCAGAATTACTTTAACTTTCGGTTTTCTGACTAAGACCAATCTGATAAGACTATGAGGTCAACCAGAGGTCAGGCAGAATTCTCAACGCCTAGTCAAGTAATTCCTGGATACATTTGATTTTCTAGAGATAACTGCGAGTAGAGAATAGATCTACACTTCGCTGTAATCTTTTGTGCCTTGAAGTTGTTTTATTCCCTTCATTCCTTTTCCATCGCATTATTTCTGATGTAGCAAACTGTAATCTCAGTTCAATAAAGATCTATCATCTAGAATCTAACAGTTGAGGTAACCTTGAGCTTTAAACATTAGTTTCCATTTCGTTGAAAACTGTGTTGTAGAAACAAATCTTTATCTAGGAAGAAAAAAACTACGAAAACCAAGGAAGGCAAGGCCTAGCTATCGATGATAAAACGGCGATTTTGATCTTGAACGGATGAAGCAAACCAAACCATAACAGCGATGACGATAATATCAGTGGCATGTGCATTCAGATGGCTTTCCTGAAAGATAACATCGGCTTTAACCAAATAGGTATTGCATCCGAAGTGTTCCTATATATTTTCAGTCTTCTTTTTCGTGCCGTCTCCTCGTCTGTTCATGCAACTTGAGTGTCATAATACGTACGCTGATATACAGGGAAAGCCCCGCCTCGAACCTTTGATTTACGACGAACCAATGCAGATATTGAAAATCTACGCGGTAACATTTAAGAGAAACTCCTGTTCTTTACGAAAAAGTTTTTAAGCTGATGAAATTGGCCAAAAAACGACTGCATCACACACTTTGAAAGGATCGTGGTTTTTGGCATCTTCCCACAGCTTTGTTTGTTTACTTTTGTAAAATAACGCTGACGCCTGCATAATCCATTGTCATTTCTAGCGATCTGATTGGCCGAATCGCACCATAACAAATCCGCTGATTGGATAAAAACAAAATTCTCCTATGTTGTGTCACGCGCAACATTCTATTCACTTTCAGAGTGCCATTTTCTCACGTCAACCAAAGATTTTATGCCCAATCGGAAGAACTGACTGAGTGGAAATCTGCCTTACCAGGTGAGTCAGAGATATATATCTTGACGCACCTGGTACACCCAAATTTTTGTAATGTATGTCTTTTTTGTTATACTAGATTTATCGTCGTATTAAATTTTTGTAATATGTCGTTCGTAGTAGGAACTCGATGACCTTGTGCCCTTTCTAGCTACGAACGACATAATTTTCCTTTGTGTATTCTAGTTTTACGGTTGTTGTTGTTTTCGTATATCTTTAATGTTTTAGGATGATATATAAAAAACAATTACAATGGTTCAAAGTTTTTTCGAAAATTTTCTTAAATTCTTAAAAAAGAAGAAAACACTTTAATTCTGAAAATATTGAAGATTTCAGAAAAGTCCAAAGGCAGATTTACTGTAAAATAGTCCAAGTTTCCATGAAGCCGTTCAGTTCAAAGAAATAGGTCATAGAATTTTACACCCAGCTTTTTAAAGACTTGAAACCTATGCTGAGTAATGATACTCAACTCAGACTGGCGTATCTCCACAAGGTCTCTTCAATGATGCTTCAAATGAGTATAAGGCTCAAATCTTTAAAAGGGTTGGAGTAAAATTCCATTACAGTTTTCTTTGAATTAAAGTGCTTGAAAGAAGCTTTGGGTATTTGCTGCAAATCTGCCGTGGCAATTTTTTGGTATCTTGATCAGTTTCAAAATGGCGATATTTATTAATTTTGAGGGTGTGACGTCATCAAATTTCTAAATCCTTAATGAAAACGGCTACAGATTTCTACTTGCCACCTTACTGTAGACCTTCATAATACATGGTTTACTTGCAGATTGTATCAATTTTCCTCAAGTAGTTTAAGATTTGCGTTGGCTTTAATATTTTCAGAATTTCCGATGGATTTTCAGAGGGGTTATCGGGATGCCACCATTTTGAGAATAATGATGATATCGAAAAATTGCTAAGGCAGATTTACAGCAAATTACCCAAAGGTCCTTACAAGTCATTCAATTCTCAGAAAAACGTGATACAATTCTACACCCACCTTTTTAAAGATTTGAAAGATTTGAGCCCTGTGCTCAGGGGTGGAAAATATTTTTCTCTTTCTTGGACCACAGTCAGAAATTGAAAAATTTTCTGTACGTCAAACAAGAAATAAAGGCAACTGTTAGTTGAAAAACTGACCATTTGGTATTATAAGCAGGAAAGTATGGTTTTGAGCGATGAAATTTTCAACATCAATGGAATATAGTCCATAATATGGCTCATGGGGAATTAGTTTGTATGTAATATGCAAGTTTATAATGATTGAACATAACTATAATCAAAATATAATTGAACAGGTATCAAAATCATTAAACCTCCTTATTAATCTCAAAGTGTTTATAAAATTTGTTACATTAGAGTGATTAGAACTTATTTTCTCAAGGATTCCTAAGAATTCTCAGGTAAGAGAAACAGGTGCTACTGGCTTGTACAGTATCTGTTGCTGCACATATTAAATACTGTGATTCACTAATCATTGCTATTTCATTCACTGTTATACTTTGTCTCATACTTTCATGTTGTTAATTCTTTCTTTCTAGAATTTTAGCATATTACATTGCACGTTCTTAGGTTTGAAGTGTTTCTTTCTGGAACCCAAATATTTTCTGGGACCAATGGTCCCGTGGTCCGATACTTTTTCCACCCCTGCCTGTGCTAGCTCATATGAATATGTAGCTAAACTGTTAATTTGTTCGTGCTTTACATATATAAATATATGCTGACACTAATCACATGTTGAAAATAATTTGAATATGAATAATAATACTCAGAACATTTTCATTCTATATAGCTGCATGGGTGGTGTTGGCGTATCTACACAAGGTCTTTTCTGCAATGGCACATACGAATATGTATTTATGTTGTTAGTTCTGTCATTTGCCATACCTATGCTGATATCATCATGATCATCACCAATAGTACCAGCATAATGTAATATATCAAAGTTACCTGGTTCTGAGACATAATCATGGTCAAACCTTCGGTGGTAAGTACTCTCCTGAAACGATAGCCGTTTAGGAATGATGCTTTCCCGATTCCCTTGCCTCCTTGGTTGGAAGAATGGGTCGCCTGCGTGCAGATGAGGACTGTTGTTGATTGGCAGAAGCATGTCCGTTGCTAGGGCATGATTGATGGTTAGGAAGTCACGTGCAGCTGATTCTGACGAGTATGTACCAGAGTCTTGTTGTTGTTGTTGCTGCGGAGGATAGATGTAATTTGGAAGATCGCGGTGTGACAGGCCATCTCTGTTCTGTTAAGAAAAGAATAATTTTGATCGTTTTAAATCTTGAAGTACAAATATTAGGTGACATTCTGAAAGCATACCTATTCATAAAGCGGTTGGATTGCACAGTGAGACAACTCAACTTGTAGAGCGTCTGCCATGAAAGCAGAATGTTCCGAGTTCAAATCTCGGTCTCACCTCAACTTTTTCATTTTCCTCCATTCGTCGAAAAATGTAATGTCAAAATTATGGTTATAAGGGGCTAGTATCAAAATATAGGTAAGACAATGGAGAGGAAAAATTGGGGTGTTAAGATGCTTTAGTTTTTCTGGTCAATTCGAGGGCAACAGGCTATTCTACAATTGGGACATTAGATCGCATAGGCCAGACAAGTGGAAAACATTGGACCATCCACGTTTGGGACATTGAGTTGCGTGGGTTAGACATGTCGAAGGGATTGGGCCAGCCTATGTTTTGGATCACTTAGTTACGCAGGCCAAACATAATAGAGATTACGTCACTACACCAGTAAGGATATCTATGATCTGTGAATACAAATTTTAGCAGGGTGAGATAGCTCAATTTTTTCATATCCATATAAAATATTATTACAAAGGTTACATTCAACTATACTTTATATAACTATGCAACACTACAGGGCGATGCCATGGGAGCAAAAATAAATGACAACACCACGGCCATAACAGAAAGACATGGAACTAAACTAACAACTAAAATACAGTTTGCTAATTAATTAAGCTACTTACAATTACTATACGTTACTACTACAATATCTAAGAGTCTAAAGACAAGGACAAAGAAAAAAAAAGTTTAAGTTGAAAATAATGGTTACAAAAACAACGCTACAATTGGGTGGCTTATGGATTTTTTTTTTTTACATTCATATAAAAATTTACAATATTAGGTACATTCTACTATACTTTCTAATTATAACTATACGACAATACAGGGACAATACCAAGAGGAGCGGGATTACACGACTACCCCGTGGTCACATGAAACAAAACGAGGACAATACAAGAAACTTTACGCAAGAAACAACGAGGCAACGCAACGAAAAACATAGATGAACAACATACAAGTAAATACGACATTAAGCTACGAGTTTAGGTAGCTTGTAACCAAGTAATTCCAGGTTAAAAGTCTGAGTAAACCCAAAGACTTTAGTTTGAAGAAAATTTCTTACTTGGTTGCAAGCTACCTCAAACTATCACGCAAAAGTAACTAAGAACACTAAATACATGGAGGGTTAGGGCTTATGGATGGGTGGGGCATAGGACTTCAATCGAATCGACCAGTTTTATGGATAAAATTTAATGTAAGTTCAAGGATATGCCTGTTCACTGAGTCAGGAATATCTTTATTACCATACAATAACAGTTGCAACAAAAGTTCATTTGCATGATATACAGAGTCCTCTTCAAGATAGCTCAAATGGTAGAGTGTCTGCCATGAAAGCAGAATGTTGCGAGTTAAAATCTCGGTTTCACCTAGAATTTTCCATTTCCCTCTATTCGTCGAAAATTTTAGCATTAAAATTTTCATAACGAAGTGCAGAGAGTAACCAGCCCCACAAACTAAGCAATAAACCAACAAAGGAACTGACGTATGAATCCATCAGATAATCAACGACTTTACCTACGCCTTACAAATTTCGTTCATCTGACCAAAAAACTAAGAATCACTTTCCAAACACACAAGAATTCCAATGTCTTCTGTTCAGCTTCTGAATAAGGTAAATAAACGTGGCGAGGCAAATAATTAGATCTATGATTCTTCTTTCACAACATAATCATTACCGCTAATAAAATTTCTTTTTCGCATGGACAACGCGATAGCTAGCCATACTGGTTTCAGGGCATCTTCTGCGGCTTCCTTTGTTCTGATTCGTTGCTCGACAGAATCCCCTTTATTGGAACTGTTTTATGATGTGCCAGTCAAAAGCAATTGATGCCTTTGTTATCTTACCCATGATTGTTTTGATTTTCAGTTCAGGAAGAAAAATTTTCACTTTGTCCTAGTTCAAAATTATGTGCCTCTACAAAGTTCTTTCAAGTTAGTTTGCATTTTAAAATTTATCGGCTTACCTGTTTAAACAGGTTCAAATGATCATTGTTTTCAAACCGCCAAGGTTGCCCATTGTAATTGTTATCTGTTGCTTGGGAACCAGTTGTTGCCTGGTGGCCAGCAGGATTAACTTCAGTTGATGTCGGTTGAACACTTATGATGGCAAAAGGTGATCTATTTTCGCAAATATCAATTCGACTGGAAAGAAAGGAAGTTAAATTAAACATGAAGGCTGAAAAAGGAGTCGCAAAAATATATCCGCGTTATGGGACAGTGAAAAGAAAGTAAAGTCTACCTAAAATCAGATGTCATGCAAAGTTTGCAGTAACACAAAATTCTTCATGCAAAACATTTAGTTAGGAGAAGATTGATGAAATCTATGGAAGGAGTTTCCGACCCACCCTAGTCTTTTCTCACAATTTTTCCTTCAAAAGTTGTATCCAAAAATAAGGAGAACAATCTAAAAACTTGAGCTGCAGTCTTGGTGTGCAAAAGGATTCGAAATGTCACTTGATCGAATTTCGCCGTGTTCAAGTGAAGCAGACACCATACAAATATATCATTTTGCATATACCTGGACTTTATTGAATTGCTACCTCTGTGTTCTTGCACTTTGCAATCAACAATGCATTCTTTGTTGTTGCCAGTAAGTAGCACTGTTCTAGCGGTACTCTGTTCTCTCTGTTTTTCATCACAGTTTACTGCAGGTAAATGTCTCTCCTGCGGCAAGTCTTGTTGTATGCTTATATCGTTCATCTGGTGAACGAAAAACATCTTGAGTCATATCTTGGGTAAAAGGAATCTATGAACTTGATAACCACAGCAGCATAGGTTTCAAATCTTTAAAAAGTTGGGTGTAAAATTCTATGACCTATTTCTTTGAACTGAACGGCTTCAAATAAACTTTAACTATTTTACTGTAAATCTACCGTTGGACTTTTCTGAAATCTTCAAAGTTTTCAGAATTACAGTGTTTTTCTTCTTTTTTAAGAACTTTGGAGAATTTTCGAAAAAAACTTAAAACTATCGTAATTTCTAAACCCGTTGACGAAAGATCAAATAATTTTCAAGAAAACCATAGTTTATTGATGTCTACAATATCGTATCAAGCAAAACTCTATCCCTTAACCAGTTTGTGATTTAGAAATTTGATGATGTCACGTCATAAAAATGAGCTGAAATATGAAATAGGCTTTGATTTCGACAAATATTCAAGATTTCTGAAAAGTCCAACGGTAGAATCACAGAAAAGTGGCTGAAGTTTCTTTCAAGTTATTCTGTTTAAAAAATAGGTCACTGAATTTACACCCGCCTTTTACCATCGATTTAAAGATTTGGAACCTATGCTAACAACAGCATAATAACCAACAGCGTGTCTTGACAAATTCTATGTTCCTTATTTAACAAAGTTGGTTATTTACAAATAGTTTTAAGCATATAAATGTAAAACAACTAATTCAAATCAACTAAAAACCAAAAATATTATAACCTGCCACATCTTCAAACAGTTTGATGTCGTCAGTTAGAACGCTCGAAAGGATGCTGCCATACAACAGACGGGATTTTACTAAAATATTAATTCTCAGATTGTATCCAACTTGCTTGTGCTGAGAAAATAGTTGCTTTATGCTACAAAAATCCCAGTATTTTGGTAGAGCGTCAGTTAGGGCGCTCGAAAGGATGCTGCCATATAACAGTTTCTAGAGGACGGGATCTTACCAAAATATTAATCCTCAGATTGTATGCAACTTGCTTGTGCTGAGAAAATACTTGCTTTATGCTGCAAAAATCCCAGTATTTTGGTAGTAATTTTGACATGTAGGAGCTCTTTAAAGATATGGAGAGACCCAGATTCGAATTCACGTTCCGACAAAGTCGTAATGGAAGAAAGGTAAAGACGACTAATATAATAATCAAAATTGAAACGATAGAACTATTATCCTGGGTACCAGAGCCTCAAAAAAAAAAATAATAAAAGAAGAAAGGAAAATGAGGTACCAGAGCCTCAAAAAAATGGTACCCAGGGTATAGAACTATGTACCTGAAGAGATCGTCTTGCTACCGACTGAGGACGACTGTGAGACGAGCAAAATTTTTGCATTGACACACTAATAGGCACAATTTCTGCAACGGGAAAGATGACATTTGATTATCAAATTTTCCACTACCAGAGCAACGATCTTTAGGCATCGTAAATCAGAGACAAGTTATAGTTTTCGGGGAGGAAGCCAACACATAACTAGACTTGCTATAAGTCTATTCCGTGGTATATCAGCACTGAGGAAGATAATTACCTCTGCGGGGGTGTAAACTACGAAGAGGACGCTGCAAAGGAAAAACGAAAGAGAAGGAAACGTCCTCTTCGAAGTTTACACCCCCGCAGAGGTAATTATTTTCCTCCGTGCTGATCATAGAAATGGTGCTGATATACCAAGGAATAGACTTGGAGCAAGTCTAACACATAACAGACAAAAATCTTAAGGGGAGCTGGACTCACTACAAGTCTTTCTCATAGAAAAAACGGGAGAAGGAAAAAAGGGAAAGAGACTTGCAGCAATTACAAAAGGGAGTGGACGTGTTGGTATATCACACTTTTTTCCTTCTCCCATTTTTTCTGCGAAAGAGACTTATAGCGAGTCCAAAAGGAAGCAATCAGACAAAGGCGAGAACTACAGCAAAGAAATTTGCTTTCAAAGCCATGCGTAGCTTGTTTCCTTGTGAAATACCGAATGCGCTAAAGCTATCCATTTTGGACAGACCGCGATAAATTGTACACTTAACCAATTTTGAAGATTTATGAAGACTGTCTTTAGCAAAAAACCCTGAATTAGATTCTAGGACCTTTGGCAATTTGTCGTTTCGTCTGTTTCTAGAGCTACAAGGTGACTTTCACGAAATTCTATTTCTCGAAAACGCTGAAAGGAACAACGAGAAGACAAAGAGAACAATTTTTCGTGATGATTCAGAGCCTCTGTTGCACTAATTAACATTCAATAGAGGGGAACCGGTGCCAATGTTAGGGGTCCAAGATCTTGCGTTAAATCAGTGTTTTTTTGGGGTCTGTGAATAGCAACATAGACAAAAATTCAATATTTGGATCCACAAATCTGAAGAAATACAAAGTCGAGTAATTTAGCGAGATTCATTACGGTGGCCTATTCAGCAAATATCGTTCTACAAAGGGGCCCCGGAAATAAATAACAATATTTTGGGTTTCGGAAACTTTAAATTCAATATTTGGGGTCCAGCAAACAAATAGTGGCATGCCCCCTGCATTGAAAATTCGCGGCTACCACCCCTGGGATTTGGGGATTTAGAAATTGATTGGTTGTAATTACAATAAAATTGAAAACAATCAATTCAATTTGACAACATTCGAGGGAGCTGCAATAAAATTTCTGCGGTAAAGCTGCGACTTTTTTCCCTTAATAAATGTTCCAAAAAGTTGCGAATCAATACCAAAAACTTACGTTTCCTTGATGTCTCTGGAGTATGTTCATTACTAGATAAAGTGGGAGCATCTTTCAAGATGGAGATCCTTGAAATAAAGTAAAGTTAGATTAGGACTAGCCTCTATTTCTATTGTTTGTTATGTATACCCTGTTGAATAGGAAATTCGTGGAGAAAATACTGAGTGTCCCAGAAAAGCACTCCTGTTCAAACAATCACCAAAATTTGATTGAATGGACAATTTTTGAATTCATTTCTTTGGATAGTAGATCAAAGAGTAAATTTCTTTCCAAGACATAGCACACCTGGTGATAGGTTTTAAAGGTGATCTGAAGCGAAAATTTTTATTGATGCAAATGAATAGGAATTTTGAATGATAAAGGGGGCTTTGGGGGATACTAGCAGACCCGGACCGACATTTGCAAAAACCCGAAAATCCCCAAGCAAAACACCAAAACCTGAAACTGCACTCAGTAATTTTCGATTGTTTCAACATTTTCGTTTTCATCGACTCTCTGAGCCTCGATTTAAGCATTCCAAAGCTGGCTTTTTGATCACAGTTGGCTATGTGGACCGTATGACTTCGAACACCCGAAAAATAGGAATTTTAAATGAAATACCCACAACACGAGCACAAAAAATGGCCAAACCCGCAACCCGTGACATATCTCAAAGCCCGAAATTCCGTACGATTTAAACGTAAATAACGAAACCCGAGGGTTAAAATTGGCCAAACCCGCAACCCGTGAAACCCCAAAGCCCCCTCATAAAGAAAGTCATCTATAATTTTAAAATGAACCCTTGTTTCATTTTCGAGCTGTCTACTTTTTTGTAAGATTGGCTGATGATGTCATTTTGTGTGCAATAAATGAAGAAAGTGTACGAAGCTGACTAGGTTTCCAAAAGGAAATTCACTCAAAGAATTTTCTTCAATACACATGCATTTCTAAACACCATATCAGACTTAAGTGTCTCCTACAACTGTAACCTGCGACAGATCAGATACAGCTATAACCCGAATAACAAGGACAGATTTTGTAATACAATAGCAACAGTTGCTTTAGTTGACACCTCAATTCAAAGCGATTAGTGAATGTAGACAAGGGAAATTCTGTCAACTGGTAAATCAAAGCAAATCCGGCCGCAATAGTTGCCCCGAAAAAGCGAAAGGTGGCTTTTAAGAGAGGTCATGTGCTTTTTACGAAAGAAGAAGGGTAAATCTAAAGTTCTGCCTCGCGGATTTTGTTTATTTGTTGATTCAGAAGCCGCGCAGAAGGTATTATGATTCTCGGGTATTTTGGGCTTAAATGAAACAATTACCACACACCTCCTGAAACAAATAAACAAAGTCCACGAGATAGAACTTTAGATTTGTCCTTTTCTTTCGTTATAAGTACATAACTTCTCTTGGAAGCCATCTTTCACTTGCACAAAGCGAGAGTTTGCCTGACTGGTTTCGGGGCAACTTTTGCGGCCATGTTTATTATGATTTACCGGTTGAGAGAATTTCCTCTGTCTGCAGTCACTAACGGCTTTGAATTGAGGTGTCAATTAAAGCAGCTGTCGCAATTGTATTACAAAAACTGTCCTTGTTATTCGGGTTATCAACGAAAAAGATCACAAGGAAGATTTAATTTCAGGTTTGATAGTCGAGGTTTAATAATTGTTTGAGCAGGAGTACTTTTCTTGGCCGCCTGGTATCAACTAGCGAGGGGAAGTGGAATCAAGGACTTCTAGATTCAATTCTCAATGCTGGCAGCAATTTTTCTCGGGAATTTTTTGATATAAATTAAAGTTAAACTTTCACAAATGAAGGAGGAGTCCGATTGCTAGCAAGCTGAGGATGTCCAGCGGAACAGGGTATATTCTTGTGACGGAAAAAAAGAGAATCCAGATATCTAAACTATAGATGTTGGTCACTCGATCAAATCGAATGTTTTACTTTGTTAGTTCAAAAAAACTAAATCACATGCCTTGAGATCATTTAAAGATGCAAAGATTAATTATAACTGTATCTTGTATTAAAGGGGTTGGGTCACGTAATGTAAACACGCTTCTTTCGAAATGACGATTTTGGAGTATTTTTGATAGGCCATATCGCAGAGATTTTCCATCATTTTTCTCAAAATGAAGATGTTATTTTGAAGATAGACTCTCGAGCTTCGTAGAGAAACAAACGAAACACTCATGTGTTATACGATTGCAGAGATATTGGTGGATTTTTGGAAGTAACTTTTCCGTGTATTCACACCATCCACCAAAATCTGTGCCGAAAATAATGGCCATGTGTGGGCAACAAAATAGATTATAGAGATAAATGGTTTGTTTACGGTTACGTGACCCTGCCCCTTAAAGAGAGTGCTTTTTAAAGATGCTCAGACTTACTCCTGGCGATATGTTTTCCGAAGATCTTCTCTCAATTCCTCAAGATAGCCTATGGGATCAGAACAAATGAAAAGTATGAAGTTCTTTTTAAAAAGTGCTGCTGAAATAGCAAAAGAATCAAATTTTGTTTTAGTGCAACCTAATTTGATGATGACGGATTTTGTTTGCTTGCAGAAAATTGAAAAATACTATTAGGTGTGAACTTGCTGACAGCATAAATTCGATGCTGCAACCAAAATGGTTTATGAAGCTTTTCCAGCAAAGAAATGTCGAAAGTTCTGTTATTTGGCCATGAACGCTTCATCAGTTGCAAATGTAAAATATAGATGGAAACGCTGGGATAATCCATACCTCAGGACGCTTTCAATTAATAAAGATATTCATTTCTTTTCTCGTGCAAGGCAGTATATATTCTCTCTTGGGTTTATTCAATATGAAATTTACAAAAACAAGGTACTTCAGACTATAAATCGAAAAAGAAAAGGACACGATACCAATGTCGCTCGTCGCATCCGAGGATGCTTGCAGTGATAATACGTGAATAAGTGTAAGAGCAGGAACACCGCAATGCGACGAAGAACAACAGCAGATATGTGCGAAATTAAGAAATACATATTAGATACCAATATTTCGTCCTGCCATGCAGGTCTTCTTCAGGGCTGTCTGTTATGTTGTAGTTACATAGCAGTATATTCTCCTATACTTGTACCTGTATTTATGACTGTACTTGCTTTTATCTTAGGTAACTGTCTTTATTGCAATGCAAATTTAATGTTTAGCGTAATCTATTTTTGGTGTAATGGCCATAGTGTTGTTATGTATTTCTATGCTCACAGTGATATCATTTTGCAACGTTGTATTCGTTGTTGTAAATTTTATAAGGAAATCACAAGCAAGTGCTAGGCAAGTGCTACCAAATCTGCCTTTGTTACTCATCTTACTTTTTCCTTGAAATAGATTCGCAATTAACAGTGAATCTTTCAAACGTCTGCTGATGTCATCGAGCGGCACCTGTGAAGGGAAATGCATAGGTCAGGCAAACATGAAGCGGCGGTATTCAGTGCCAAGCACTGAGATCGCGAAAGCAGGGAAGACCTAACTGAGTCTGTGACCCTTTGTCATGATGCTCAAGTGATTCTCATAACACAATAAATGCATAGTAAACGTATCTACCTTACTAAAGACCACACCAAATTTTAACAACTTTGATTTCGATCTCAAGCAGTAGTGTCATCTTCCGGGTGAGCCAGAAAAAGTTCCCACTTTTGAAAATTTGTAGCACAAAGAGTACATCACAGATTTGAATGATTTAAATTTCAGTTAAAAGCCGACAGGTCTAAGTGTTTTTGTGATTAATTCTTGCTGTCTTGCCAGCTCTAGAAGTACAGGAAAAATGAAGTTTATAAAATTTTCACAGTTGCAAAATGACTGACAAAGGGCCTAAATCATTGATCAAATTGTAAGGACTCTCCTTACACAGAGAACAATACCCAATCGGCGTTTCACCTCTTTCAAGAGTTACGAGACATCAATTTTGAAGCAAATAATAAAGATTTTCGGTCCCGTGGCAATAAATGTGCAGTGGATATCTCTCAACCTTGAACAAGTGCATTTTCTTCATTGATCTGTGCGAGGAGTCCTTTATGATTTGATCACTGTTTTGAGCCCTTTTTTGGTCATTTTGCAACCAAGAAACTTTCGCACAGTTGAATTTACCTGTATTTCTAGAGGTCGTGAGACAGGGAGAAAAAGGACAAAACTACTTCGATATTTTGGCTTTTAACTACAATTAGAATCTTCTAAATCTGTGAAGTGCTCTTGATGCCAGGACTGGAAAAAACATGTTTTCCTTTCTGGGACCGTGAATGAGCTAGTGCAAATCAATGAAGTTTCTTCTTTACAGCATATTACCGCGGGGTGAGTGGCCGAGTGGCTTATACAGTCTTCGTCAGGTGACTGAAGTTAAGCTTGGTCGAGTGAGGTCAGATTTCGGATGGGTGACCTCTGAGGACTGACCTCGCAACTCACCTCGTCGTCCTTCGGAAGGGACGTTAAACTAGGGGTCCCATGCCTGGATGCGGCATGCACAGTGGGCCTAAATTAGCTTTCAGCAGCTAGAAATCCTGACAAGCTCACTCAAAACAAATTGAAAACAAACAAACAAACAAACAAACAAACAAACAAACAAACAAACAAACAAACAAACAATATTGATTCATTGTCACTGACTGCTCCCCTTATTTGCTGGTTATGCATTTACAATTACGTATATGTAAAGTTCTTACAGAGCATCAGATACTCTCACAAAATTTTTTGATCTCTTAAAAGTGATGAAGTTTAGGTTACCATTTACCGTAATATGCTTTCCAAGCAGCCATTTGAATGTATCATAAACTGATTGCATATTTATTAAGACTGATTAAGGGAAATATTAGAAATTGCTACTTTGCCAGTAAAGAATGAATAATAAAAATATTGAATCAGATTTCACATTTTATTTCTTCTTCAATTTCCTTTAAACATCACATCCTTTCATTTTTCTTCCTGCCAATTTTTGAAAACTTTCTGGGACCATTGGTGCTGTGGTCCGCTATTTTTTCCACCCCTGCTTGATGCTGTGAATCTTCAAAAGTGAGAATTTTTTTCTGGCTCATCCGGTATATCTTTTTGATAGCTGGTTCTCTCCAAGGAGTGACAAACAATTGTTAAAATTATTAAGGGTAGACCTGCCTATCATGCGCCCAATGGTATTGTCTTTGTAAGCATCCTTTTGTTAAATTGTACATTTTTAGATTGTGTATATATAAAACTTGAAACTGGCAGCGCTTGTCAAAGTAGCTCACAGCTGCATCAAATATCATCACAACTCACCTATTTAAAGGTAACATTCCAGAAAACGTAAGAAACAGGCTAATGTCATCTATTTTGACCTTCGAACCCTATAATTTGAAAACGCCTCCGTTATCGCCCAAGCAAAACCCGGATTCATATTCTACGCAAAAAGATGAGTTAGAAAAAGTTGGTCCGGTAAATTGCCTGCTCGGGTGACAATGCTCCCCCTCCAGCCTCTAGTCTAATATGCTGGCTAAACATATTTAAAAGCTACTTAACAACAAATGAATAAAACTACATCGTAAAACCTAATTATCAAGAGTAAAGAAAATGTGCATAAAACCAATATACTGGGGAATTTGTCATCTTTTTCAACATGTCTGCTGGGCTGGCTCTAATCATGATTTTTGTCGCTTTCCTTCTTATCAAACTTATCATGAAGCTACGCTTCCAAAACAATGCTTTAAGGTTGACAATTTATGTGATAATCAGTAATGAAAAGAATGCAAACCTCTTCAGCTAGTTCAGTGTGAGGTGTTTTCATTTCTGAAGGAGTTTTGGTGGAAATGGTGGATGATACCGACAGCTGCCTGTGAACAAAAATAAATGAATTATATTTTGGAACGAAAGCACACATATATGCTATGAAGCCGAATATTTTCATTGTTATTTATGATGATTATGAATCCTTCAAACGAAGCTTTAACGCAGCTTTGAATGTATGGCGATAAAGACCTCCCTGATAAAATTAACCAAAATAGCCTTAAGCTAACTCCACATTCTATTAAAGGCATTGAGTCCGTATAAATAGCGCTCTGATGACCAATATCAACTTCTTTTCAATCATGAAACAAAAGTTGTCATTTAATCCCTATTGAATCTAAACCAAAGAAATTCCTTAAGATAATGCAAGGATTAAGAAGTCTTTGGTCTCCACTACCAATGACTTTTGCACTATTGTACGACAACAAAGGGACGTCAGCGGTTTGTCAGCAAAAATTGAGGACAGCGTTAACGCTCAACTAGTTATATGGACTCAGTTCCTTTAATGAAACTGGTCGATTAGATTGAATACACCTTTTCAACTAAGCGGCCTCGTTTTGGAATTTTTCAAAATTTCTTTAGCTTGCATCATATGAAATTTCTTACCCCAAATTCACATTCAGCACCCTAATCTTAGTCTTCCTGCAAATTTTCATGATCTTATGATTAGTAATTTTAATTTCATGAGGATAACAAATTTGAAAATTTATAAGGCATTGTCCGTGAACAATGACTGAGGGTGTAAGGTTACACCCCGAAAGATTTTCACGGTAAAATCACTTATAAATTCTCAAATTTGTTGTCACCATAAAATCGAAATTGCAGACTCTAAAAATATGAAAATTTGCAACTTGAATAAACTTGGGTTGCTAAATCCAAATCCGAGGTCAGAAATTTCGTATCAAGAAATTTTCAAATATTTCCAAAACGAGGCCGTTAGTTGAAAAGGTGTATTAATTCGAATTCTGCTATCCGTCCAGCAATAGTCCCATTTTTGTCATTTCCATTTGTGACAGTAATTATTTATAGATTTTGTACCTTTTTCATGCTCTTGCCATGGGGTAGAATTCACATTTTCCTCATAGTGGTACCGTCACAATTATGTTCTTGAACAAGCCATTCCAGCCTAATTCGAGCCCACTGTGTAGTGCTTAGGAAGGGCTACAAGAACTTAGGATAGATATATAAAAAATTAGGATAGATTTTGAATAATAAGAAGGAAGAAAACAGCACTCCCTTTATGTTATTAACAAAGAGAGAATGACCATGGACTAACGATCATGAACCATTTTAGACAAAGCCAAAAAAAATGTTCTCCGCTTAAAAAGAAGAGTAGACAATTACCCGCTTTGATTATGCGACATTCGAAAATGTTGATTAGATGCCAAGTCTAAAGAACAAAGAGAGATGAATGTATCCACTGGATGAATTAAAAAATCTATTATCAACTGTTTGAAAAACTAGAATGAATACACGGCTATCTGTAAAACACGGAATCCGAAATGTCCGGCGGAATTTTCAGAAAGATTCAAACTGGGTTAAATTAGAACGATCCTTATGGTTTGTCTGTATCGGCCAATTTATTCAGTTCTATTGAGAAGGCTGCACATCAAAACATTATGTAGATGAGACATATTGTTTAAGAAGGCAAACTTAATTGGAAGGTCAATTTGGTGAGAAAATCCGGAATTTCCTGCGGAATTTTTAGAAAATACGGAATTTCCGGCAGAATTTCCGGGTTTTCTCGAAAAATCCGGAAAGTCCGGATTTTCTTAAAATTCCGCCGGAAATTCCGGATTCCGTGTTTTAAAGATAGCCTGAATACACTTTCATATAGATTTAAAAAATTCAAATTCCAGTGGGCGAGGCTTCAACTCAATTTTGATAATCTAATCGCATTATTTCGCTTTATTATAAAAACTTTCGACAAATATTTCCATCGACTTTGGCCACAAAATTATGACATAAAAACGTGTCCAATAACATGTCATGGTAATTAATTTAGAATAGAAATATTCATAAAAAATTTCATAAAATATTCATAGAATATAAATATTTCTGTCTCGAAATACGAGGAGAGTCGGGAAAATGTTAAATCGGTTTGAAATATTCATGAAAAAATTTCATAAAATTTCATAAAATATAAATATTTCAGTCTCGAAATACCGGGAAAATGTTTCATCGGTTTGAAAGCTTATACAGGACAAGCAATGCAACGAATTTGTAGACTTTTAACTTCATTATATTAACTTCATTTTCTTGATTAAATCAACTGTGCCTTCAACTTAATTTTCAAGATTTTGCTCATAATCTTACGTGCTTTACTTTCCCCTGAAATTAGCAGTTTGCTCCTATTTCTTAATATGACCAAAAATCAGCTGGTACTGTCCTGTTTGATACCAAGTATTTCATGAATTTTTGATACCCAGCATTGATGGTAAGGCACAAAATGTATCAATAGTCTCTATATTTGATTTTGTAAGTAGTGCAGTTAGTAATATGTTATGTAGATGATTATTGAGTATATACTAAAAGCCTCTATATGATGAGCAATGCCTGAGGCAAATAAAGAACAATTATGTTAGCATTCTAATCATTGAAAATTGATCTAATTCAGCTACTAACTTATAGCTTTCGGCGAGGGCCCTGGAAGCAAGTTTTCGAGAATTCTTTATTCAAGAATAAGGTAATTCATTGTAAATTATGAATAGATTCTCAAAAATTAAATTAAACCCTCTGTCAAGCGATAGAATTGTAACTTAAGAAATTCAGTTTTATAGTTTTCATGGTATGACTCACAAGATTTTCTGACTCACCAGGTACATACATTCTTAAAGGCTTTTAAACGTTAGGTCTTCCCTCCTTAGACGCCCTCAGTCAGATCAGAATAAATCTCATTATTGAGTAAATAAAGAAGAAAATTCATCTCACAAACCGTCGCAAACAGCTGGTGAATAGTTCTCTTCATCTTCCGATTCAGCTGTTGCTTGATTATCTGATCTCGAAGGTTTTTGAATATCAAATGAAGAAAGCTTTAAAATTCGATCTAAATCACGATCGACTTGTTGTTTCACTTCGGCAGATATCTAGAAAAAAAGTAACTTTTAAGAAGTCATCAGATGGTCTAGTCATGAGCAAACTTCTTGGCTCGCCAATCAGAGAGCAGCTTCTGCAGCACCCTTAAGAAACAGTTCAGCCTGCAACAAACTTGCGCAAGCTTGAAAGGAGCATGATTTTGGCTTGAAGGAGCTTGAAATGAGTATGTTGACACAATTTTGGACAGTTTTCATGTATGACTAGAGCTTGATCAAGCTTGATAATAATCACATGCTAAAGTCATCCTCAAACATACTACAATCAAGCTTGATTGAGTTTGCCTTCCACTTCAAAAGATACATGCTGCAATCTGGCGCAAGCGGTGCAAAATTCTTACTCGAATAAAGCTCTCAAACATACCCAAATCACGCGATAACGTTATAAATAAATTACTAAAGTACCAAATGAAGCGTAGATTTTAAAAACACGACGTTTCGAGCGTATACTCGTTATCAATATTTTTATTGAATTATACCCAAATCACACTCAAACAAGTTAGTTTCAAGCTTGAAGCATGCTCCAAACATACTAAATATTTTGCTAAGGGCAGAGGCCTGAGTACCACTTTGCGATTGGAATGTTAATTGAAATGAAGGTGAAGCTGCAGGATTTATAGCGCCAAGCGCTGGGATCACGAAAGCAGCTACGCGCTAAACGAGTCCGTGATCTCTTGTCATGGCGTTCAAGTAGTAGGGCTCTATTGTGTATCGAACCCTGTCCACATGACTGAACCGGCTGCAAAGCCAAAGGATCACACCACTGCGCCACAACACCTTGATACGAATAGGCAAAAATAAGGCCGACCTAGTTAACTTTGAGTGAATATTCGAAAGCTAATTCACTACACAGCAAGGTGCCTACGGTGCTGTATTTGTTTCAAAAGCGATCTTTGTATTCTTGGAAAACATTAGTGTTACTTGTGTCAATACATAAAGAAAAAGCTTCGATTTTCTATAACTCTACCGAGTCTTCCATGAATAACAGTTATGGTATTCTCTAATCTCTTTCTGGTTCAGTGCTCAGAAAATTTGATCCATCTTTTTCGATAGCTCTAAGCTGCTTGCAACCAATAATTTTCAGGTTATCACCCGAAGAGTCAACGAATTGCTGTAAGAGCATTTTGGTATTTTGACTAAATATTAAGTCATCCATCTTCAAAATCGGCCCGAGGTACCATAAATCATTGCTATCGAAAAGAAGGTTTTTTTGGCACATCCAGTTGCTTGATGGCTGTTGGCCTCAGTATCCAATGAGCTTAAAAAAAGCTTCCAGTGCTTGTTTTCAATAATCGTCCTAAAGCTTCTTCTCATTGGGTAGCCAGTGCAGAATTTGCTTATTCTTTGCTAAAGCACTCTGAGAAATGTAAATTTTCCCAACAAAATATTCGCAACTTTGGACCCATCCAATATTTACCGCTGGGAGCAATATGAACAACCACGCCAATATCAAGAAGAACATGCCACGACAATATGAACAACCAATATAAAAAACTAATGCTAAATCTAATAACAAGTTCAACAGTTTGAGAATTCGAAGACATAAAAGATTGTGCAAACAGTTGATTCTCTCCAGGTGAATGTCATGATTTGAAGTCTTGATTGTGCACACACCAGACATAGAACGTCTGAACAAATAACATTCCTTGTATTAGTTGTGATGATCTTGGGCTTGATGTTGACGAAATGAAGAAAAAACATCAAGAAATCGAAATAAAAATACCTTCCTCTTGCTCAGATCAACTGTTGCCTTTTTACCTGGAGTGAAAAATCGTTTAACCAAAATGAAATGTTGCATCTCCTGGATGACTCAAAGAAATGGGAGGCACGAGATGTAGACAGGGTTTTATAAATGTAGAATGAATAAATCGTTGGACAGAAATGACTGGAGCACCATTTTGTAGCCAAATGGCTAACTACAATGAGTTTGAGCTATCTTCTATGATGCAGGTTAAAAAAATATAGCTTGATAAAACAGCATCAAACATCATAAACAATACTTGCAATTGCTCATGATCGAAATGGATACGGAAAAAGAACTTTAAAACCATGATAATGAATTATACATATATAAATAGTGATGTGCCTTATAATGTAAAAAAGGTCAATGATCTTGGGAAATCAAATGCAAGTACAAACGTTGGCATCGAAACCGCAGCATCTTGCTCAGGAAAAACGTTGGTAGCTGCTGTTACTAAATCAGCTAAAAAACTCTATGACGGATTTAAAACTGAATAAAATACTTGTAAGAGAAGAGATACAGTTGTAAGATTTGTCGAAGTTCTATTCTAAATCTTTTGGGTTTTCATTTCGAAAGTGTGAAAAGAGATTTCAATCGTAACCTGTTCTTCATTCACTTATGTTTTGATAGCAAGCTTTATCGGCTGAGTGAAAGTACTATAATACCACATTAATGTTAACGAATTTAAACCAGTTTACCATAAAACAGGTTAAACAGTACAGTACAGTACAGTACACTACAATACAGTACAGTACAATACAGTGCAGTACAATACAGTACAGTATAATACAGTACAGTACATTAAAGTATACCGGGTGTCTCAAAAAAAAGTACCCCCTTTTGACTGGAAATAGGAACGAAACGATAAGATATCATTACTCTCCGAGTAGTTAGCTAAATTTATCAATCTTCAACTTAGATCCACATACCTTGCATTTGAAAATTGGCCACCAGACACTGGAGATACAAGCTTGCAAAGTCAAAATTTACAGTGCACGCGAAACCAGAGGTTTTGTAAAAGGGCCTAGCCATGATTTTCTGTCACAGGCATTTTGCACAGGAATTTCGACTTTGACCTTTGGCTTTCTCCATTGAAAAGAATTATACCTTCAAATGCTTCAATTGCTCTACAAATAGTTATTCCTTTGAGGAATAAATCCGTGCATTGCATTCCACTCCAAGTGTCAAAGAAGAAGAAAAGGAACACAAGCATGCTCATTTGGGAGATGTTGCACGACTTCATCATTCTTACCACATTCTTGTTATATTTGCTTAATCAGGCCGAATCCCACGAGTCTTTTTTTATTCTTTCAAAAGCGAAAAACTGAAAGTTAAAGTTTACAGGTGCTTTGGAAAAGATCCATAATACAAATCATGGCTAGGCCCTTTTACAAAACCTCTGGTTTTGGGTGCAATGTAAATGTTGTCTTTGCAAGGTTGAATCTCTGGTGTTTGGTGGACGATTCTTAAATGCAAGGTATGTGAATCTAAGTTGAAGATTGATAAATTTAGCTAACTACTCGGAGAGTAATGACATCTTATCGCTTCGTTCCTATTTCCAGTCAAAAGGGGGTACTTTTTTTGAGACACTCGGTAGTACAGTACAATACAGTACAGTACAATACAGTGCAGTACAGTACAATAACCATAATACATTACAATACAGTACAATACATTACAATACATTACAATACATTACAATATGATACATTACAGTATAGCACAGTACAGTACAATACAGTACAATACAGTACAGCACATTACTGTATAGTACAGCACAGTACAGTACAATACAGTACTATACAGTGCAGTGCAGTACGGTATAGTAAAGTACAGTACAGTGCAGTACAGTGCAGTACAGTGCAGTATCGTGCAGTATAGTACAGGCTTTGCACACATTAACATTACAAGAACCTTGAAGACTTCTTAGGAATATGGAAGAATTCTTCACATTTTCGTTGGAATTCTTGAGCCAGAAGAAACACTGAAAGTTCATTAATGAAAAAATATTCTCAAACAAATCTTAGGAAGAGAAGCTATGTGTATGTGGACAAGGCCTGCATTGTACTGCATTCACACTGCAAATCTAGACTAGATCTTTTTTTAGACTAGATCAGATTAAAACTGGCTACGAATTTAACTTAACTGAAACAGAATAAAGTATGACCAAAAACAGTGGCTGTAAAATTATAAATGATATACCTCTCCTCTTCACCATAGTGGAAGCCTTGGAATTACCGAAAATTCCAGTGACACCAGCCTAAGCAGAAGAGAAAGCTCTGCTATTAAAAATGTCGAATCAGTCTGTATTCTTATGTGTATTGAACAGGACGAACAAATAAGGGGAAAATTTGTTCCTACTTCCTCTCAAGCATTGGCAACAAATGTAGACCACAACAGTTGACTCATGTGGAATGGTCTTGAGAGAAAGTACTTCTTATTTGCTCGCATATAGGACCATCGCAGCCAACTAAAGTAAAAAAAGAAATGAATTGTAAACAAAAGTAAAGCATCATAGCTATGTGATAATCAGGTGATTGTCATATGAGACTGATTCCAAATAGTGAAACGAGACAGAATATTGCTATGTGCATTGATAAAATCATATATATTTGCTCAGTTCTCCCCTTTGCCCTCACAATCTTCATTTCTTGTGCAATCAAACAGTCTTTTGTGGCACGACAAAGTCGTCGAATTGCTTTTCTTCATCCCTGATGATCAGTGCTTTGGACTAACATTGTTCAGGAGGCACGGGGCGACAAAAATGGTGAGGAGATGTTTCTCACAATAGAGCTTGGCTGCTAAGTCAGATGAGAAACTAACAAAAAGAACAGCCTTTCTGAAGTTGTTTTGGCGAAGACTAGCAGTTCTAACTTGCTTTTATTCGTCAAAACACCCCAAAGGTTTACAGTAATAATAATATTTTGTCCAATTGGTTCCTTCAAGTAGCAGTTTACGTAAAACAGCAAATCCAAGAAAATGCATACCGTTAGTCTTCTTGTGGTGATATATCCTACTGTCTGGGTGTTCAATGGCTTCTTTGATTCTGCCAGTATCTGCAAAGAAGAAAAAATCCAATGTTACTGTGAACACCAAAAACAAACTTCACACTGGAAAGCAAAACCTAAATCAAAGACATCAACTGGATGTCTTTTCGTGTAATTGGTCTAAAGTTAGACATAAAATAGACCAGGCACCTTTGTCATTCGCTGTAATGGTGAAACCTCCAGAGATCTGATCATGCTTTTCTGTCGTTCTTGAAAGTTTTTTCACCCTGTAGAATGACTGTGCAGTAGTATGGTGGCTATCCCTCTGATACACTGTTTCTTTTCCCTCAGGATAAATGGATAACTTCCACCTACTGCTTGTTATCCTTCCAACGACCACAGTGTAATCATTCCATCTTACTGTATATCATCCCTCCGAATGAGTGAAAATCCTCCGACTTACTGCATGCCGTCTTTCCCTCATGGAAAAAGTGCCATTCCTCTGTCTTACTGTATGTTGTCTCCCAGAATAACAGAATATCCTCCGACGTACAGCATGTTATCCCCCAGCAACACGACCATATCCCTCCAAAGCATTGCACAGCCTTTGCTTTACTGAATGACCTCCAGACAACTGCACAGCCCGAAAGGGTGGGGGTGGGGGGTAACTTAAATACTCCATGGTACGGGGCTTTGCTATTTTTAGGGTCCTCTTTTATGAAGGAGTCAAGATCTATAGGTATGGTTTTGAACAATCTTTAATGTTTTCCACAATTATGGGTATGACATTTTGTAAAACTTCACTTAGTGGCGAACTTTTCAACTCTTCCGGATTTATGGGTACGTTTCAGAAATTTTTTTAATTTACAGGTATGCTTTTCAGAGATCTTTTCAGATTTATAGATGGTACTTTAACGCTTTGAGCGGCACAACCTGTTATCATGGAAACTTTTTTTTTTTTTTTTTTATACATCAAGCTAAAAACTTACAATACATATTACCTAATAACACTACCTACAAAATACTTTACCCTACTACTAAAACAATACCATTTGGAGCGAAAATTTACGTCTACCAAATGGCAACATAAAACTAAAAACACGAACATAGCACTAGACGTGACGACATTGAAAGACAAAGATAGCACATAAACTACACGTAACTACTACAAAAAAGAAAGAACGTCTAACTAAGAGGGGAATTAATTGACCTAATCGGCCAAGGTTTGCTTCACCCATCCCGAGTCATGTGACCAAACTCTTGGAAAATTTTTAGTATTATTCAACTGTTGTACTCATGGCACAACTTTTCAAGACACGGAATATGTTGGAGAAATCAAAAATTGATTTAACAAGAAACTGATCACATGAATCGAAATGTTCGTAAACAAACCCTAGCCGATTTTGTCTATGGCTTTGTCTATGGCTTTGTGGCGCATCACAAGAGTTAGGAGTTGAGTTATCTTAATCAAACCGACCTGTTCGATGGATGAATTCGAGAGTCAGCTCGAGTATACTTCTATTGACGTCATCAGTAAGGTTTTTATCACCATACAGCAAGTATTCTATTAGAACGTTGTTTGGAAGGGTGTCGATTTGGACAAATGATCGTAATAATTCCGAAACTCCAGCGAGAAAATCTCGTCGTTGCATTTCAAATGAAGGGCAGAGCAACAAAAAGTGCTCCACATCCTCAATGCCGTCATTCGTTGGGCACATTGGATTTACAGTATCCCTAAAATTATGTAAGAATTTGTGGAGGTTTAATTTGCTTAGACCAACTCTGATTTGAGTAAGATAGGATAAACCTACTGGGTCGTAAATCCCAAAGACAGATTTTGCAGGGGGACGAATTATCGAGAGAAGTTTCTTCTTAAAGACGGCGACAGATGGTGCATGTCTCAGTTCCGGATCAAGTTCATTCCATTCAGCTAAGCAGTGCGGATAAAAGCTAGATTGGAATTTTTCTGTTCTTGCCCCTATTCGCCCAATAACATCCTGGTTGCGAAGAGAATAGTTGGACCGGTGGAGAAGTGGAATTGGTTCCTTTGAATACAAAGGGGTCAAATTATTTACAATCTTAAAGAACAAAGTTAGACGCCTGCTCCATCTTCGGAAATTTAGTGATTCCCAGCCAAGCTCTGCATAAAGTTTTTCCCGCGATGTTCCCCTCCAAGCTCCTGTTACAGCCAGAGCAGCAGAATACTGGACAGACTCTAACTTTCCCATTAGATTTGACAAGGTCATATCTTGACTGAATTCAGATATTTTCGCCGGAATATGGTAAATAACATCTCCGTAATCTAGATGGGGTCGCACATACAGCTTGTATAATTCGCTTAGAGTCTGCCTGGGGAGATATTTATAAAGATATTTCAGCAAGCCAATACCCTTTCTTGTTTTAGAAATAGCTGCGTTGATATGAGCAGAGAAGGAAAGTTTCGAGTCCAGGATAATACCTAAATGTTTATGTTCACTTACTTTTTTCACAGGAATATCATTAAAAGTTATCACTGGATGATCAATTTCAATTCTTTTCCTTGAAAATATCAACTCAACTGCTTGTTTTTGCGGATCTGGATTAAAGGACATCTTCCAATCATAAGCCCACTGTCTTATTAACATCAAGTCGTGGTTCATGTCGTTGGCAGCTGTGTTTGGGTCTTCTACTAAAGTGAACAATGATGTATCATCAGCAAACAGCTTAACATTGCACCTTAAGTCAGCAGAAAGATCATTTATATACACAAGGAAAAATAAGGGACCCAGTATGGAACCCTGAGGTACTCCTGCTGAAATATCTCCCCAGTTGGAGCTCTGCCCATTCAAAACAGTTCGTTGTTTACGATCCTTTAGGAAACTTTGGATAAGGGAAAGGAGCTGTCCTGAAACACCACATCGTTTTAGTTTGTAGACAAGACCATCATGCCATACTCTATCAAATGCTTTTGAGATATCGAGATACACAGAACGAACGTCCAAAGGAGGATTGCAGTCGAACGCTTTAAATATTGTGTGTGTTATGGAGATTAATTGGTTGACTGTTGAGTCACCGGGACGAAAACCTGATTGATTTGAGTTAAGTAGCTCATGTGAAACAAGGTGTGAATATAGAGAATCGTATATGAGTTTTTCGAGAATTTTTCCAAATATTGGCAAAAGAGAGATCGGACGGTAGTTTTTCTTTAGATTTTTCTCGTTTTTTTTTGTGAACTGGCACGACATTTGCACATTTCCATACTTCAGGAAATACACCACACTTCAAACAGTTTGTGAATATGATCTTTAGGGGGGTAACTAAAGCAGCATCACTTAATTTTATCATTCTGACAGATATATCGTCCCATCCATGTGCTTTATTAGGATTAAGCGATCTTATGATGTTCAGTATTTTGTCGTCGGAGATGAGAAATTCACTTATCTGGGAAGTGGGTACTGGTGCATCATGTGGAATTTCACTACCTGTGTCAATCGTCGTACACTGAAGTATAAAATAGTCGTTGAATATCTGTGCCTTTTCAGTGAAATCAGTTACAAATAGTCCATTCTCTAAAAGAGGTGGTATTATTGGAATCTTCGCCTTATTTAGAACAGTATTTATTAAGGTCCAATAAGTTTTGCTACAAGTTCCAGGATTAGCTAAGGTTTTCCCAGCCTTACGAAAGTAATTGCGTTTGGCATCCTCAATCAGTCTTGTGGCTTCAGATGTCATGTTTTGTATTCCCTCGAGCTTGTCGTCAGGCCGACCGTTTTTCACAAAGCTTTTATAAGCTCGACTCTTTTTCTTCAAAAAATTTTTAACAGTTTTCGTAATCCACGGAGCTTGACGAGGCTTAATGGTTTTGACTTGGTTAGGAATGAAGTTAGAATAGATGTTTAAAAGTACTTCATTGAGCAATTTGACCTGCTCATTGGGACATGCAATTTTCTGCAGATGCTCTTGCCAACGAAACATTTCAATGCTTTTTACGATTTTCACAAAATCTGCTTTATCATAAAACCAAATCTTGCGGGTGTACGGTGGTAGTGTTATGTTCGATACAGAAAGTTTCCCATAAACTATCTGATGATGACACTGCTCATGCAATGAGGGATGAACACCAGAATCGGTAATGAGGTTGGGCTGATCAGTAAAAAGCAAATCAATGCAAGATTTGGAACTTCCCATGAGGTGAGTTGGTTCTGAAATTAGCTGATGTAGACCAATATCAGCCGTTAGTGGCTCAAATAGTTTTCCTTCATTATTCTCAATATCGCTTTCCCACCACTGGGTTGATCTACAGTTAAAATCCCCAGTAATAATGACGCAGTAAGGGTTTTCGGCGTGCATTTTGGATAGCATCAATTCAAAATTTATCATAAAATTGTCAAATTGACCCTGGTCCTGACTAGGACTCCTATAAACTACGACGAAAAAATACTTCCTTCACAGTGCACTCATGGAAACTCAACTTATCCTTCCCGGGCTTTATTATTTTATTATTATTATAAACTATTTAAAGTTGATTTACAAAATAGCTCTAATATGAGAACTAATAAAGACCAACTATTTACAAAAGCAAAATAAATTACAGCTCATCAACAGCCAACGTAATACTTAAAATACCCTATTTACATATTTTACAGCGACAGTTCCCTCCATACCATTTTTTTATGCATGATTTGAAGGAACAGACGGAGGTGGCAGTCTTCTTGTCATTAGGTAGGGAATTCCATAATATGCTACCACGAAAAGATAAACTATCGTTGCCATAAGTAGTTGTTTTGGTTGGAGGCAACATCAACAGATTTTTTGATCTTAAAATATATTATTCATTATCCTTTTCGTGGAACATATCCCACAAGAATGAAGGATTTTGCTGTGTTAAACTGTTATAAACCTCGAGCATTAATTTTTGCAAGTTCTTTTGATGAATAGTGCACTCATTTACTCTGTGTAACAACTCATTAAAGGTGGATGTATAATCATAGAGGAGAATTCGAAGCGCTCTCTTATGGGTGCGATTCAGGTCACTGTTTGCAACCTTCCCGCAAAACATCCATATTAACGGACAGTAATTGAACTGGGACATTATGAAAGAGTTGTACAGCAAACGAGATTGCTTCTCATTTAAATAGTGCGAGATTCTAGAGAAGGCACTGATCTTGTTGTTTGCTTTTTGACATAATTTTGCCACATGTTGGTCAAACTTTAGTTTCGAGTCTATCGTGATCCCCAATAACTTAACACTACTGACAACATCAATGGATACATTTCCAATATCGAGAACAAAACTATCATCTGTCTTCAAACCTAGTAGCATAACTTGAAATTTTGATGGACTGGCTACCATTTGATTAGTTTTGAACCACGAGATTGCTTGAGACATATCTTGTTCAAGGTTTGAAGCCACACTTTCAAAAGTGTCATCACAAGAAAAGATGGTATTATCATCAGCAAAATTACACACCTCCGAATGTTCCACAATGTATATAAAATCGTTTAGGAAAATATTGAACAGTAAAGGCTGTGCAAGCATTGACCATTTTGACAATTAAAAAGGGAGACTGGGGAGAGCGGTTTGTTCTGGTAAATGGCTGCCACAGAGCTTATACGGATGATAGATTTCCCTCCACAAAAACTTCAAGTTTTGAATTCATGGCTGAAACTAGTAATTTTCGAGAAACTAGTCCCCCCCAAAAAAAAACGTAGCTGCAAGGATGCGCCATGACTCATATACCTCGTAACGAAAGGGAGACCTCACATCAAACGGCTATCTACAGGGTGCTTTTATATGGGGCCTATTTTAGAAAATTGCTAATAATTTCAGAGGTAAATGTCCGATTTAGACAAAGTGAACTGAAATCAAGTACGAAAGAGTGTATGAAAATGCAGGCATTAAACTTGGAGTATTTTCCACACAGACGACAGCATTGCCATTAAATACTTACATTTTGCTTCTTACTCTTCTTTAATCCTTTTGAGTTGTTGGATCTCGTCTGTCTATTCTCTTTCAGTCCAGAATTGCTCTAGTAAAGATAGAACAAGCAAGGAGGTAAGTAAAAAGGATAATCAATTCCCGGGGGGGGGGTACATGACTTGGGGATAGACGGGGGTCTGCCGCCCGGTTTTCAGAAAGGTACCCTCTTCCAATTACCGAAACTTGCTGTCATACCCACTTTTATGATGAATTTTGGCGAAAAACGACCCATTTTTGCCATTTATCGCCAATTTCTGGATAACCCACCCATAGTTATGGAAAATCATCCGAAAAAGGGACTCTTGTCTAGAGAATTTCGGGCCCAAAAACCCACCCATATGGGCGGCACATACAAGTACTTTCAACATATCATGTACCCCCCCCCTCCAAGAATCAATGTTCTATCGGGTAAGGAAAACAACATCGATCCCCATTAGACAGCAAAGGGCTCAAAGGGGCTGGGCCACGTAACCGTAAACAAACCAATTATCTCTATAATCTACACTGTTGCCTACAGTTTCAGTTCAGTTTCAGTTTTGTTTTATATAAAATTCACTACATACAATTTGTCAATAACTACTGTTAGAAACATTTAAACTACATGAATTACAGAACAATGATACAGAAAATTAATACATCAATACAATAAATTAACACAATAAAACAAAACATACAGAAGCAAGATAGCTTGTATGAAGGGAATTACTTAAAGGAGGAGCTCTCTCAGTAGCTAGACTAATCCAGGAGAGAGCATCCCCTATTGCAAATGTAAATTTATTTCGCAAAAATTGATTTCTTTCATTTATGTAATGATAACAAGGACGATTAAACAGGACAAAAGCACCAGTCACCCCGCCGACACCCAAAACCTAAGGCGACCCACAATGGCAGACACAGGAAACCCCTAACTAGCAACCAAGAGGAATAAAGCCGCAAAAGCCCCCAGAACCAAGGCAGCCAGCCAGCCCACCACACACCCACGAAACAGTCCCCAAAAGCAAACACGAGCACACATATGCTCATGCTCACTACACGTGGCCATTGTGTTCTGCACATATTTTGGTGTATGGGATGAATCCACAAGAAAGTTACTTTCAAAAATCCACAAATATCTCTGCAATCGTACAACATATGAGTGTTTTGTTTGCTGCTCTACGAAATTCAAGAGTCCATCTTCGAAATAACAATGTCATTTTGAGAAAAGTAGAGGAAAAGCTCAGTGATATGGCCTATCAAAAATACTGCAAAATCATCGTTTCGTGAAAAGTTTCTTTAGATTATGTGACCCTGCCATTTTAATCTATAAAAGGGTGGATGTGACACTCCATTACACGTCTCTTTGAATTTATGTGATTGAAAGGAACATCAACGGTGTCTGGTCATAAAACCACCCCATCGCTTCTTCTGTACATAACTAACCTGTTCTTGAGACTGAGCCTTTCGTTTTGATCTTCTTGTTGGTTTCGTAGCAGGCTTGCTTGAATGTTTGCCCATCTTTGATTTCCTTCTGTTCAAGTTGACGTCTTGCTCGTTATCCTCATCAAAGTCAATGTAATCTTCTTCACTAGATGTGTAGTCTAGTTTGTGAAGGAACTCTGTCAAAGGAAAGAACAAAATTCAATTATGAAAGGTCTGTTTTCTCTTAAAAGTACTAAAAGAGAGTTTTTTCTGAAAAACATTCGGAAAACATTTCTCTTTTCTCCTTCAAAGGTGTTGCGGCACATTGTTGTAATCTATTGACATTGCAGCCAGCACAGTAGATGGACAGGCTTTGAACCTCACACCACCTGATAACCACCATGGCAAGGGATCACAAAGACTCAGTTACAGTAGGTCTTCTTTACTGCTATGATCCTATCCTAGCAATTGGCACTGAAAGCCGCAACTTCACCTTCAGGAAGAAGTCAGTTCTAGATTCCTGGCCAAGCATTATAGAAATTGTATTTGTAGTTCGAAACAAGTGTGAAGGTGTAGTTGGAGCTTTAAGTGTCAAATGCCAGGATGGCAGAAGTAAACTGAGTCCACAACTCCCTTTCAGGATGCTTGATTGATGGGGCTCTACTGGGATCAAAGCCTGTCTGCCTACACGTTCTGGCTGCAAAGTCAGAGGATTACACCACTGTGTCACAACATCTTCAGATTTGATATAGAAAGACAAAGTAAATATTGTCCAATTGTCATATAATAAACAAACAAACAAACAAACAAACAAACAAAGAAATTATTATTCTGTAAACTGCCAAGCAGTTTGTAGAGCATTTAGCATTTTGTCCAATTAAAGATTTCCTCTTGCAAGAATCAAAACAATTATCTGCAAAATCATTAGTTGCCCTTCAATAATGCAAGGTAAATTGTGGGGTGCAAATCTTACCCCTCTCTGTTGTCATCATGTGTCTCCAATAAATTGTTCTGTTTCCTTGTTTGTTACTATTCAATGCTGCCCATACAATGGCAGCAACCTAAAATCCAACAAATTATATCATTTGATACGGTGTACAGGGTGGGTAAACTGGTGGGGGGGGGGTGAAATGTGGAGCATTGATGACTATAAATTTCTTTTTTAATCCACTAAAGATTACAATATGAATTTACAAACTACACTACTTTAAAAAATTACTATACAACTATACAATACTACTAGAATGATACCCCAAGGAGAAAAAAAGCCCTGACTACCCCGAGGCCAACTTAACATAGAGATAAAAACTAGTGTCTGTCTCAAATTATATGCCACCATGAGAAATGTCTGCGGTTGAAACAACTAAAGTGATTGGATGGGTAATTGACATTATGACAGATACTACAATGATCTTAACAAAATTTCCAAGGTTAGATAAATAGTATTCACTTGCAGCCATAGGTCTATATTAAATCTTGCTACTTGCACTAGGATAAAAGGTTCTAGCATCGGAGAACAATAGGTCTTTTGCTGCTATGATGACGGTTCCAGCTTTTTCAGCTCTATCTCCAGCTTGCACATATGTTTTCAAGCCTGGCATATTTCTTGCAGCAAAACCATTTTGCTCTAAGATTGCCTGTGACCTGTACATTCTAGAAATCCTACAGGGTGTCTCGAAAAAATGTTTGACGTTTGATTAAATACTGAAAAATAAACGATACACTGAATGGGCACATGGTCAAGTGACCCTTTTCCTGTGATTTTAAAACAGTTTTTGACAAAAGAACCTTGCAAATCAGCTAAAAATTCATGGAGTTACAAGCCTTTGAACTTCAAGTTTATGCAAGAACTGAAACCAAAGGCCTCAAATGGCATATTTGGTAAAAATCCTATAGGCCATCGTTTCTGCTACTTCTCGATTGTTTCAGGGCAGACCAAGTGGGATTTGAACAGGTTTTTGATAACCTAACTTTCAAGCATATGGGTGCTTTGAGGAAACAGATTCAGTTTCTTGTTGATTATGTTTTGAACCACTATTTTTGGACATATGCAATGTTAAGCAAATTCTGACAATGATCGCAAAGATTAGATTACTTTGCAAATCCCATTTGGTTTGTTCTGATATCAACAAGAAGTATAACATTAGTCAAGCTTCTTTTACCTCGGTCTTCGAGGTTTCTTGCATTTGATTACAAGTAATCTGGAGGCCTCTGGTTTCAGCTATCGCGTAAATTTGTGATCTTTGACAGCTCGCAACTCAGTGAATTTTCAACCGATTTGCACAATTCTGGTCTCTAGAATTATTTCATAACCTTAGGGACAGGGTTATCTGATCATGAGCCTGTTTATGTTATCGTTATTTTTCAACATATAATCAACTGTCAAACAATGTTTTTGAGACACCCTGTAGCTACCCAATTCCAAACTTGGTTGAAAAAGGAAGATTGAAGAGACTGGCGTTTGAGAGAAAATATGAGCATTTTAAGTGATCTGAGTGGGGGGGGGGGACCAGATTTGCAAATGCTAGCTTCTTATTTATGAATGTCTTCTTCATTTGGTTCTATATCCTAGAATCACCACACCCCTAAAAACCATAACTATTATAAAGTCTATCATTTCTATACTATACGGTATCTTTATAATACCACTCCTCTTTCAAACTTAAGATCATTCCATTGAGATTTATCTGGTTATTATTGGTTGCTGTCTGGCCTGGTCTTTATCATCAAGCAAGTGGTGCACATTTACTAAGGATTGCTGTCGTCATTTGATATCTATCTTCTTAGCTGGCGTTAGAAAGGCAACAAATAAAGCATTACATTTTGCATTTCCATTGAACCTTGATTAAAACGGTCATAGGTCTCCACTAAGAACTTGTAAAACTTTTATAGGTTCAATCTGGTTGAATAATAGGCCAAACAAACAGTGTTGTGTTGTTGCAGCACTGGCAGCAAACTCTGCTGTACCTACCCATTTTACATTTTCGTGGCACGCTTACCTACCTAAATTTATAAAAGAGCGATTTAATGAAGCATTACCTCTTTTCATGCGGCCTTGAATCGTCTTTCAAGAGCTTTCAAGCCCTTTCAAGCAGCTAAACTTTTCTGTCGCCATTTTTTAAATTCCCGCACTTTCGTCAACTGCAGAAAGGCGCGAATCTTCAGCTGGTGCCCAGTCCCCTCAGATTTCAACTATTTTTGCGAATTTCGCTAACCTTAATTCTGAGCTTCAAGAGTCCCAGTGAAAAAATTGAAAAAAAATTAATCAATTGCTGCAAAGAAATTTGCCAGTCAAAGTGTCAGGAAGGATCATAAAACTGTTGTCAGTTGTCATCGCGGATGCGTTCCTGTGGAATTCAATCTGAGGAAGCGAAATTCTCAAAATGTTTATCGCGAATTATCGCGAACTGCCCCCGAGAAACTGCAAAAAGTAGCAACAACAACAACAGTAGCAACAACCAAAACATAAAATGGCTTCCAACTCTGACAGAAAAATCGTTGACTTGGCAGTACATTAATTGGGTAAGCTCCATATTTTCACTAAATCCTTTTTATGAGATGTTAGAGTATGCTTCAGGTCATGCCGAGTGACAAAGAATTTTAAATTGGACACGTAAAGAAAGAAGACACTACGGCTTTATCAAAGCAAGACTTTTTCATCAGTTCAGTTTCAGTTCAGTTTATTCATTCATCAATCAATCCTAAATACAATTCTACACATTACAATACAACCTAAATACATACAAACATACCATACTACACAAAAATAAATTAATTAAACTAAGATACACTACAAGACTAAGAATTAAATTAACAACAGTAATGAAAATAGACGGAAAGAAAGAAATTACTTTACATGATTGTATTTAAGATTGATTGATTAAGGAGGAGCTCTCTAAGTAGGTAAACTAATCGAGAGAGAGCCCCCCCATAAAAA
The DNA here is from genome assembly GCA_964020215.1 of Aurelia sp. 3 sensu Dawson et al. (2005). Classification (NCBI taxonomy): domain Eukaryota; kingdom Metazoa; phylum Cnidaria; class Scyphozoa; order Semaeostomeae; family Ulmaridae; genus Aurelia; species Aurelia sp. 3 sensu Dawson et al. (2005). Next base: position 4,384,417 of record OZ026593.1, read on the forward strand.
AAAAAAAAAACAAAGAAACTAAAAAATAGATTTTTAATAAAAAGAAGAACGAAAAAAAAAACAAATACAAATTTTTACTAGATAGCAACCAGAAACCAGATGAGCCCCAATCATATAAATCATATATGATTAACTAGAGTTTTAGTTTTGTGAATAAGAATCAAGGAAGTAACTTTTCAATTTTGAACGAAAAACAGCAATAGAGCTAGCAACGCGTATGAACAGTGGAAGCGTATTCCAAAGTTTAGAACCAAAGTACTGAATGGTTTGTAAACCATACAAGGTAGTATTTTTGATGGACTTGAAAAGATCACCCCTAGTAGCCTGGCGAGTCCCAATTCTATGAACAGATGAATTTAGTTGAAAGTAATCATGAAAGCAAGAAGGAGCTAGCTTATTGACAGATTTATAAACAAAGATTAATATGTTCAAGTGCAGAATATCCATTATTTTCAAGGCTTTTAATGAGTGAAAAATTGGTGTGCTAGGAGAAAAGAAAGGTTCAAATTTAATGCTGCGAAGAACTTTCTTTTGGAGATTTAAGAGAGGGTTTAGGTAGGATTCGTAAGTCATTCCCCAAGCTGAAATACCATAGTTGAGGAAAGACAGGAAAAGTGAATTATAGAGAGAAATAAGAGTAGGCAAGGGAGCATAATGCCGCACTTTGAAGAAAATGCCAGCAGTTCTTGAAAGTTTTTTGCAGAGCTCAGTTGTGTGGTACTTCCAAGTCAGATGTTCGTCCATGAGAACTCCTAGAAACTTTACATGCGAGGACCTTTGGATGCTCTGTTTACCAATTTTAAGATTGGTGAATTCAGAAAGTTTCTTCCTAGGGGAGTGAAATAGTACATAGTTTGTCTTTTCAATGTTTAGTGCAAGCTTATTTGAATCAAGCCAAAGCTTAACTTTTTTAAGTTCTCTATTAACTTTTTTGGTGAGCAGTTGAAGATTATCAGAGTCACAGTAGATGTTGGTATCATCAGCAAAAAGGAAGAAAGATAAGAACTGTGATGAATTTGGTAGATCATTGATGTAGATTAAAAATAACAGTGGTCCAAGCACTGATCCTTGGGGAACGCCACACGATACGTTAGAGAGAGACGAGGAATGGCCATCATTGGGCTTTTGAAAAATATCATGTCCAGGGGCCTTGTATTTCATGTCGAAAGCCCAGGGGGGCACTCTATAAAATTTAAGATAGGGATGCTCATTTGGGCAGATTTTCAATCTACCCAAAAAAATGACAGGCCCAAAATTTTCAAACCCAAAAAAATGACGGAATTATTCTCGAGCCCCCATAGCTATCCTTTTTGTACAACAAGTTAAATTGAGAAAATTGCACCTTATAATTCTGCACAAGATAGTAAAACTGATATTGAATTTGGAGACCATCACAGCAACTCTTATGATTTGTCTAAATCTTCATATGTTAGCTAATAACCAACTATTCTTTCTAAAAACTATATCAATGATCAATGAATTGACACATAGAGTAGGTAAACTTCTGATTCAGCATAATTGGGAAGAAAGAATTATTCAACAACCTATAGCACTTCCATTAATTGATTGAGATCATAATTTTCTAAATACAAAGTTCAGCAACCCAAAAAAATGACGCAAATTTTCAATTAACCCAAAAAAAATGACGGCAATTTTTTCAACCCCACAAAAATGATGCCAACTTAGCGAAACCCAAAAAAATGACATTTTCGTAAATTTCAAACCCAAAAAAATGACACGAGCATCCCTATCAAAATTTTCACAAGTGCCCCCCCTGGGGTCGAAAGAGGAGCGTGTGATTCAAATGAAAACAGTATTACACCCATTCAGGGCAAGAGTGCTCTATTGGTGGATATCTTAGATATCTCATGAAAATTGCAATCAGAAATCACCTTTGTCAGATGCCTAGCTGTGATACTGAGAGCAGGTGTGCAGAGTATGGCACTTGTACACTGGAGATTTTCAATAGACTATTCAAAATGGGCAACAGAAGACAAAAGAAATTTCTTCTTGCACACCAGACATTCCATCAAAAAATGCCATACTTTGCAGACTGGACCGAGAGAGTATACAAATGCTACAGCAGCCTAAAGTCAATGTAAATATCACAGGGGCATCAGTTTATACATTCTTGGTTATCATTTAGTATTTCTCAATGTTTTTATTTTGAATATTTTCTTTATGTCTCGATACTGTTGTCTTTCTTGTTTCTGAAAAGCCGTGGTTACTCTGACCAATGCGAAGGACTGAGTATTGAGAAATAATGAAAACATTCAAAATAAAAACATTGAGAAATACTAAATGATAACCAAGAATATAGAAAATGATGCCCCTGTGTAAATATGGGAAGAAAGTATGAAGACTTGCATAAGTGAAGTTATGAAGATTCTCTCTCATCCCCAGACCCCTGAACTTTTCCTGAATAATCTCCCAAAATTTTGGTTGTCTCAGTATCCAAAACCACTCTATCTCTGGTCAAACAGACTTTATTTGATTTTGGTTTCTGAGGTTTGCATTATCATTGGGGGAACACCCTGCATTAATTCTTGCATTTGGTTCACACAGCACAAGTTACTTAAACTTTTGCATCCTGTGCTACAGTTTTATTGTTAAGTTTTATTGCAATTAACAAGGGTTGCTCTCTCCTTGATTGACTTAGGTACTGAGAGAGTTCCTCAGTAAGAATAGAAGAATTCCCATTTGTATAGATTCTCTAGTCATAAATTATATCTTTCTTTTATCTTATGTGTCTGCATCCTTGTGTCATTAATTTATAATCTGCACTTTTTGTAAGTTGGCTAACATTTGATTGCTTGCGCAGTATTTTGTGGCACTGAAGTGAACTTTAGTCCTTTTGTTCCTAGTTGGACACAAGTACCTTCATCCACAAAATGAGAAATTCGATCTGCAACTCAACTCTCCTACAGTAGATTACCAAAAAAATTTCACATTACTAACTGTTCTATTTTTCAGTTGATATGCAGAATCTCCTTTCACACTATAATGAAATGATGAGAACAAGAAATGAGAGGTCGAAGGTTCTGTTGCTGCTCCTTCATTTTAGTGGCATTACTGGTTACTGTCTTCAATGTTTACCTTCTACAAATTCTTAATCCAGTGAAGATTCATAAAGTGAGTTCCCAATCATAAGAATACAGGGAAATTGGGCATCTAATGAAAAATCCATTGTTTATCGATATTTTGCCTGATTCCCAGGACAAATCTAATGGTATGACCCACAGAACTTACTGTCATATGGCAATGCAAACACAATGGAAACATGATAACTTGACACAAGAGGCTCAAAGAATATGTCTACAATATGACATAGATTCTACTGAGTACCTGGTAGAGCTGATTTTCTGCCTTATTACAGCCAATTTTTGCACAATTTTCAAACTGTGGCCCCCGGCCCCCTGTCTCCTATGCCTGTGTTCTTAATCTTGATTCTGTCTGTACCTTTGCAACAAAAAATTCTTGGAATTAAGATACATAAAATCCACTGATCAAGCAATCTTTTTAATTTTTTGCAAAACTTTTAATGTCTAAGAGGTTCATAGTAGTGTACAAAAGATTCTGAACTGAGCAATATCATTAATTACATATGTGTGTATGATTGGTGTGATTGAGTAGCATTATACCATTGTAACTTCTATGGTACCACTGAGCTGTAATATTTCAGACATTCTTCAAAATGTATCAAAATTTTGTTTGATCAAGGCAATCATCTAAGATTGTAATTTTCAGGGTCTGCTTTGGTTACATAGACTTTTAAGCTATTCTGTCGACAAATTTTTTTGGGGTTCTGTAGTTATGTTTGCACCTAACCCAATGGAATCTTTAAGGGGGCTTGCCAGGGTAAGAACTGAACTGATACCTTTGGTACCTAATTTGAAAAATATTTCTTTTTGATACTTGTGGGTTATTGATGCACAGAATGAACCTTTTTGATAATATGGGCAGGGGCGGATCCAGGGTTTTTGTTGAGGGGTGCTGAGACAAAGTGTGGGGGCCGCCCCCAGAAAATTTTTTGGGTGCCACACCCTCTACTTTGCCGGAAACGATGACCACTCCCTTTTGTGAGTGTAAAAACCAATTTTTAATGCGAAAAATTCCACTTATTAACCATGTAATTTGATACTCAGGGTAACCAACATAGTAAACTATAAAATTATAAAAAACATTCACAAGAATTTCCTTGTCCACAGAGTTTCTTATTCTGTGCCTTGCCTGTATTGATCTTCCTCTCAAATAGCGACTAGCTCGATTCTGAGCTCAAAAAGCTCTGTCTTTCGTGGAGCTTTCTCCTCCTGTGTGAAATAAGTTTAAAAGCTTGATGCATGGAGAAAATTATCCCACCTTTGACCCGTGGCCTCCAATGGAAATTGAATGTCTCTTGTCACCATTCAGCATGTTTTTTGTTCAATTTGAATCAAAACTTTCAATCACATATGAAAATTGTTTTGTGAGCACAACTAACAATAGACAAATACATATTGCACGGAACAACACAACAGATTAAGAAGGCTAAGAAGGCCTTTGACTAGCCTTTGACCTTTGATCCCGGCACACACTCGTTGCAGCAGTGTTGCATCTCAAACATATGTCAAAATCCATGAACAATCCCGATTCAACTCGATCAGAAATGTTGTTTTTCGCTGTAAATAAGAAAAATTTGAAATATTTGGAATTTCAGCCTAAAAGGTTTGGTGCAGTGCATACCTGACAGGAAGAAATTCTCCTGCTCTTGTCTGCGAACTGACTGACGAAAAACTTTGTAAACGATTCGGCCCAAATCTTTAAACTTGGTGAAAGCTTCCTTTTCCTTGTTTCTATAATACTACCTTTTTTTAGTGTTAGTTTTACGATAGTGCTAGCACTAATATACACTAACATAAAGCAATTTTAGAGATTGCATTATGGAACTTATTGACTGCAAATGCTGCACGCACATTTATTTTCGAAAAACTAGTGTTTTATGAGAGTTTTGAACTGATTTGCATTTCTGGACGACTTTATTTCATTTGGAAGAGAATTCCAGATCTTGGGACCCAAAAAGCTAATGGATTTTATACCATAATTTGTAGTTTTAACTTTAGGAATGGATAGAACGTCATTTCTTCGAAGATTATAGCTAGTGGGTTTTGGGAGAAAATGGTTTTTCATAAAGGCTGGATTCAAGTTGTGCAAAGTTTTGTAAATTTCACGTGCCAACAATCTAATAGAATGGATATGAACTGTAGTAGATTCGGCGTTAGCTAGAAGATCTTTGTAGGATGAAGTATAATCAGAGAGTGCTAATCGTAAGGCCCTCTCATTGACTTTTTCCAGTTTCTTTTGGCTGGTATTACTGCAAAATAACCAGATAAGGGGGCAGTAATTGAAATGACAGAGGATGAATGAATTAACAATTACTTGTCTTTCTTTGCTACCCATGAAACGTGCTAGCCTCTTGATTGCATTTAGCTGCAAGGCAGCTTTTTTGCGGATCTTATCAATATGTGAGTCAAATTTCAGTTGATCGTCAATTTGAATTCCAAGTAGCGTTACTTCATTACTTACGTTTATTTCAAAATCATTGCTTATTTGAAATGTTTTGACATGATGATCATTGTTGCCAATAATTAAGGATTGGAATTTAGATGGGTTGGCTGTCATATGATTTGAATTAAACCAATCAATGCATTTAGTGGTGTTGAGCTGTACTAATCTATGGAGCTCATCCACATTTTCAGCAGAGATAGAAATTGTGTTATGATCTGCAAAGTTACATAAGGAGCCCTGCTGAATAGATAGAAAGATATCATTGATAAAGAGGTTGAAGAGTAATGGTCCGAGTATTGAGCCCTGTGGCACCCCTTGGTTTAGTGGCCTCCATGAACTAAAGTATCCACTGACTTTCACCAATTGTTTTCTGTTTGTGAGATAACTTTGTAATAGTTTGAGCGAGTTTATACTAACACCATAGGCAGCTAATTTTGCAATTAATAGGTTTATGGGGAGGCTGTCAAAGGCCTTGGATAGGTCCATAAGCACGGCTGCTGTATGTTTTTTAGCTTCTAGACTAGTTTTCCACTCCTCTATCAGCCTTATTAAGGCATGCTGGGAAGAGAAATGTTTTCTATAGGCACATAAGAAATTAGAAAAGTTTATGTTGAGAAATGGAGATAGTTGGAGCTCAATTGCTTTTTCAAAGACTTTAGAGAGTGCTGTTAGAACACTAATTGGTCGATAATTCTCTTTGTTGAAAGGATCTTTCTTTTTGTACACAGGAGAAACTACTGCCAATTTCATTGAACCAGGAAATGTTCCTTGAAGTATGCCTTTGTTAAAGATATTAGCCAGAGGCCCTGCAATGATGTCAGCAGAGAGTTTTAAGAATTTAGCACTTATCATATCATGACCAAAAGCTTTATTGTGGTCAAGGCTAAGGATAATTTCTTTTAGTGTATCTTTAGTAATAGGTTGGAATTCAAAGAGCGTGTTGTGTTTCAAGTTGTTTTTTATGCTGATTATGCTGTTATGTTTTTCAAACATCTTGATGATTTGGTGCAAAGATAAATTAGAATCTTCTTTTGAGTTCATTTGTTCTGTGGTTTGGCCAACACTGATGAAGTGTTTATTCATGATTTCAGCTATGTTTTTGGGGTCAGTGATCAGTGAGTCGTTTTCTGATAGGCAGATGTCTGTATCACCATGATTTTTACCGAATAAGTATGGTTTTAGTTTTTTCCAAAATGATTTTGAATCTAAAGTACCATTTTGACAGATTTCCCTGAAGTAATCTGATTTGAATCTTTGTCTCAAATTAGCGCAATGATTTCGTTGCTTTTTGTATTGTTCAAAGTTACTTTGTGTACTGTTCCTGTTGTATTTGTTCTTGAGTCTTGTTCTGAGTTTAATTGCCTTTCTGTGCACAGCTGTTAGGGGCTTGTTGTTAGCTCTGACAAGCCTTTTTTTCAGAGGTGCATGAGCATTTACAACAGAGCAAAAGATTTTTTCAAAGGTTTTAAAGGAGTTCTCAGCACTGTTTGGATTTTCACAAAGGTGGAAAGGTGCTTGTTTCAGATGCTGAAGAAAAGAGTCAGTACTGAAATTTTTGAAGTCTCTGTAGTGTACAAACTTAGCATGATGCTTTGGGAGTTGTGATTTCCAGGCAGTCAAAATCAATTTGTGGTAATCACTTATGCTGGTCTCGATAGCTTTACTCTGCTTGAATTGCATTTTATGATTTGTAAGAATAGCATCAATTGATGATGGATTGCAATTTGGTTTAAAGCATGTGGGTTCTTTTATGAGGTTCGAAAGGCCCAAAGTACTGCAAATAGTTTTCAGGTGTAGGTTATCTTCTACTTTCAAACAAACTCCGTATTCTTTCCAAACATGCATCTTGGACAGCGACGGCCTTACGTTTCTTCTCATCGCAAGATATGGCACTACTGTATTTGCGAATAGAGTTTTTAGTGCGTCAAGACGTCAAGAACATTGTCTTCCAGCGCCAAACATGGAATCTATTGGTCCGTCGAGCATCCCTCAAGCAGCTTCTGGATCAAAGTCAGAACTCTTTGATCAAGCCGAGCACCCCTCAAAAGCAGTTTTGATTTGAAAATTTGAATCTCGGACGCTCCCGCTAAAATTGAGCATCCATCAATCTCTGATGTTATTGGTCAAGCATCTGATCATGTGAGCTGAGGGACGCTCAGCTCAACAGGGAAACTGCGCTGAAAGAAACTGCGGACCATCTTGCAGTAAAGCACAGACTCGTGGAATCATAGATAATAGGTGGAATGCATAACTAATCCTCTGCGATTGATGTTGAGACTTGAGATTTCCTTAACAAAGTCCAGTTTGTAGCAGGTGCTGCGTTTACAGTTGAGGAGTTGTGGTTACATTGCGGGGGAGGGGGTGCGGGGGGTCGCTTTATCACTTTACGTATTCATGTCATGTAGCTATGATATTCAGTGCTTCCATCCAAATCAGCAAATATGCAGGAAAACCATATATTTGGATTTTTGACGGGTGCTTGATCACCCGTAGCGCCCCCTTGGATCCGTCCCTGATGGGTTTGATAAATGCACACACAATTTGGCTCCATTTAAAGAAATGTTCTGTCTCCATGAGAGGTTTCAAGAAAAGAATGTTCTAAATTGGGTAATTGTTGGAGAGAAATGTTATGTTTATTTGCTCAGTTGCAAGATATGATAAGGTTGGGTTCCATAAAGAATTTTTAGCTGTTTTTTTGCGTCAGTGAAATCTCACATGATTGGGTTGATTTGTAAAAGTGCTGATGGACTCCCCCCTCCAAAGTTCAATGCTCTTCGTTGGTCCATTAAATTTAGCTTCTTGGTCCAGTTTTTTGCATAGCTGTTACTATATTCAAGTTACTTTTTAGGGAGAAAGTGAATTCAAACCAGTGCCATTTGCCAGACTGGAATCTGATGCTAGTGAACAGTACAGGATATTCCATTTATTTACAAAAAGGAAAAGACACAAAATTGAAAGCAAAGATGACGATGTTGACATTACAATTGTTACACAAACGTCAGTCAATAACCTTCATGGGCTTGGAGGACTTGCCAATGTGTGGGATGGTACAATTTCTGTAGGTATGTGTCAGCATTAAGTCGCATTACACAAGGTTCACAGGACCCAAATATAAGTTTATACTGTTATCTCAGAAACACAGGTCACTAGATCATCTTTGTTGGAATTCAATCCGTCGATGGGTTATTTTGGGAATTTTTCGAAAGTTCAAAATGGTTGTCTAAGAATTTTGAGGGTTTCTTTACATAAAAAATTGCTCGTTTTCCATAGAACTTTTAGCTATTCTGAGAAAGAATCTGAATCGAACGATGTTATGATGCAATTTGAAGAATTTTCGAATGTGCATAATAGTGATAGAGCCTCTAACACCACTCGATCGAACCTCGGGTATAAAATTGTATAAAAATAACGCTCGATCCAGTTTCTTTTGTAGAATAGCTAAAAGTTCTATTCACGATGTAAAAGGAACTTCAGTAGGAAAACTATTTTCATTCTACTCTTACAAATTTTGTACTGTGTTGGGGTGTTGAACGACAATATTTAGCAAATAGTCTCGTTACTGATCATGACATTCAAGTTCTTTACCGCATGGAGATTTTAAAGTTTTGGTAGTAAAACATTATTTATGCTGAGCAATTTAAGAACTGTTTATTTCTAAGGGCTTATCCAAGCTCCTCATAAAGAGGTGTGCTTGTCAGGGTTTATTTGTTATGTTGTTGCATAGACTTACTACGTTGAGTCCTAGTAATCGCTACCACCCACCCAACCCCCGCTCATACTAGTATGAGTTAGGGGTGGGTGGTATATAATCTACCGAATGCAAGGCCTCTGACGAGACCTGAAAAGTGGAGGGGCCAAAATTTGAGATTGAAATATACCATAACCCAACACAATAAGCTGCCCTCCCAGGGACAGATCTAGAGGGAAAAGTGACCGAGGTGTGCGAGCGTGAAGCCCGAGTAAAATCTTGCCACAGGGGTCCGAACGTAGGGGTCTGGGGGTTGCAGCCCCTGAAAGATTTTTTTAGACTACGCCTTTCAGCTCATTGAAAAATCTCCATTTTAAATTAAGAAGCGAGAAGCTGCCTACTAGATTTATGCCCACAAGGTACGAGGTCTTTGCATTCTGCATTGACTATCTGCTTCCTGGTGCAGTTTCTATAGCTTTAGCTTTCTCATGTATCCATAGTGATTTGAAAGGTGTATTTTTTGATATAACTGAAAATTGTCTGTGATAGTGTACAATAGCGAGGTTGTGACCATGTTAGTTTCAAACATGAAATCAACTGAGCAGGGATTGAATCGAATGGATGCTAGGAAATTCGCTTTATTTAATTTAAATGAGCATAGGGGTTTTAAAGAGAATTAAGACGATTATCAACAAATTCTGGAATTGCATATTTTACAAAAAAGTGGAGGGGCCGTGCCCCCCCCCCCGGCCCACCCGTCGTCGGAGGCCCTGGAATGTTCCAAAAAAGTACTTCCGTTTTGAAAGTCGCCAAATATAGATTGTGAAAACTACCGTAAAGTTTTCTTTTTGATCACTGTTGTCAATGATCGAAATATATGCTAAGATAATAACATGTTTGTTTTCATTACGTAACAAAATAACGAATCGAAAGACCTCATTCTGAGCTATACTCTTCAAGCAACATGGTTAATCTTGCCTCTAAGAGCCATCATATTGAAGTCTTTCATAATCCTTCAAGTCACCAATGATAGTTTTTTCATTCTGACATTTATGACAAAAGCGGTTAGACGATACGAAATTGCTTAGGTAATTATCAGTGCTTTTTTGCAGTATGCTTCAAAACCAGGCAGCATTTAAAAGAGTTAAATACAATGATTCAAAAACAAATCAAAGGGTCAGCCATGTCTATAAAATAATTTGGTCTTTGATCTACATGTTTTTTAAACTGTAGTACTATGTTTGAGAGGCACTAAGAAACTTTTAAACGTTAAAAGCAGGGATATTGTAGCAAATAGATCGTTGAGCCTTTATTCTTGAGTAATAATATTCGCTAACTATTTGTGTTTTCAGCTTAACAGAACACTGTTTATTCCTATCTGATGTTCTAAATGACATATCTGCCGCAGTGTTAGCGACTACATTGATAATTCTGCATTAAAAAAATAAGAAACCAATTAAGAAACTTTTAGTATTAAAATGGACAAAATTTCATGTTAAATTAAGAAACTTTTAGTACTATGGCCTGATCTAGTTTCTTATAAATAGCCTGTACTTTCCAAAAGAGAAATTTGAAAATCGGCCGTATGGTAAAATTGTGGTGATGTTTCAAACAAGAGTACTTTTTTCTTGGACACCCGGTACGTATCAAGCTTCCTTATGTCAGAGATTTCTTTTCCTCATAAGCAAACCATGATCCCTTAATTCCTTTTTTACATTTAGCCGTGTTTGCACCTGGAGAAGACATAGCCATTGCAATTGAATCTATATTCACCATGAGAGAATGCAGCAAGCAAATCAAAGAACGCATCGTATTCACTTTAGTTTTTGCATTATCGCATCCTCCTAAGCACCAAGATTTGGCATTTTACCTCAGACAGGCCAGCTCCCACCCTCGCATTTGTAGCTCTATCATAACCCTTGGAGAAGACAGAAAAGCCAATAAAACAAAGAACTATGATAATCATATGGTGAGTCAAGTTTAAATGGACGAAATCGGCGTTGGTGTCATATTTTATGATAACTGCTTGGCCTGCTTTTTTTTACCTAATAAAAGCCAGGCAAGCAAACAAGTAAGCAGCAAGACAGATGACTCCTGTCTTGTTTTCAGAGATAATAACATCAATGAAATAGAAAAGCAATTAAATGAAAATTTTAACTCCCTTTGTGACTGGTTTGTTGATAATAAACTAAGCATTCACTTCTGAGAGGACAAGACAAAGTCTATACTCTTTGGCAGGAAAAATAAACGATCTGGCAGCAAGGGGCTTGACATCAGGAGAGGTGACATCAAGATCAAACAATACACCTCAGTGACGTATCTTGGTTGTGTCCTGGATGAGAGCCTGTCTGGTGAGTCAATGACAACCAGGACCCTGAGTAAATTCAATAGCAGACTAAGGTTCCTCTATAAAAAACAAAACTTTCTTGATTTCTCTCTCCGTAGGTTGTTACTTTGATTACGCGTGCACCTCGTGGTTCCCGATGTTAAATAAGAGACTATCTAAAAAAATGCAATCAGCGCAAAACAAATGCATTCGCTTCTATTTGAATCTAAAAAACACAACACATGTAGGGGCTACTGAATTCAAAGCTGTAAACTGGCTTCCAACAAAGAACAGAGTTGATCAACATACGTGTGTAAATATTATGAAATTTTTCAAAGGAATGGCTCCAGCTTATGCTGACGAAATGTTCCAATCAGCCGACCAAAGCCGAGTGACGAGAAGATCTAAGTTTAGATTAAATCTACCATTTCGCAAAAGTAGTGCTGGCCAAAAGTGCCTGTCCTACATGGGGCCAAAAATATGGAATAGCCTATCTTCTGATCTAAAGTCTACAAATAGTGTCAATTCGTTTAAACACAAGATCAAGGACAATTTTTTCCAAAATATACAGAGAGAGGAAAAAGACATATATATGTTCTACTAAAACCGCGCATCCTCTCTCATATTCATGTTTCAGCCTTACCATGTTTATGATTTATACAAAAGCACATTCAAATTTGAAGTTTACTATTTGTTTCAATCACCTCTAAGGGGACCATTATGGAAATAAGGTTATCTTGATCTTTTAATGCTATCCCTGCCACTGTAATTAGGGGTGTTTTTAACTTGTATATATCAAATTTGCTATTTAAAATGTATTGTAAATATTCTATCTATTCTTTTCATTTGTTTTTAGCCTTTTGCTTTAACTATTGTAAATTATTTTAGTGGCAATTTAAACATACATACATACATACATACTTGCAAATGGACTGATTCAGCCCCACTTTGACTATGCATGCAGTGCTTGGTTTCCAATGCTGAATAAATGGTTAACCAAAAAGATTCAAACAGACATATATATGTTCTACTAAAACCGCGCATCCTCTCTCATATTCATGTTTCAGCCTTACCATGTTTATGATTTATACAAAAGCACATTCAAATTTGAAGTTTATTATTTGTTTCAATCACCTCTAAGGGGATTATTTTGGAAATAAGGTCATCTTGATCTTTTAATGCTATCCCTGCCACTGTAATTAGGGGTGTTTTTAACTTGTACATATCAAATTTGCTATTTAAAATGTATTGTAAATATTCTATTTATTCTTTTCATTTATTTTTAGCCTTTTGCTTTAACTATTGTAAATTATTTTAGTGGCAAATTTAAACATACATACATACATACATACTTGCAAATGGACTGATTCAGCCCCACTTTGACTATGCATGCAGTGCTTGGTTTCCAATGTTGAATAAAAGGTTAACCAAAAAGATTCAAACAGCTCAAAATAAATGTATCAGATTCTGTTTAAATCTGAATAATAGAGCACATGTAGGAATCAAAGAATTCAAAGATATAAATTGGCTCCTCACAAAAGAGAGATTTGAACAATGTACTGCTACAAATGTTTTCAAGTTTTTTGATAATTCAGCCCCTCCCTATATGTCGGAGATGTTCTCACCAGTTTGCCAAGGCCGGATCACTCGAACATCTAAAAATAAACTAAATCTACCATTTCGAAAGACTAACACGGGGCAAAATGGTCTCTCCTATATAGGACCCAAAATTTGGAACAGTCTACAGTCGGACCTAAAATCTTCTAATAATGTCAACAGCTTCAAGCATAAGATCAAGGATAAATTCTTTAATGATCTTCAAAATCGAGAAAATAGCCCATATATATATTACTAAATTTCCAAAAACTTTATCAGAAATTATCCATCAAATTATCAAAATGCAACTTTACTGTCAACTTTTCAGCAACAAATATTGTTTTTTCTGTTCTTTTATGAAAACTTTTCTTTCATTGACACCTCTGGGGGGACCGTTATGGAAACGAGGTTGTATTGACCTTTTAATGCCATCCCTGCCATTTTTAAACTGGGGGTGTTTTTAATCTACTTTTTGCCGTTAAAATTTCTAATATGGTATACATTTGTAAGTAGATTCTTCTTTTTTCCTTTAATTTTTGTATGATCTTTTAGTCCTTTTTTAATGGAAAATTTTACATACATACATACAGGTAATTAATCATTCAATAATTTATCTAACAAGCCAGCAAGCAAGCAAACAGGCGAACAAGCAATGTTTATTTGTAAATGCAGGCAAGATATGTGACAGCTATGTGAGCGGGGCTAGTTGTAACACTTTTCAGAAAAATTAAATTTTTTCCTGATCAGCAAAACACAGACCTGTCTTAAAATATCACCACGTGCCGCACTTGACCATTGGCTATTGAATATACGTTGTTTCACAAACATGGCCCTTGTAGATTTTTGGTAAATTGCAATTGAAAATGAAGATCGAAGTGTTACAACTTGCCCCGAGCTGCGGAACAAAAAGTTCTGAAATCCAAAAATTTACTTTTGGGCCAAAAATTGGGATGGCAATGCTAAGGAATAGCTAGCCGCCAGAACAATAAGAGCCACTGTTTAAATTGAAGGTAACAACAACACATTCATTCACACAAATGTGTCCCAGTTACTTCTAGTCCCGGTCTTCCCTACATCTCATGTTGTTGGCCTGTTTTAATCTAATTGGCTAAGTTTTGAAACCTTATTTGATTTGATCGCTCTATGATCACATATAAGGTTCTGTAAAATTTGAGCCTGGAACATGCAGTGCTATGTACAATGGTGGCCAGGGATCTGCAGCATTGTCCCATCTCATGTTGTTGGCCTGTTGTCATCTAATTGGCTAAGTTTTGAAAACCTTATTTGATTTGATCACTCTATGATGACAAATAAGATTCTGAAAAAATTGAGCCTAGAATCCCGGGGGGGGGGGGTACTTGACCAGATTTTGGACGGGGACGTGCCATCGAGGTTTCAAAAACATACCCGTTCCTTATACCAATTTTTCCAAAATGTATACCCGACTTTATACCAATTTTTCAAAAACATATACCCGACTTTATACCAAATTTCCGAAAGTGCATACCCGACCCTATACCAATTTTGAAAATTGTGAAAATCGATACCGTTCCTTATACCAAAATCGTGAAAATCGATACCGTTCCTTATACAAAAATCATGAAAATCGATACCCTTCCCGATGGCACGTCCCCGTACCCAAAATATGTATAGTACCCCCCCCCCCGGCCTAGAATAGGCAGTGCGATATAAAATGGCTGCCAGGGATCTGCAGCATTGTCCCATGGTCCAATGGTCCAATGATCCAGTGGTCCAAAGGTTCAGGTAGATAAAACATGCCATTGCTAAATACACCTGTTTTTGTTGACACATCCGTTCCCAGAATTTTATTGATGTTGCAATGACTCTTGTCTTTTTTTCAAGGTACCCTACCCAGTCAATTTGTTACGAAACGTTGCTCTGGGCAACGCGAAAACAACGCATGTGTTGGTTATTGACATCGACATGTTGACGTCACAAAATCTGAGGAAGGATTTCCGAAGGAATTTCCAGTCCATTAAAAAACCAAATGCTGGTTAGTATAGGATGTTGCATCAACGATTTTGATGTTGTGAAACAAATGTGACCAGGAAAATCTTCAAAATCAAGCTAAAGCCATGTACACTGCAAGGCATCTTGTCGACAGAATTTGAATGATGGGCCAAACTAACCACTAGGGCTCAAATCCCGACGTCAAGAAAATGCAGTACGAATACGGCATACAGCGTTGCTATGTGCTATAGAAATTGTAACAGTAAGGTTTATCTGAGACGTCCAGAATGCTCAAACACGAAGGTCCATCTGAGGCTAACTGCCTTTGTCACTCAGTTTCACTGGAAGAACTATAGTGGACTTTTTATTGACGGGGTCAAGAGATAAAATAAAACGAATAAGGACCCCAGCTAATTAGAAAGGATGATTTTTTACTGGCCAGGGAGAGGATCTACAAAGCCAATGACCCACTATTTACAATGCTAAAGATACTCCTGTACGCTGGAGGAGGCTCTTGAAGAAAGTCTCTGTTGCGTTCTGGACATTTTGATTGTGGCTCAATATGATTATGAAGGACCGCACCAACATTTGACCGGAATTTACAAGCAAACCTCTGGTAGCTGTAGAGGCAAAGTGGCTTTTTGCGAGCTTGAAACTAAGATATAAAATTAAACTCTTAAAAAATGCTAGGGGGGGGCTCTCTCCTCGATTAGTTTACCTGTCGAGAGAGCTCCTCCTTTACGTAATTCCCAACATACAGTTTATTTTGTTCCTCTTTGTCGCCGGATTTATAAATTGTATGCACTGAGTTCAAATCGTATGAACTGAATTAAACTTTTCAATTTAGGAGATTATTTTTGATTTAAGTTTTAGCTAAAGCTTATAACATTTCATTCCTCGATTTTCAGTGTACGTTCTGCCGACATTTGAAGTGCAAACAGCGTCAGCGATACCTCGAACCAAACTTGAGTTGCTGAAATTATGGGAACAAGACACAGCTCGACCATTTTATGAAAAAGTGTGCTGGAAATGCCAAAAATATACTGACTATGATCAATGGAGAAGGTAAATTGTTTAAACCGTCTTAGTCCATCTTTTGGCCATCAGTTCATGAAAAATTAATTCCCTTCCGGCGACCAAACAAAAAGAATGCTTAACGTTCTTGCAAGATCTCAATAGTGAAAATGTCGAGTTATCCACTGATCTGATTTTCGTTGTATACATTATTCATAAATCCTGTACATGACATACAATCTATGTTCGGTGACTTGCTCGATTTTATAAATAATGTTCGCCATGAAAAATTGAGAAAAAAGTGCAAAATACTAAAAAAAAAATCTGTAAAATTATTGTTCCTTCTTCCTATAAAGAAATAGACTTCTGCCTTTTCACCCCCCGTTTCCCTGCGTTCTTTGGTTCGCCGATATTACTTCGTGAAAAGCGATATCAACAAATTAACGAATGCAGAATAGCAAGGGACGAAAAGGAATATATCTATAGATAAAGTTTATTCTGGGGCATCGCAAACAATTTCTAATGGTAATGAGTTTATAGTGGATCAAACCTGTAGCAATTCATTGCAAGAGTTAGATAGCCATTGCTAACTGTAGCCTTGCTTCATCGCTTTAGTGCAAGAAAGAAACGTAGCAGAACAGAAAATTCAGAAAGAAAATAGGGAAGGCATGCAGTCACTTACTATTTGCGTTGGGAATGAAAGAGGACTCTGGTCTCTGGCTTCCTCCAAACTTGAATGATCGCAGTATTTTTATATTAGAGACTTCCTATTTGAAACTCAACTTTCACATCGCCAGAAACCCCAGTACTAAGTAATTACTCAATCTGCAACGAGAAGAGAAGCACAGGCTCTGGCCTTGCATACCTAGGCCAACTTTCTTGCGAGGGCTTTCTCATGGAAGCCTGCGTGGTAAACAAATTCCCAATCAAAATTTCAAAATCATTTACACATAGCAGTAAACTCCAAACAATGAAATCTTGAAATCTGTCTAGCAATTCAACAAAATGTAAGTCTTGTGAAGACCCAAACAAAGACTTGTTTGTTGACCAGTACAATATCAATTGTCATGCCATCAATTGTCACTGAACATTGGATAACGATTGTCATGAAACCGTCCGAACGAGGCCCTGAATTGTTTTGGGTCATGAGGGGGGATGGTGGAAAATTTTGCTGACTCATTTTCATATTGCTCTTTCAAACAGGCTTACTTTCCCGCGCGGCAGACTACCAACCGCGTGGGCAATAACGTGGTTTAGAACTCCTCTTAGACTATTTTAACTCCTAAAGAACTAAAGAACTCTTCCTAGACTATTTAACTTACGCGCTACTCACTATGCTGTCTTCTTCAAAGGTCCAGGCGCAACGATATAGCTGTTGCTTACAAAGTGGACTGGCACGATCCTTGGGAACCATTTTTCATTGCAGAGAGGAAGTATGTTCACTACGATGAACGTTTCAAACAGGTAATCATTATCATTATTATAAATGGCTAGCTGATCAGAGATTTTAGGGCTCTGATGTATTTCTGTTCTAGGTGTCACCATTGCTTACCGGATGAGCCAGAAAAAAGTTCCCGCTTTTGAAAGTTCATAGCACCAAAAGTACATTACAGATTTTAATGATTCAAATTCTTGTTAAAGCCGAAAGATCAAGGTATTTTTTGTGATTTTTCTCGCTGTCTTATCAGTACTGGAAGTAGTTGTAAATTCAATTTCACGAGAGTATCGTGGTTGCAAAATGGTTGAAAAAGGGCCTAAAGCATTGATCAAATCATAAGTACTCTCATGACACAGAACAATACCTAATGAGCGTTTCACCTCTTTCGAGAATTATAAGACAACGATTATCAAAGAAGCACTAAAGATTTTCATTCCCATAGCAGTATAGACCTTCCTCTTTCCCCATTGAGAATCGCATTTTTTTCATCGGTCTGGGCGCTGAGTCCTTAATGATTTGATCAATATTTTACTGTAGGTTCTTTTTTAGTCATTTAGCAACAGTAAAATTTATATAAATTTGAATTTACCTACTTCCAGTGCCCGTAAGACCGTAAGACAACGGGAAAATTACAATAATACTTCAATTTGATATTTGCGGCTTCAAGATACTATTTTACGAATAAAAAGCATAAATTCGGCACGGTTTTTGTAGCGAGGTCAATTTCGAAGAATAAAAGAAATAATTATCGCTGAGGAAACATATTGTCTTAGGGAATGTGCACTTGGATAATAGTTCAAAAGGAGAATGACCTTTTGATTGAGTTCTGCATTGTCACGAAAAGTCCTTTGTCATAAGCGTACGAGACAAGGGGGCGGGGGGAGGGCGCTAGCCCCCAACTTTGGAGAAATTTTCAAAAATCAGCCCCATTCGGGCAAATATTTGTCCTTATTCGGGCAAAAATGTTGGCAAACAATGGGCTTTGTGTCAGACAGCCCCCCTAGATTTTTTCTTCTCGTACGCTGATGTTAGTCCATTGACGTATGTAGGTAGAACTCGCTTTGTGATATGAGTTTGTAGCCTGGGGCTCAATGGCAGGGACCTTGGGGTCACCAGCCGAACCCTGCCAAAGCTATGAGAGATATATCGATGGATTGATGTGAAATAATAATATGAAATATGCGAACCTTCAAGAGAGCTGTTATTTTCTTTTATCCTAAACTGAGCCACCATTGTGTATGGACACCGCCGTTCTACGAACCCCAATGCACCAGGTGTTAGATTTTATCCAAACCACATCAAGGTAAAGATGCAAGATTGTTTTGCAAAATGAATGGAAAATCTTTGGTAACTTCCGAAATTTGGTGTAAGTCGGGGGGGGGGGCGTAACAGAGAGGGGGCATATTTGAAATTTTTGCTCTATGGGAGGGGCTTATTAGAGAGAAGGGTTGATAGAAAGGGGGGCTGAATAGAGCTTTAACGGTAATCACGATTTCAGTATTATAGTTTCAAGGGACACTCATGATAAATTCTTTTCCATTTTAGTATGGTTTCAACAGAATCAGTCAAGTTTGTGAGACCCACGTGGCTGGTTTTGATTTTTATGTTCTCAACAATGCATTTTTGGTTCATCGAGGCTTTAAAAACAAAGTTGGCTTCCACAGATCAAAAGATGAAGAAAATTCAAGGAACAGAGATTTGTATCGAATATTTAAGCGAGAACTGAAGCAAAAGTACGCGTCTTCTGTTAGACACTGCTAGAGTTTTCCTCGGTATTTAGTATGTTGGATCGAGGAATACAACCCCGAACAAATATCAGTTTTTTAAACAGAAAATAATTTATGACTCATCACACGTATGACCTGACCTGACCTCAAAACTCACCTCGTCGTCCTTCGGAAGGGACGTTGAACTAGGGGTCCCATGCCTGGATGCAGCATGCATAGTGGGGGCCTAAATTAGTTTTTGGTAGCAAGGAATCCTGAAAATGCAATCCCATTCAAAACAAATTGAAAACAAAACAAACGATATATTCGATAAAGATCAGTGCAAACAATGCATGATGTCTCATTTTTGTGATTTTCTCGAAATGAATTCGTATATGAGTAGACAAGCTCTTGTATACTTGGTGCCCTAAACTCCACTTCTATACCGGGTGAGTCAAAAAAGTTTACCCATTTGGAGGGCTTTGGGATAACAATTATGAGGCCGGTTTTCAAAACTGACATGTTGATCTAAGACTGCGTTCACACGATGCCGGCACATTTTGAAAACGATGAAAAATGTGACGGCAGCAAAATTTGAGCTAGCGTTCACACGATGCCGGAACAATTTGAAAACGGTCAGAAATTTGCCGGTAAAAAGCTCGTTGCAAGACTTTGATGCCAATTAAGTGTACCTAAACCCTAAGAATCGTTCAGTCTCGTTCCAAAAACGTCTGAAAATCTTCTATTTTCATCATTTTAAAGTGTTTACACGATGCCGTTTCCAAAATGTGCCGATTAGAGCTCCGTTTTCAAAATCTGCCGTTTTCAAAATCTGCCGGCAAAAAATGTGCCGTTTTCGTGTGAACAGGAGGCCTATCCGTCGAATTTTTCACCGTTTTCAAAATGTGCCGGCATCGTGTGAACGCAGTCTAACAGTCAAAGGCTAATTTAGGCCAGAAAATTTTATAGAAAAATGCCTTTAAGGGGTTTGCATGGAAATCGAGGATTCCGCGTTCCATTCTGCTCGCGACCATAGACCATAGATAGCTCAATGGACCATAGAATGTGGAATTGTCGTTATCGTACATGCCCCTTATGGACATTTTTCTAATTTGCTGGCCTTAATAAAGATGAGTGAGTTACCAAATAAAATTTTCTCAGCTAAGTTACAATTTGACTGATAGATTAACAGTTCAGTTTTGAATATCGTCCACATACTTTTATTCCATTGCCCGCAAACAGGTAAAGTTTTTTTAAATTCACCGGGTACGGTATGTTCGAGTGGGGCAAACTCGTTATTTTTCGTGCTTTTCATCTGTTTGTTTGTTTGTTTGTTTCTTTTCGATTTGTTTTGAGTGGGCTTGTCAGGATTTCTAGCTGCTGAAAGCTAATTTAGGCCCACTGTACATGCCGCATCCAGGCATGGGACCCCTAGTTTAACGTTAAAGGACGACGAGGTGAGTTGTGAGGTCAGGCCTCCGAGGTCACCCATCCGGAGTTTGACCTCACTCGACCAAGCTTAACTTCAGTCACGTGACGAAGACTGTATAAGCCACTCGGCCACTCACCCCGTTAATAGTTCTATTAATAGTTCAAGTTTCTATATTTGTCCTAAGCAGAGTTAGTTAGTTCTGTATATTGTATGTTGTATGAAGTGTAATTTTAAAATATGACAACTGAACTGAGCAGGGATTTGTTAGAAATCATGATTAGATTTGTTAGAAATCATGATAGATTTTATTTATGGCCCAATAGCAAGAACTAGGATATTTTTCATGACCCCATAAAATAATTCAGTTTTTAGAATGCAGGCTCGATGAGTTTACAGGCAGTGTAATTCCAGAATTATAACTCAATGATGAAGCACTGGCTAGCCACTGAACTAAACAAGAGAAGGACAAGAAAAGAAATGAACAGAAAAGCAAATGTCAAGTGGGAAAAAGTAACAGAAAACAATTTTTTGCAGCATTTGCAGCCGTTGCTAAACTTTAGAAACAACATTTTATGATAAAACTTTTATGGCCCCATGAAATTCATCTGGTTATTTTTCATAGCCCCAAAAAGTCATGGCAGAATTTTTCATGGCCCATCCAAATATCGTCCACCCCCATATAGCAGATACTTTATGACTGCTCCCTTATATGGGATTTGACCGTCAAAATCGTTAGGGGTCTAACTTTACACCCTCAGTCATTATTCATGGTTAAGACCCCGTTTACACGATGTCGGTAGCATGCCGGCATGACATGACACCGGCATGATATCTTTTGTTTCTAGGCCACCCGTTTACACGATGTCGGTACCATGCCGGTATGCGAAGGTGTTAATCCGGATTAAAACCATGTCGATAGCCATACCGGTACGGGTTCATGCCGGCATGATAACGACATCGTGCAAACGGGCCATGCCGGCATGGTGCCGACATGATTTCATGTCGCTTTCACCTCATCGCTAAGAAATAGTCAAATCTTAGGGTATTTTGCAGCCGAGAAAGCGTGCTTGTCTGCCTTGTATTGACGAATTAGGTCAATTAGTCCATGCGAGCAATGGAGCCTTGCTTTTGCTCTTATGAAACTTGGTCTTCTTCTTTGGTTTCTCTCTGGCTTTTCGTATCTTTCTTCGCTTGTTGTTTTCAATGTAAATTTGCGATCTTTGGTTCGTTGCTTTGACTTCGAGTTATTTTGTTTACCATGTGTTTTGGAGCCTCATTGAGCACACAATAAAACAATGTTACATCACAACTATTGTTTTACCGCAGCGACATGATATCATGCCGTTAAAGCTACACTCCCATAAATAGATCCAAGGCTGCTGGGGCTTGGCTGCTCTTCAGATATTTTCAACCTTTTCGTAAATCTTTCCTCATAAGCATCAGAGAAACATAAGGTTGCATTTTCTCATCCTTAGGGCAATTTGGGCTTTGAGGGAACTAGCCCATCTCCCGAAAAAGCAAATAACCCTCCCGAAGGTGGGGTTGGAAGGAAAACCTGCATTTTTCCCGCCACAGAACACGAAGCGAGGAAATGAAATGAAACGAAGCAAAGTGTTCCCCCAACCCCAAACCAAGAGGAGAAAAAAAAACAGCGCAAGACCCGAAGCCAAATAGGGTCGAAGCGTAAATAAGATGAGAAAATGCAACCCCTGTAAGCGATAGCTAAAATGATACCTCCAAATACTTGCATTGCTATAACCAGAGGCGACAGTACAAATGATATAAATGAAAAAGAAATTTCTCACCAAATCTGAGGCTCCATGCCTCGTGCTAAACCAATGTAGAAGTGCATTACAACTGGCCAACAAAATGGCCAGCTCGAACGTAGCTGAAAAGGAAAAACATGGCTCGAAGGCCACAAACACGTAACACACAAACACAAGCAAAGCCCGAAGGCCATTTCAACCAACAAAGCAAAGCCCGAAGGCCCTTTCAACCAACATTGCTCGACTCGCTGTCGAGACTTTTAGCATTTTGATTTGCAACTTTTGATTAGCAATTTGTAACTCAGCACGAGTGTGCAAAATTTACTAAATTCTCAAATCAAACTCTGTTTTATACTGCATGGAAGAAACCATGCCGCATGCACGACTATCAATGAACACGCAGCTGATGAAAAACATTACACCTCTAGAGAGTCAAAAACAATGGTACTTCAAATTGCCAGATTTGTAAATCTGTAATAAACAATAAACAGCATCATGTATCGTGTAAACGGGGCAAAAAAAATCACAGATTAGCCCATACCGGCATGGTTTCATGCCGGTGTCATGTCATGCCGCCGGTTAGCCTGCGTGCAGTCTTTCTTTTGTGTAAATTTTACAAAAGAAAGACTGCACGCAGGCTACATGCCGGTATGCTACCGACATCGTGTAAACGGGGTCTCAATCCCTTATAATTTTTCAAATTTGTTATCCGCTTAAAATCAAAATCGGTAATGCTAAGATCACGTAAATTTGCAATTAGACTAAGATTAGGGTGATGAATGTGAATATGGGGAGCAAGGGCAGATTTTGTAATACAATAGCATCAGTCGCTTTGGTTCACACCTCAATTCAAAGCGATTAGCGAATGCAGACAAAGGAAACTCTCTCAAGGAGAAATTCAAAACAAACGAAGACGCAAAATTGCCCTGAAACCAGTACGGCAAACTCTAGTTTGGTGCGGGCGATGGGAGGTTTTTAAGAGATGTAATGTGCTCATAATGAAAGAAGAAGGGTAAATCTAAAGTTCTGTCTGGGGCATTTTGTTTATTTGACTCAAAAACCGAGCAGAGGGCATTACAATTTTAGCACATTTATTGCTCAGATATACGCAGTCACTGCTCAGCTCCTGAATCAAGTAAACAAAATGCCCAAGACAGAACTTTAGATTTACCCTTCTTCTGTCGTTATAAGCACATACCTTCTCTTAAAAACCTCCTTTCGCCCGCACCAAACGAGAGTTCGCCGTACTGGTTTCAGGGCAACTTTGCGTCTTCGTTTGTTTTCGATTTCTGCCTGAGAGAATTTCTTTTGTCTGCGTTCGCTAATCGCTTTGAATTGAGGTGTGAATCAAAGCGACTGATGCTATTGTATTACAAAATCTGCCCTTGCTAATATGGGGTCAGAAATTTCATTACTATGGGTACCAGACTCTCTACAGGGAATTTGGAGTAGATTCTAAAACAAGGCCGCTTAGTTGAAAGGTGTATTAATAAGAACGTCTAATAATTTCTGCACGAAGAGAAAACGAAATCCAAAAACAACAATTCTATTTGAATATTGAAAACATAGACGGTATGCTTCTTCCGCTTTGACTGTAACATAGCCAAGAAAATTTATCAGATCGGTCCTATCGTTCTCTATTACAAGCAATTTGTAAGAAATTCTTCTTAGTCTTCATCTTGATTGAAATCCTTCCGTCCCGTCTATGCTTTCGGGGGGGGGGGGGAGGGCAATATGGAGAGGGGGCGCCAATTCAAAAAAGTGGGCCTAAGATCCTTCGAATCTTGTTAGTTTTTTCAAACTTAACAAGCTTTTGTACATGGCCACCAAGCTGTATCGTATCATCATGTTTATTTTGATTTAAACTCTAAACAACTTTTCTGGGAGCAGGAACAGCCATGACTTTACAGTTGCCATGGCTCTGCATTGAACTATATTTATAGTTCAATGCGGCTAGTGTAAAATGCAGGTCAAATTTTTGCAGGTCACTGCGACAGGTCACTACGAGGGCCAAGGGCTCATAGGCTGCATAAAGGAATTCTGTTGAAGATGAGGGAATATTGTATACCGCTGACCAAAGTGCCCCGTGGCGAACACCAGAAAAAATCGAAGCTTCTTTTCGTGCATTCATTTTGCTATCCCCAAATACGTAGCTTCTTCAAAGAAATAGGCATTGAATTTCAGCAGAGAATTTACTTCAAATTCTTTTTTTAACACTGACTAAAATGATTTTGAATTACAGCGATTGAAAGCCTTTGGCATCGACAAGGCCACAGTAAGGAGTTGAAATCGCAAACGCTATCCATGTTGCGAAAAATTCTAGAAAAATAACTACACCAGGTAACAGTATGAGATTTTAAGGGTGCTCCGAGACATAACTAAGGTAGATGCTAGTAAAATCCGTTAGTTGCTAAAAATATTTTGTTGGGTGGGAAATTTATCTGCATTCACAGAACGCAACCAGTCTTCCAAATCGAAAGCGCCCCAATCAAGCCACTCCATAAGAAATGTCTTGATTGCAAAAAATTCTAGAAAAATAACTACACCATGTAACAGCATGAGATTTTTAGGGAGCTTTGAGAGATAGCTAAGGTAGATACTGGTTGTATTCGTTAGTTTCTAAAAATATTTCACGGGGTAGAAAATCGAGCTGTTATCACTGAACGCAATCTGCCATGCACTGGGGAAGTGCCCTAACCAAAGCCACTCCATAAGAAATGTGTTGATTGCAGAAAATTCTAGAAAAATAACTACACCATGTAACACCATGAGATTTTTAGGGAGCTTTGAGAGATAGCTAAGGTAGATACTGGTTGTATTCGTTAGTTTCTAAAAATATTTCACGGGGTAGAAAATTGAGCTGTTATCACTGAACGCAATCTGTCATCCATTGGGGAAGTGCCCTAAGCAAAGCCACTCCATAAGAAATGTGTTGATTGCAGAAAATTCTAGAAAAATAACTACACCATGTAACACCATGAGATTTTTAGGGAGCTTTGAGAGATAGCTAAGGTAGATACTGGTTGTATTCGTTAGTTTCTAAAAATATTTCACGGGGTAGAAAATCGAGCTGTTATCACTGAACGCAATCTGCCATGCACTGGGGAAGTGCCCTAAGCAAAGCCACTCCATAAGAAATGTCTTGATTGCAGAAAATTCTAGAAAAATAACTACACCATGTAACACCATGAGATTTTTAGGGAGCTTTGAGACATAGCTAAGGTAGATACTGGTTGTATTCGTTAGTTTCTAAAAATATTTCACGGGGTAGAAAATCGAGCTGTTATCACTGAACGCAATCTGCCATCCACTGGGGAAGTGTCAAAAGCAAAGCCACTCCATAAGAAATGTGTTGATTGCGAAAAATTCTAGAAAAATAACTACACCATGTAACAGCATGAGATTTTTAGGGAGCTTTGAGAGATAGCTAAGGTAGATACTGGTTGTATTCGTTAGTTTCTAAAAATATTTCATGGGGTAGAAAATTGAGCTGTACTTGCTGAGCGCGATCTGCCATCCGTAGCACAGTGGGCCAGAGGGTGGACAAAAATAAAAAAATGAAAAAATTTAAATAATAGTTTTATCAGTGGAAATTGATATCATATGCCTCATCGAGTAAGGAAATCACATTCAACGTTATCGAAAAAATTGCTTTCTATTAATTAATCAATTTCAAATCACAGGATGTTAACTGTTATTGAATACTGCAAGCCGTTAACTGATTTCAACTTAAATTTTACCAACTGCGTCTTCGGGCACCGATTTGTCTGCAAGCGACATTTCGATAGCATCTTCACAACGTTCACAGGCAGTGATCTAAGTGTAACTGACTGCATTTCGATTGAGCACAGATTCCTATTCCAAAATTGTGATTTTGTTCAAAGTACTTTAGAAACACGTTGCTGCACTTTGTGCGCTGTGTTTTAAAGCTAAGTTCAAAATTTCGCTTGTAAACGCCAAACGTCTTCTTTGCATATTTACAAGCACTGAAGCATCCTCTAACCCTTTGACTTACATTTGGCTGCCGAGAGGTGCCGTAGAAAATACAACGATGGTTATTGCCATGGCAAAATTGAGGTGTATAGGGAACAGGGCACTGCTGAATAACTTTCAGATCGATGTCAAATTCTATTCCTTTTTTATGCCAAGTCTATTTCAAAGCCTGTCCTTTTTTAAGAATCATTTCAGATTATAGATTTATAGTCATTGATTCTACTTTCCTTATTATGGGTACGTACTTATCAGAAGTTATTTGATGCATTGACTTTGGCTGTTTCAAATAAGGACTTAGAAGAATTTTCCGACAACTGCACACATAACTAAGCAAAGAAATTTTGTCCTAACGACGTTTTTCTTCGCAAGTTTCCAACTTTTATAGCATTCTTTACCATTTTATGCCTTATGCGATTTATGTCCAAAAAAATCGTAATCTGGCCCACTGTGCGTAGGGGGAGTGCCCTAATTAAATCCAATCTGTAAGAAATGTCTTTATTGTAAAAAATCGTACAAAAATAACTGCACCATGTAACAGTATGAGATTTTCAGGAACTTTTGAGACACAACCAAGGTAGATACGTGTCAAATCTGTTAGTTTCTAAAAATATTTTATGGGGTAGAAAATTGAGCTGCAATCACTGAACGCAATCTGCCATCCATTGGGGAAGTGCCCTAAGCAAAGCCACTCCATAAGAAATGTTTTGATTGCAAAAAATTCTAGAAAAATAACTACACCATGTAACAGCATGAGATTTTTAGGGAGCTTTGAGACATAGCTAAGGTAGATACTGGTTGTATTCGTTAGTTTCTAAAAATATTTTATGGGGTACAAAATTGAGCTGTAATCATTGAACGCAATCTGCCATCCGTTGTGGAAGCGCCCTAATCAAAGCCACTCTGTAAGAAACTTCTTTATCGCGAAAAATGATAGAAAAATAATTACACCATGTAACAGCATGAGATTTTCAGGGAGCTTTGAGGCATAATCAAGGTAGATACTGGTCAAATCCGTTAGTTTCTAATAATATTTTGTTGGGTACAAAATTGATCTGTATTCACTGAGCGCAGTCTGCCATCCGCAAGGGGAGTACCCTTTCATAACAACTCCTGAACATCGTAATATTGTTTCCACAGTACAGCGCTAATTTCCTCGTGTTTCATGTCGACTGAGTCTCAGGGTACTGGGCAGGGTACACTGCACTCTTCTCGTAGTCCCAGTGGACACTGCACTCGTCTCGTAGCTCCCTCTGTTTTGTTTGAGCTGTCTTTTAGTCACAAGGGAGCGTTGTGTATCACAAAACTTTCCTAAAGACCCTTAAATGTTTGAATGAAAGTGGCATAAAGTAACACCTTTGTATGCCAATGTCTCTCGTCAGACCATGAACTGAGAATTGTAAAAGAAAAATTAATCAACAATATGGCGCATGGAAATTGAGGATGCCGCATAGTTGTTATATCCTGGACTCCCTGTGCTCAGATAATACATTTTTAGCCTGCGTGCAGTCTTTCTTTTGTAAAATTGAAAGAAGGTAAAGTTGAAAGACTGCGCATCACCAAGAGATTTATCGTATAGATGACTCAGCAAAATGAAATCAATGAACATAATCTGGACTATTAATCTGTTCAATTTCAAACAAACACGAAACAAAGACACTACGTCAGCTGATTGTGTTGTGGTTCGGAAAATTCCTAACCAGGCTCTAATTGGCTCAAATTACAATGGATTAATTCATCAAAAATACGAAAAATTGTTTACTAATGCGCAGTCTTTCTATTTTCTCGTTCTTTAAATTTACACAAAAGAAAGACTGCACGCAGGCTAATACATTTTCAGAAAATTGCCGAAAGCATACCCTTGACCCCTTCCCTTTTGATTTTCGGTTTATAAGCGATTAAAGTTCTGTTTGTTTGGTCAAAGTCCGGGCAAAATGCGAGGGGCATTAAACTTCGAAAATCTCGTACACATTAACTGGAAATCCGGGAAAAAATCCGGAAATCCTTCAGAAATTCTTTAAAATCCGGAAACCCCTGGAGCTCTCCTTGAAATCTGCATGAAATCCCAAGATCCGATGAAATCCTTAAATCTTTCTTAAATACACGTTTTTTATAAGAAACTAGGATCAGGCCATAGTACTAAAAGTTTCTAAATCTAAGATGAAATTTTGTCCATTTTACTACGTATTAAAGGTTTCTTAATTGGTTTCTTATTTTTGAATGCAGAATCATCAATGTGGTCGCTAAAGTTATTTGAGGTATTGAGAATTATAGCACCAATTCTTCGATCAGAATTACATCACCAGCTGGTAAAAGCTTTCAGTCGTTTGATTTCTGCGCAGAGTATCGTCATGGGGTTTGATAACCATCTCTCACGGTGTAACAAGGTGTGTGTAATGACAAAAGCGGGGCTAGGATTGCATTCACATTTTAACACCAAAGTGAGAGGCATTATTACACAGTTTTGTGAGCAAGGGCAGATTTTGTAATACAATAGCATCAGTCGCTTTGGTTCACACCTCAATTCAAAGCGATTAGCGAATGCAGACAAAGGAAACTCTCTCAAGGAGAAATTCAAAACAAACGAAGACGCAAAATTGCCCTGAAACCAGTACGGCAAACTCTAGTTTGGTGCGGGCGATGGGAGGTTTTTAAGAGATGTAATGTGCTCATAATGAAAGAAGAAGGGTAAATCTAAAGTTCTGTCTGGGGCATTTTGTTTATTTGACTCAAAAACCGAGCAGAGGGCATTACAATTTTAGCACATTTATTGCTCAGATATACGCAGTCACTGCTCAGCTCCTGAATCAAGTAAACAAAATGCCCAAGACAGAACTTTAGATTTACCCTTCTTCTGTCGTTATAAGCACATACCTTCTCTTAAAAACCTCCTTTCGCCCGCACCAAACGAGAGTTCGCCGTACTGGTTTCAGGGCAACTTTGCGTCTTCGTTTGTTTTCGATTTCTGCCTGAGAGAATTTCTTTTGTCTGCGTTCGCTAATCGCTTTGAATTGAGGTGTGAATCAAAGCGACTGATGCTATTGTATTACAAAATCTGCCCTTGCTAGTTTTGTGAGCTTTCGGAGAAATAAAAAAATCATATTGCCACCTTCGTATCTTTTGCGAATAATGCAATTAAACAACATGAGCCCTTGGCCCTCGCGGTGACCTGCCGCAGTGACCTGCAAAAATTTGACCTGCATTTTACACCAGCCGTAGTTCAATGTGCTCTGTCCTTTTAGCCTCGCTTACAACTGATTTCTTGGAAATCATTGAAATCACTCGAAACTTCACTTATATCTAGAAATTTAAGATCAGCACGTCTACAAATTCAAGATCTGCCGTGTCCGCTTATAAAGTTGCGAGTAAGTAGATTTGGTTTTCTCGGTATAAAGATTTCACCTCCTGATTGATAGAGGAAAATTGCAGCACTATATTGTAAATGAAGAAAGAAACATCTTATCCCATGATGCAGCCTATTGTTCGCAACTATGGATAACACTGAAATTTCGGCCAAGATCTTCCTTGGTTGGGCCACCAACTTGCACATGCAGAATACAAACTTTCCAATCTGGCCACGCACCTGTCAGGAAGGAATTTCTCATTGAAGTTTCTATGATGAGTGTTAGCTGAGTCAAAATCTTCTGTTTAAAGGGCCGGGATTCCTAAATGCAGGTTTCTTCCAAACTTATGCTTATTTGATACACCTCATTTTTATATTCTAGAATTTCTGCATTCAGTGAAAGATGGCTCAAAAACGTAGCAGTGAAAATGGATGGCAAGAATCAAAGCCAACAGTAAAGGCAAGAATGTCGCATTTATTGCAAAATGACTTCATGAGTGACTTTATGTTTGTATCAGAAGGTGTCAGATTCCCAGTGCATAAGTTCATCCTTGCATCCACGAGTTCTGTTTTCTACCCGATGTTGTATGGAGCAATGGCTGAAAAGAAAGAGCTTGATCTTGGTAGTTATGGAAATGCAGATTGCATCTATGAATTTTTGAAGTTTGTTTACACAGATCAAGTATCATTAAATTGGGAAAATGTATTCCAGATTTTAAATTTGGCAAAATGTTATTTGATTCCATCTCTTGCAGAGATTTGTTCAAAATTTATGGAAGAATCCATCTCAGAACACAATGTTTTAAATGTTCTACAGCTATGCTTATTGTTTGAAGAAAATACAGTTATTGAACAGTGCTTTGCCATAATAAGTGAAAATGCAGCAGAAATCCTTAAACAAGAGTCATTCTTGGCTTTAAATTTGGCATCACTGACAGTGATATTGAAGTTGGATACTTTGGATATCAAAGAGATTGACTTGTTTTTGGCTGTTAATAAATGGTGTGAAAGTCAGTTAATCAAGGAGGGGAAGGAAATTTGTGCTGAATCAAAAAGGGAGGTATTAGGAGATGCAGTGCAATTAGTTCGTTTTCCAACAATGTCTTTGAAAGAATTTGGTGAAAACTGTGCCCTTTCTGGACTTTTAATGCCTGAAGAAACTAATAATTTGATATACGTTCTGAGTGTAGATTCAAAAAACTTGCAAAAGAATGTTATGGATAAGATTGCTTTTAATACAAAACCCAGAAATAAACCAAGAACAAGGACAAGTTTTTCAGTTCGCAGGAAACAAAAAAGCAAAGCAAAGAGAGAAATATTGGCCAATCGTATCCCTTCGAATCCTAAATATCAACACTGGAATTATAGCCATAGCAATCGCAGAGATGCAATTGGTTTTAGTGTAAATGAAAAAGCCTTCCTGACAAGAATTTCATTATTTGGTGATCCAAAATCAAACAGAATTTCAGGACTGATGATAACAACCAATGATGGCATTGTCGAGCCCACTTTCATAACTGGAAAGCCAAACTCTGGACCAGTATCAGAATCATTCCAAGTGTCATTTGAACAACCCATTGAAATAATTCCAAAGCAGAGAAATAACATTTCTGTTCAAATTTCTGGAAGGGCCTCAAAAGGATTCTTTGCTTGTGCAAAAGAAGTTTATGAAACTGATGGATTTGTTTGTCGCTTCTTTGATCCTTCTAACTCAGCACTGGAGGCTTCTTTGGCTTCAGGACAATTTCCAGAACTTGTGTTTGAAGTTTGACACTTCAGAACAACCAGTCTTTATTCAGTGCTGATTCAAAAGAGTGGTGGTGCCAACGACAAAGAGTGGCAAAGAGTGGCAGGGACAAACAGTAATCGGGGTCTGGGAACATAGGCCCTAGAAAAATTTCTCAGGAACATGCTCTTTTTTACATATGAAGTGCACACCTTTTACCCTTGGGAACACACTTTATTTATGACAACCGCCTAACCCCTCCTGATACATTTTCTAAACCGTTTAAGATGAATTGGAAGACTGAACTTGGAGATTCCCCCTATTCCTCCCATCTTGTTCTTGGTCCTCCTCCCTGTCCTCATTCATGTTTCACCATTCTAGACATGCTGATGTTGGCTGTTTTCCAGTGGTGGAAAAAATTAGTTGCTGTCCTGCACAGGAAATGCAAAATAAAATTCTTCCTTCCATTATTTTATCAATTTTCTCCTGTGCTAGATTTTAGTTCACCTATTGCAAACACATTTCAATTTCTCAGGCATTTGTAGACTCAGCGCTGATTCAAAAGAGTGGTGGTGCCAACCACAAAAGAGTGGCAGGGACATACATTGATGGGGGTATCCTAAATGCATGAATGTATCAGAGCAGTTAATAAAGGGCAAACAAATTTGTGAAGGGCTACTTCATGATTTCTAAAAATGCCTCTAATTTGAGTCCATTTGTGTATTTACATCCTGATAAGAACATCACCTAAAGAGACTCAAGGCTTGAAATGTTTTCACAAAATCTGTCTTGCCAGTTTTTATGTACAAAAAACATAGCATGAAATCAGACTACACAATGAAATCAGACTGCAAAATGATTGGTTGTTACTTGCGTCATCCTCTGTATCTTACTTCATAGCTTACAATGTCTACTAAAATGTTGATTAAATGACCAATAAAGTCATTCAATCTGCAAATAATTAGCAAGAAAACACATCGTGCTTCCAGATATTGCATCTATTGAAGTAGAAATTAATGATCATTTTCTGAACATTTGCTGTTTAAGCTTGGTTGTATTTTAGCAAGACCGTGCGTTTCTGAAAATTTCCAAAACTTAAGGAAAATTGCAATCAAACAATGGAGTCTGGATATTTTTCGAATTACCAGAAAAGCTTGATTAAGCCCTCTGGGAGGTTATTCAATTTCAGACATCCCAGAGTGGGCTTACGAGAGAGGGGGCTTATGAGAGAGGAGGACTTATTCTTAGGGGTGTTTGATTGGTACCAACTCTAAAAACGGTAGACTTGGAAGACTCGGAATTTGTGTTTGACTCCCCAATTCCAAAAACGGCAGGTTTGGCAGGTTTCGAAGGCCGATTGAACCCTCTGCTCCAAAAGGCAAAGGGTTTGGCAGACCTTGGAGAGATCCTTGATTTCATTTCCAGAACTCTGAAAACGAGGCAACTTTGCTCGCGTTGCTATGGTAATCGGTAACTTTACTCTTTGTTGCCAAGCATGAGACTCTGTTTTCAACGGGAAACCTCGTCTTCGCCAGGATAAAGGCGAAACCTTCTGTTTTGAAGAACTTTGTGTTTGATTGGGAACTGTGTCTCCGTTTCTGCGAAGTCTACCGTTTCAGAATTTGGCAGGTTTTGAATTACCAATCAAATATACCCTATCAAATGATAAGGACAATACATGATAGCTTTTCAGTTCTTTTACCTCAAACTTTGCAGATTGAACATACCATTTTATGAGTCAAAGTTGACACAGTTATTATCCCAAACCATATCAAAATTATCATGCAAGCTCTTCCAGCTAAATAAATGGACAATTTTTGATAATTTCTGGAATTTGATATAAGTGGAGGGCTTAATAGAGAGAGGGCCCATCTAAAATTCATTAGAGAAGGCAGCTTAATAGAGAGAGGGGTGTTTGAAAGGTTGTTCCTTCCACATCACCACATGATCGTCAACCACGTTCTAAAGCCATGAGGGATTTTCTCAAGAAAGCACCTTCAAATAGCTCCAAAAAAGGCCTAGAATCATGATCAAATTTCAATGAAATTTCTCCTTTCCAGCCATGACTCAAATCAACTTTCGCACATGTTGTCCTCTTGTGCAACTTAATTTTTTCCCTATAAGAAGCATAAATCTATTCCAAGGCATTCCATTCTCTCAAGAAGACAACAATTTGTAATAGAGCTAATTTTCATTATTTAATAGAATAAAACAGAAATGAGTTTGCAATTACTGCCAATGGTTTTGCATTGGGTTTCATCCATAAATCTCCCATAACCTGGGACAAAAGACCAAGTAACATGCCAGCTGCTAAAAATATATATTCCAGTATCAATGCTGTGCTACGGGCTGATTTATGAGATTTTTAAGCGTGCTGGTAACTGTAACCTGGCTGGAATTTGCATTGATTACATGGTGGTCTTTGCCAAGGCTGAAATCCATATTTTAACGCAAATCAATTTCAAATGTCAATCACATCCTACTGTAACTTCATACTGGTTAAAATTGTGATTTGCAACTATATGGAAATTTTCAGCCTGTTTGATCATGCTGAAAATCCTAGCCTGTTTGTTGAAAGCAGGTCAAAACTTTGACCACGCAAACCAGGCGGAAACTTTATCAAGTAATCGCAACTTTGCCTGCAATGCTTTGACCGTAACACCCGCCTGACTTTTTACCCCAGCTAAAGTTACCAACGGACTGAACACTACTCTCATGATATCAATCCCTTATAAGTATATTCAGGGAACTGCATTAATTCTTTTTATCCCTTGCTTTCTTGCGTTCTTTGATTTGCTTAAATCACTTGGTCAACAGAGAATCATAAAACTGCTCTGAAAAAGTGGGCCCACTTTAGGCCCATGTAGTGTGGTTCCGTACTCACCAACTAAATTGCTAGAATTCAGTTTTCAACCAATAAGAAGGCAATGTTTAGAAAGTGGTTGTTGTTGCAAACAACTGTTGATATGGCCTAGATTTCTCCTTGCTGCGATTGATATATTTTGTTTCTACAGGAAATTACTGCCTGATAGGTGTGTGTTTTGCGATCAGTAGGTCAGCAAAACATCATCCTTTGTACTAAAAGTTTGTTTTTCATTGTTTAAGCTCTCTAGACCAGACTTTGCAGTGATTTGTTGAATGTACTAGAACTCCCAATAGTTCAGGCCATTCTGAAAAAGCTGGTCCCACTTTTTAAGAGTAATATTATGATCAGTCCTTTTTAACCAAGTGATATCAGCAACTCAAAGAACGCAGAGAAACAAGGAACGAAAAGGCATCAGTCTTGGAATAACAGCCTTTCTAATGGGATACATTTTAATTTACATACCCAGCAGACATTTTATTCAACCAGTATAGTTATCATCTACCTTATCTATCAGCTTTCTTTCTCGCACTGTTCGCTTTTTCTTGCATATTTTCATCCAATTTATCAACTTCAAAAGCAGTTAAATACAAAATGTCAGCTAAGGACTGTTCAACTTCTAATTCAAAGACTCTTTCTGACATCTGAAAAAGGCGAATTTTTTGGGTTACAAGAGAAATATAAATAAATAATTTGATATATTATATCGAATAATATAAATATGAATTTCCCAAGAGTTTGGTCACATGACTCGAAATGGGTGAAACAAACCTTTGCCAATTAGGTCAATTAATCCCCCTCTTAGTAAACGTTCTTTCTTTTTTGTAGTAGTTACGAGTAATGAAGTGAAGTTACGTGTAGTTTATGTGCTATCTTTGTCTTTCAATGTCAATGTTCGTGTTTCCTGTTTTATGTTGCCATTAGGTAGATATTGTTTTTCGCTCCAAAAGGTATTGTTTCAGTAGTAGAGTATAGTATTTTGTAAGTAGTGTTATTAGATGATATGTCTTGTAAGTTTTTAGCTGGATGTATATAAAAACGGAGAAATATAGGTAATATAGGTAGAGGTAGGGCTGGTGTATGATGGGTAAGGCTAAATTTACTACGGTGTGTCACAGGTTATAAAAGACTTTTGAGGTGCTTGATGATTTTCCTCTCAATCCTTAACCTTGTAAGTTTTCAGCTGGATGTATATAAAAACGGAGAAATATAGGTAATATAGGTAGAGGTAGGGCTGGTGTATGATGGGTAAGGCTAAGTTTACTACAGTGTGTCAAAGGTTATAAAAGACTTTTGAGGTGCTTGATGATTTTCCTCTCAATCCTTAACCTTGTAAGTTTTTAGCTGGATGTATATAAAAACGGAGAAATATAGGTAACATAGGTAGAGGTAGGGCTGGTGTATGATGGGTAAGGCTAAATTTACTACGGTGTGTCACAGGTTATAAAAGACTTTTGAGGTGCTTGATGATTTTTCTCTCAATCCTTAACCTTGTAAGTTTTTAGCTGGATGTATATAAAAACGGAGAAATATAGGTAATATAGGTAGAGGTAGGGCTGGTGTATGATGGGTAAGGCTAAATTTACTACGGTGTGTCACATGTTATAAAAGACTTTTGAGGTGCTTGATGATTTTCCTCTCAATCCTTAACCTTGTAAGCTTTTAGCTGGATGTATATAAAAACGGAGAAATATAGGTAATATAGGTAGAGGTAGGGCTGGTGTATGATGGTTAAGGCTAAGTTTACTACGGTGTGTCACAGGTTATAAAAGACTTTTGAGGTGCTTGATGATTTTCCTCTCAATCCTTAACCTTGCTGACTGTGGTAGGAGTCAAAATCAAATAATGATACAGATGATAGTTTTTCAGCTCTTAAACCCCATATTTTGCGGATTCAGCATTCAGTTTTACGAGTCAAATAGTACATAATTCGACTCAACACAGATTTATCCCAAACCATATCAAAATTAACATTCAAACTTGTTTAGCTTGTAAAGGGAAAATCTTTGGTAGCCTACTCGACTTTGATCTAAATGGAGGAGGGCTTTAAAGAGGCTTATCAAAAATTATGGCTCAGGGAGGAGGGGCTTATTAGAAAGGGGCTTAATAGAGTTTTTAGGGAGTGGCAATTTTTAATCCTGGGTACCAGGGTGGAGGATTTGTGGCACGGGTATGAAACGTTTTCCATTATTTTGTGGGGGTAAGAAAATTTTGAGAGCAATGTTTTCATGGGGTACAAAACTACTTTGCTTGAAAAAATCTTTGGATGAAGTCATCAATCAATGATGGAAAGAAAAGTTAACAGACGTCTGGAAATGATGAATCATGTAACCAGTATGAAAATCGCCTGGGACAACAAGGCATCTGTCCAGACATCTGTGTTTTATAGACAAAGACTTCTGGATGGGGCACTAAACTATTGCTGAAAGATGATCGGGTACAAAAACTTTTTTATGTTCAAGATGGGGGTATGAAATTTTCTTTAATCGTGCGAAATTCCCAGGATTAAAGAAGACTGCTCCCGTACGGTAACTAAAAGGGAAATAGTTACGCTCAGCCCTCATGGTAATGACAAAGAGAGTACGAAAGTTCAACCGAGGACGGTAAACAAATTAGTTGACAGATCCAACTCACCGGTTTGTAGTCTACATCTTCGGGTGGATATTGAAAATCTGGTCCAAAGTTCAATGATATCTGAATGGAAAGAAATCACAGTGGATGACTACAAAAAGGGCTAAAGGCAGGCCTGATATCTTGGTGTTGTGGGCGAACTGTTTCGAGTGTTGAGAGGTTTATCCATGTAAGTTTGAATCTTTCGTCGGAATTAAAAACCAAAAGCCAACTGCCTTTTGTTAGCTGTCCATCCTTCCGAGGTCAGTATATAAGTACCCGGAGGTACTTCAGATGGCAATAGCCGTTGTGCTATTGGCGGCATAGAACTCAAATCTTTACAAGGTAAGTGTAAAACTCTATCAGATTTTCTTT
Source organism: Aurelia sp. 3 sensu Dawson et al. (2005) (assembly GCA_964020215.1). Lineage (NCBI taxonomy): Eukaryota > Metazoa > Cnidaria > Scyphozoa > Semaeostomeae > Ulmaridae > Aurelia > Aurelia sp. 3 sensu Dawson et al. (2005). Next base: position 4,421,805 of record OZ026593.1, read on the forward strand.
GAATTATACTAATTTGAAAGAACTCTGGGTAATTTGCAATAAAATCATGTCAGTTTTTTCATATCTTGATTAGCTTCAAAATGGCGGCATTTATTCATTTTGGGGCTGTGACGTCATCAAACTTCTGACTCCTTAACCAGAAGAGCTACAAATATCTGCTTACCAATGTATCGTATAACTTCATAAACTATGGCATTCTTGAAGATTGTATCAATTTTGCTCAAGTAATTTAAGATTCACAGCAATTTTACTTTTTTCAAAATTTTTTAAATGAATCTTGACAAAAATAATCGCAACGCAGTTATTTTTAAACAGTTAAGGTATCAAAAAATTGCCATGGTAGATTTACAGCAAATCACCCGAAATTCCTTTCAAGTCAATCAATTCAAAGAAAAATGTGAGACAATTTGACACTCACATTTTCAAAGATTTGGAGGATTTCAGCCCATTCCTGCCTCTGCCCACATGAGCTGTATAGCTGACAGAAACCTAGCATGCACTAACAAATCAATCTCACTTGCCAGCTTGCTTCATACGGAAACAAGTACATCTTTCTAATGACAAATGAGAACCCAGAATTCCATTCACTCTTCTTTAACTTTACATACCGGGTGAGTCAAAAAAAAAACGCCCGACATTTGAAAGGCTACTGCTCCCTGACTATATAAGCAACGATATTTTGCAATATTTGATAAAATAGCTAACATGCTCAATTATTTTTAGAAATTTTCCTGGCTAAAATCGGTCACTCCGTTCAGATTTTGTAGGCAATTTTCCAAAATGAGTCCCTTTAAGAAACCTTGAAAAACGTGCTAAAATTACAAGCAAAATTCCCCAATGTGTTTACCTCACAGCAATGACATTCAGCACGCTTTAGCACGTGCTTTTGTTTTTGTGGGTTTAAAAGTCTTCCCCCTAGTGTGAATAACTTATTCAGGGGGATTCCATTCTCCCATGAGGACAAAATACATGAGCACATCCAGGAGTCATTATTGCTAAGAAGGAGAACAAAGGGAAATTTTTCTTGCTGTTTTCGCTCGTTTTTGCACAACAAGACAGTTTTCAATATCATTACTTTGATATTCAGGGAGCAGGATTTTTCCAAACGCCGGGCGTTTTTATTGACTCACCCGGTAGACAATATATATCTATCGGGTGAGCCAGAAAAAGTTCCCACTTTTAAAAATTCGTAGCAGCAAGGGTACATCACAGACATGAATTATTCAAATTTCAGTTAAAAGCCGAAAGATTGAAGTAGTTTTGTGATTTTTCTCGCTGTCTTACCAGCACTAGAAGTATAGGTAAATTCAACTTTCACTAGAAGTATGGGTAAAATCAAAATAAAATTTCATAGTTGCAAATTGACTGAAAAAGGGCCTAAAACATCGATCAAATCGTAAGGACTCTATTCACACAGAACAATGGGCAATGGGCCTTTCACCACTCTCAAGAGTTATAAGACGTAGGTTTTTCAAAAAAATATTATGAATTTTCTATCACATGGCAATAAATGTACCAAGGTTGGCTCTCAACCATGAGAACTTGCATTTTCTTCATTGTTCAATGCGAGGAGTCCCGTATGATTTGATCAATGTTTTAGGCCCTTTTCAGTCATTTTGCAACCATGAAATTTTTTAAAAGTTAAATTTACCTATATCTCTAATGCTCGTAAGATAGCCAGAAAAATCACAAAAATACTTCAATCTTTTGGCTTTTAACTAGAGTTTGAAGCATTCAGATCTGTGAAGTAGTCCTGGTGTTATGAATTTTCAAAAGTGGGAACTTTTTTCTGGCTCACCCGGTATACATACACCCAAGCACTTTGAAACTAAAAACGGCACTGCAACCCACTGAGGCAGCTTATAAAATCAATAAATATGTGCTATCTATACATTTATATATATATATATATAATTTGAAGTTAGTCTTTTTGCTTTTGGTATTATGATATCGCAGTTGTCCGTTGCTTAGTTTCTTAGCTGCATATTAGTGTGACCGTGTATATTTGAGCATTGCGCTTGCGCATAACAAGGGCAGATTTTGTAATACAATAGCATCAGTCACTTTGGTTCACACCTCAATTCAAAGCGATTAACCAATGCAGACAAAAGAAATTCTCTCAAGCAGAAATTGAGAACAAACGAAACCACAACGTTGCCCTGAAACCAGTACGGCGAACTCTCGTTTGGTGCAGACGAAGGGAGGTTTTTAAGAGAAGGTATGTGCTTATAACAAAAGAAGATGGATAAATCTAAAGTTCAGTCTCGCAGATTTTGTTTATTTGATTCAGGAGCTGAGGAGTGACTGCGTTCATCTGAGCAATAAATATGCAAAAATTTAAATGCCCGCTGCTCAGTTTCTGAATCAAACAAACAAAATCCGCGAGATAGAACTTTAGATTTACCCTTCTTCTTTTGTTATAAGCACATATCTTCTCTTAAAAACCTCCCATCGCCCGCACCAAACGAGGGTTTGCCGTACTGGTTTCAGGGCAACTTTGCGGCTTCGTTTGTTTTCAATTTCTGCTTGAGAGAATTTCTTTTGTCTGCATTGGTTAATCGCTTTGAATTGAGGTGTGAACCAAAGCGACTGATGCTATTGTATTACAAAATCTGCCCTTGTGCTTGAGCATATGTAAAAGCAAAGTAAAAACCTAAAGCTCACCGTAGCATTCTTATACAAAGATACAGCTGGGTAATATGACCCTTGAAAGATGTTCTCAAATGCAATCCCCTAAAATGAAAAGGGACATAGTCAAATAAGATTGCATCTTTGGAACGATCATTCCGAGAGTGAGTAAGAGAAAGAGTTCTGCGTGTTCTCTCCACAGCAGGTCAAAACCTGGGACTCGATTATTTCGATTAAAATTTGTGTGCGTAGCTGAAAGAATAGTTTGAGACCTGGGTGTCTCAGAAAGAAGTATGCAGATTCGGTTGGGTACAGCGATGTGAAGTTAGCTTTAATCAATGGCTAGCCAATTTCAAAATGGTCTTTGATCGCGAAGTTGAACTTAGATAGATACCTCTCTTGTTGATATTGGTGGTTTGAGAAATATTAAAAATATTATATTATTTTGGTTTGAGAAATATTATTTTATTTTTTTAGCCAGGGGACACATTATAGTAGTTATGGCTACTTTAAAAACTAATCAGATTAAGGGTCTACCTGTGATTTGCCATTCTTGAAAAATTCAATCTGAAAATGAAAAAAAAATCGTGAATGGCTAATTCACAGAAATTTTGAAGTTTTGCAATATAAAGTAAACAACTTAGAGATGACCTGAATGAAAAATAATGCTTGATTTGTTACGACCATTCGAACATAGCAATCATTTCAAACTAGGTTCTACCACAGCTTTTACTATCTGGTGATAAAGACCTTTGGGCATGTGGTGATAGGGAACAATTTAGGAAAGGAAATATTCAAGGGTGTGGTTTTTGGAAAGAGGGGCCAAGGAAGGCAAAAAACTCCCTGGATAGACGGCATAACATCATTGACAGGGATGAGAATCACAAAGGCGACAAGACTGGCGGAAACCAGGAAAGAATGGCGGGAGCTCGAACAACAAGTCACGGTCGGGAGCTAACAGCAACTGATGCAGCAAATTGAGTATACCGCAACCGACCGACCGACCGATAAAGACCTTTCTATTGACCTCATCAAAAATATTCTCAATTTGACTTTTTAGTTCATTCACGAAAATGGTCGGTTTGACCAAATCGTTCCAACTTTGGTTATGTGGACGTAACCATGAGGTCACCGTCACAATTTTGGGCAATTCAGAAAACTTTTTTGATGAAAATAGGCAGCACGGTTGATGGTTATAAAGACGATTTCAACATTCTGAATCATCAGTCGACGAGATAAAAATTAGTATTTCTGAAAGAACGAACTTGCTCAGAACATTGAGAAAAATTTCAAAATTGGATTGAACCCTCATTGAGAAGACAGAGCAGAAACTGCGTAAAATGACGTCATCGACCAATCTGAGACAAGGAAGTGTTTGGACAGATAAGCTTTTTGAAATAATAAATCAAGAGTTCAAGGCCCTAGGAAGACAATATCAAGTGCTGCCTAATATTGGTACCTGTTGCAGGGAGCTAAGGGGGCTCAAAGTTACGAGTTTTCACGCATGCGTGCGCAGTTTCTGCTCTGTCCATTGAGAAAGGATTTAAAATTGTATAAGTGAGTGATATAATCTTTGCAGAATGACCTTCAATATAGGTGGTACATTTAAATCACTCTGTTTAAGTAACGTTTTGAAACTTCGAATGAGTTTATCACAATGAAAACAGTTTTTAAATAAACGTCTTACCTTACTTTTATCAAGTGTTTTTAGATTCTGCAAATGAAATAAGATGAATAAGCTATGAAACAAGGGATTTCCATAAATCGTTGCAAGCAATGCTCTGAAGGTATGAGTTGAAGTGAGACAGTAACAATTGCATTTCAGTCTGTTAATGACCCTTCACCTGATTATCTCTCACGCTTATTTATCAAAAATTTTGCTCGTAATACTTTTAACTACAGAAATGCTGAAACTGACTTGCTAGCCCCTTTCATGAAAAGAAGTAATTTATAACTATAATCCACTTCAATATATAAACTAGCAATAACGTTAGTTAGTGAGTGCAGCGTTTTGGGAAATGCGAACAAACTGCACCATCATATAAAATGGAATAACAGAAATAGCCGTTCTCATTCTGCTGATATTACGAGATGCCTTTGCCCCCCTCACAGTGATCCAGGCAACGGAATAAATAGAGAAAAATGAAACTTGTAAAATTCAAAATTCTACTACCTGATATTAACAAGCATACTTTGACATTCATAATAAAACAAATTTCAGCAAAATCGGACTTCTAGATGCAGAGATATGACATTTTGAAGTTGGAAGAAATTGATTAGGTCAAAGGTCAGTGCAATTTCCGGTCGAAATTCACATTGTTGGCAGAATTTTCATAACTTTAAGGCAGAATTTTATCCACTTCCCGAACTCCGATTGCGGCCATTTTTGTTTTGTTTTGTAGGTTGTTGTCTTTATTCAACTACTAACTATTCATTCGTACAATTTGATGAAGGATATTTCGTATTTTTCATGTGTATTAAACTATGTTCTTTCCAGTACTACATCTCCAAAAAGCTGAAGAATTCTGACGTTGAAGCTAAAAACAAAAAAGGGCGGAAAAGGGCGGAAATGGCATCTATCGCTTATGGAAGTGGTATTTCAAATGGACATTTGAGCAAAAGGATTTGTACAAATTCGTACAGATAAGAGAGCAATGCAATTTTGAAAGATATCACTCTGACTACTTGATTTTAGTGAAAATCGGTCCTTTTTCATAATTTGAATTGCCTTTGTAATGATTCCATCCTAAATGTTTTTAGACCATCCTTGCTACTTTGAACTAATCTTATTCATCTTTCTCCATTATTCTTATGAGCTTTAACCTGCAACAAAACTAAATTTGAGTCCGATTTCCTTGCTAAATTGTCAAGCATTATTGTACATAGATTGTATGATTGCCTCTTCCTCTATCAACGGATGCTCCTCAACTTTCCATTGGCATTTTCACTCTACAAGGATGCTTATGGCTTCGGAGATGACTGATGAGGAAATGACTTCCCTTGGGTACAGATGAGTCCCTCAGTGCACCAAATGTAGGCATATATTCGGGGGTGTTTTTCATTTTCTAGAAGGAAAGCTAATGGCCGTCTGGTCCGAGAGCTGACTCCCAAAGTTTCAGAAGTGGTGCAGGGTGTAGGGTAAGGCAAACTTCTATCCAAAACAACACTCGCAACATTTTTTGACCATGCTTGTTACATCTTCACCAGTCATCTCCATACTTGTAAGGCAAATCACCAAAAGAGAATTGAGGAGCGTCCTTTGACAAAGGCAGAGGCTATTGTACAATCTATGTACGATCATGCTTGACGATTCAGCGAGGAAATCGGACTCAAAAAATAGTTTTGTTGTAGGTTAAAGCTCATAAGAATAATGGAGAAAAATAAATTAGGTTAGTTTGAAGTAGCAAGGATGGTGTAAAAACACTTAGGATGGGATTATTGCAAAGAAAATGCAAAATTATGAAAATGCAAAATTATGAAAATGCACTGACTTTTCACTAAAATCAAGTAGCCAGAGTGATATCTTTCAAAATAGCATTGCTCTCCTATCTGTACAAATTTGCACGAATCCTTTGGCACTAATTTCCATTTGAAATAACACTTCCATAAGGGATAGGTGACATTTCCGCCCTTTTCCGCCCGCTTTTTGTTTTTAGCCTCAAAGTCAGAATTTTTCAGCTTTTTGGAGATGTAGTAGCGAAAACAGCATAGTCTAATAAACATGAAAAATACAAAATATCCTTCAACAAATTGTATGAATGAATAGTTAGTAGTTAAATAAAGACAACAACCTACAAAACGAAACAAAACTGGCCGCAATTGGAGCTCGGAAAGTGGATAAAATTCTGCCTTAAAGCTATGAAAATTCTGCCAACAATGTGAATTTCGACCAGAAATTGCATTGACCGATTTGATCAATTTCTTCCAACTTCAAAATGTCATATCTCTGCATCTAGAAGTCCGATTTTGCTGAAATTCGTTTTATTATGAATTTCAAAGTATGCTTGTTAATACCAGGTAGTATAATTTTGAATTTTACAAGTTTCATTTTTTTTTTAATTTATTCCCTTATTTCGGTAATTTGGATCAACCATTAAAAGTCAGCCCTACTACCAAAGAGATTAGATGATAAGTTGATGCAAAGAAGTAGATTTCCTGCTTTTATCATGCCCATGGCAAGTAATTTTCAAGTTTTTGGGACCGGACCAAAGACTTTCTCATAAAAATTTCATCGCCATTCCCAACATTATCACTTACGTAAATTAATGAACATTAAACCCGAATAGGGCCAAGAATCTTCAAAGTGCCGTGGAAATTTTTTCTGCATGAATCTGTACGAATCCTTTGGCAAAGATGTTCCCAACACATCAAATTTAATTCTAATATTTTTTGCTAAAAGTTAGATATAGTTAGATTCTTTGTTTACACTATAAAAGACAAAATTCAGATGTTTTCCACTGTTTTTGGGCCTAAAAATGCCAGACCCAATTTAAAAAAAAAGTCTATTTCAGCGTGAGGTTTTAATAATTTAACTTGCATTTTCGAAAAGAGTAGATATGTATCTGTAAAATATAAAAAAGTTTTTGAAAATCGGCCTTCTCGTTGAGGATATATAGTAATTTCAATTTGTATGTTTTCATCGATGCCACTAACATTAGGCCGGAAATGGTAATGTAAACAAAACTTGGCATCGTAGACCAACTTTAAAAAATCGTAACTCTGGACTCGCAACTACGATTTGAAAAATTGTTGTTTTGTCCAATAGTACCATGTCTCTTCTATATGATAAAATTATCAAATAGCTCATACTCGAATTTTCATTTTTTGGTATTAATTCCATGATTTCTAAAGAGCTGGATCACAGTGCCCCTCCCCTGTGTACGCAACCAGTTCAGTCTGTTTTTGCCACTCTTCCTGCCCACTGTCTGAAGACCATGACGAAGTCACACAAACACGCATTCATTCTAGATAATGATTCATTCATTCTTGATAACAGCGCCTCTGATGTTTTTGTTATTTTGTGATAAAAATAGGTCATTTGGAGCAAATCAAATAGCAGGATTGTGATGTTTTCACAAACCGACACAAAGACAGACTTCACAGCTTGCTGATTCTTTTGAAATATTATGTGTTCTTACGTCATGCTCTGATCAAGATGCCGAACACGGTTTGCTATAATCGAATCTTTGCTGTATTTACCGGCTAGTATCGAATCGATGGGATGGCCGTTGCTCTAGAAATAATTCTGCTGTGGATAAATCGAGAAGCTCAAAACAAACACTTTAAGGACCTTATTTAAGCTTTTTTGAAGGTATCTGAACAATAATCTGGGGTTAGCAAGAGTGGTAATGTGAAAAAAGCACGGTTTGTTTGGGGCGAAAAGGGGCCTAAGTTGCAAACAGAGGAGCTTTCTCATCGCAGCTTCCAACATGAAATGGCTCGTTATTCTTCGAATGTCGGAAATAAATTGCAAATGATGATCAAAGTAGGTAAAGTATGTGGTTTTACATCGAATTTTGACACCCCGAACCCATTTACTACGCGCAAAACCGTGCGGGGTTGACTCCGCGCGGAATTTCCGCGCAGATCACAGAGAAGAGGCAGAGCAACGAACTCACTCTGGAGACGAGACTGGCACTGAATTGATTCGACCACAAATCGACAGAAAGAAAGAGACAGAGATATCGCATCTTGCTAATTGTTTTGATATAAATGCAGCTAACGCTGCAATAAATTATTTATGATTACAATTACAATAATTTATATGAATAAAAAAAGTAGTAATTGGCAGAAAGCGCTCGCAATTTGTCTAAATTAAAAATCTAAATATACTATGGCCCATGAAAATGACGACAACAAAAGCCTGCTAAGGGACAGTGCAAAGTTTATGATATAACATAGCCAGTGCAAAACGTAACAGAGCAACTACTTTTTTGAGCTTGTACACAACTGGGTCAACACTTTTTACGAAGTAAATATGAAGGGGCTTGAACAGGGCAGTAACTTTTTATGAGCTAAAGGTAGGATGAACTTTTTCATATAAAATTAATCACCTTGAGGACAAAATTGTGAATCATGCAAGTTGCGAAATGCATGCAGAGATGTGTATAAATGACGCTAAAGTTCCTTGTTAGTTTCTTGCAAGGAAGATTCATCAGTCATTGGCAAAGACTGCCTTCTTATGGCCTTTGGCTAAATCATCGGTGGTACTATAGTACTATACAACATCTGTTGTTCATGAATACGGGGCAGATGCATTTTCAAGGAAAAGGTGACTGGGCGGTTATATGTTTTGCAATGATTTCATACGAGACGAGCAGATTTTTTCCAACAAGTTTTCTTCATCATCGGCCATGTAATAGTATAAATTTTGCATGCTAAAGGAAAGCTGGTTGAGCCGTTATGAGAAGACATGACTATATTTCGATAGAGGGAGGTCAGATCGAAACCTCGACCTTGTAGACTATATTTTCATAATTCAAGCATCTAGTGCCTATTTATGCCCTAAATGTACGAATTGCAACAGCTTTTGTTCAGTTATCAGACATGAATTCAAGAATAGGTGCTTTGAATTATTCTGCAAAGAAGTCAAAGTCAACCAAAACATTGCCACATTCTGTAAAAATTCATCGAATATTTGAATGTACATAAAGCTCTGCCACCGACTGCTCAAACCTTTCCAATCAAAATGTAGAAAAATTAACCAGATCCTTATTCCACTAGACTCTCTTGCAGACAAGGTAAAAGGAATATGAAAGGGATGAAATAAAAAATTACCTTTTCTGCTTTCTCAACCATGTCTTTGTCCTCGTAGTAAAGATGGCTTTTGAACTTAATAAGTGCCTACAAGAATTAGAAAATGTTACAAATTAAAGGGCGTCCCAAAAATTGTGCCCTATTTGCGTGATGCGACAAAACGGCAAAAGATTCTCATCAAACCTCTGCGGCATGTTGTTCTTCACTTTTGTAATTACAGTTTGTTACCATCCCCGTAAAAATCCGTTGAAAAATGAGGGAGCTATCACCTCCAGAGGACCAAATTTTCCTGATGACTGAAATCAGCAGACGGCTATTTTGTCTTATAATTTTGCAGCAACGATAAGCTGCATGGATGAACTGAAGTAGCAGCCTCCAATTCCATAGCTCTTGCAAAGAACCCAATAATCGTCTGAGAGTTGTGCTATATCTTACCCCACGATCTTTGATGGAATGATAAGATGAAGACAAGGATCCCCAAGACAATAATGAATAACGAGATAATGACTAAAAGATATTTCATGTTTCATTTTCGATAATTTGGTGACTTGTATAAATAGACTTATTCCAACATAGTTACAAACTACTGTTGGTTCACTATCAAAGACATTAATTAAAAGAAAAGAAAATAGCAAAAATTTACTTTGATAGTCCGTTGATAATAGTTTTTAACAATTATTCAAGAAATCTCTGTTCAAAAGTTGGAAAATGTTCGAAATTCGAAATGCAATGTGAAATATATTTCTGTTACCATATCATTGTTTATTGTCTTTGGGGTCCTTATCTTCATTTTGGCACTCTTTCAAAGATCGCAGGGTAAGAAATACTTGAACCCTCTGGTGATTACTAGAATTTTGACGAGAGCCATGACATTGGAGCCTGTTGTTTCAGTTCATCCATGAAGCTGTCTACCGCAACAAGGCAAAATGATGGACCACTTGTTTCAGTGATCAGGCAAACTTGGTCTTTTCTAACCGTCATAGCTACATAATTTTTCAACGGACTTCACGGGAGTTGCAGCAAACTTTCATTGAAAATCTGAAGAGCAATATCACGCGAACGTTTGGTGAGAAGTGTTCGCAGTTTAATCTTCACTCAAACAGGCAACATTGTTTTGAGAAACTCTGCAAATCTGTAGCAAAAATACCAAGTGTATCATATTACCAAGACTCTCCTCGTTTAGGATAATAAGCAAGCACAGTTAACCTCTCCCAAAAGAGATCATAAATATAATTCCTGTTATGATGGTTCAATTCTTAACTCTTGAGGAAGATGAAATGTACTTGTGCATTGCTACGAATGATGAGATTCTGCCTTCATAAATTAATTCCAGTCTTCTAGGCTCATTTTTGCCCTTATTGCGTTCTTTTAGGCCCTTTTAAACGCTTTTTGCGCTTTATACTTTTTATTCTCGTAAATTCTGATTTTCCTGAATAAAAATGCTTTAAAAAGGCAAAAAAACCTTAACAAAATAATACCGAAATTTTCAGTTCTGAGCTAAAATCTGGTCAACGCAAATTTTTAATGCACATTTTTTTCCGACAATACAACTAGACATTCTAGATCATCCAGGAAAGAATACATACCCGGTCCTTAAATGTGTCTGGTAGTAGAGAAGCTATACAGAAAAAGCAATGAGATATAAAAAGGGAATTACGGTACCTAGGATTAAACAAGCGAATTAAAGAGTTCAGTCTAAAGCCTAAAACTCAATAAACTGGAAAGCAATGCTTGGCCATTTAGCCAGGATTTAAATAGTTTAACGAGAGCCTGTTACTTGAGTTGTTCACTTCCCACTTGCGTGCAATGGCGTTACAACACAAGTTTCAGCAACTATTTCACCATTTAAAAAGCGAAACGTGAGTGATGACTTTTCAAAAATCCGTTGCAAGCGTTACTTTAATCAAATTGTATCATGGCATCGTAGAGCTACATTTTCGTTACTGCTGTTCTGTTTCGGGAGGCTGCGGTGAAACCCCAGGGGGGGGGGACTTGGTAGTTTGAGGTGACGTACCCGTTGCAAAATTTAGGGTCTCAAATTCTGCGATTTACTACCTCTTAGGGTCAAAAAAGTTTCAAATTTTACTACCGCTTAGGGTTGTGAAAATTGATATGATTCGTTCGCAGAGATGTAAGAAAGTTTGATGAACTGATTATCGTTAATAAGATTCTATAACGACAGAGATCAAGCAGTCCTCACGTTATGCAAACCTATCAAAACAAATAGCAATCAATGATTGATCAATCAGATGTCAATGATTGCATTGACCATACTGTCATATACTTACACTAGGAGAAGGTTCTTCCATCCCAATCCTACCTTTACTTCCACACCTGTACTATTTCAAAGTAAATAGAAGTTACTTTCTGGCTCATGTCTGCGAATAGCGTATCAAGATCGGACCTCTACTTTTGAAGAACTGTTAATCACAGATAATTCAGTCTCTATTCATCAACGGAATCTGCAGTTGCTTGTCACCGAAATTTACCGAACAAGGATGAATCTAAATCCCCCATTTATGAAAGAAATTTTCGTGGAAAGAGAAATACAATATAACTTAAGAGTTACCAACAACATATATGCACGTAAACCTAGGACTACAGCCTATGGATTAGAAAATGTAAGCTTCCTAGGGCAAAATCTTTGGAGAGACTTACCATTGCACATAAAGGAGTCCCTAACTGTAAAACATTTTAAAAAGTATATTAAGTTTTGGAATTTTACATGCAACTGTAGATTATGTAAGACGTACATTGTAAATTTAGGTTACATTTAGGGTGGCTATGCTGTCCGCTGTAGTGGGTCGCGGGCTGCCGTCCTGCGGGGGCCGCCCTCTTTGGTGGTTTTCTGCTTCTCGGGTGCTGCTAGGTCTATTGGGGGGGGCGGTGGGGCGGTGTTGTTTTGCGTGGTCTCGGCTTTCAAAGTTTCTTCTATTGTCGGGACTGTGGGGAGCGGCCGCCTCTCTGCTGCTTTTCGGCGGGCTGGGTGGGGCTCGGGGGCGGGATGGTCCCTGGGGGTGGCTTTTCGCTGGGCGGGGGCTTGCGGCTTCGCGGATGGAGGGCATAGTCACCTTAATATCTATGATATTAATTTTCTAGTTTCATGCTGTTGTAATTATGGTTGGCATTAATTAGCCTAGTGCTATCACCTACGCCAACCTTAAACAAAGAATTTATTTATTATTTATTATTATTATTATTATCTGCCATACAATAGCACTATTATTTCTGGAACAATCAACCTATTGTTATTAGTGCTTACGGAAAAAGTTACTACAGCTTAAGGCTACCAGTTACTACCACGTTAGGCCGAAAGTTACTACCGCTTAGGCTAAAAGCTACTTCCGCTCAGGGTTTAGGGTTTAGCAACATTTTGCAACGGATACGTCACCTTGAACCAAGTCCCCCTCCTGGGGGTGAAACCATATTACAGATCCTATAGAAACTGCAAAAATGAGCTGCAAGAATTATCACCAGTAGCAGCTTGAAGATCAAGAGACTAAACTGGCCAGTAGTCACTGATATGATAAAAAGTGAGGGAAACAGCTACTTTTACATACAAAACATTAAGAGGCCTCACACCAGACTATCTTTCAAACATCTTCAAGAAAAATTCTGCGCGTTACATCAGTATGAATTTGTGCAATACCACTGCCGATGTCCTTTTCCGAAGATGAAAACTTGTAGTGGGAAGAAAGGGTTATCTTCCCGGAGTGCAAAGACTTGTAATAAATTGCCTATGAATGTGAAATAAGCACCATCCCTTAGCATCTTTTTAAAAGTAGGTAGAAGAGTAATTTGCCTCTCTCAGCCTAACTCCATTAATTTTTCATCTTTCATATTCTAAAGAAAGAGGCTATTTTTAATCAATTTGTTTTCAGGCTCCTTTTACACAATACTGTTTTCATTTCATATCGGATTGCTTTCATATCGGAATGGCCTTGCGTTTACAAGAGACCGTTTTCATTCCATATCGGATTGGCCTCATGTGTCCACGAGAACGAAATAATCAGATACGCTTCATTCCGTTTTCGCGTGTCCAGAGCCCCAATCCAATATGACATGAAAACGGTGTCGTGTAAACAGAACCCCAATCCGATATGGAATGAAAAAAGCATCGTGTGAATAGAAAAAATTTCATATCAGATTGCCATCCTCAATCCGATATGAAAAGAAAACGGTATCGTGTGAACAGAAAATTTTCATATTGGATTGCCATCCTCAATCCGATATGAAAAGACAACGGTATCCTGTAAATCGGACCTCAGTTGATGTTATTGTAAGGTTTGACATGGCGCCCTGTAAAAAGCAGTCCTCTCGATTGCTGGGGCTACCGTGTAAAATAATGAAAAAATGAAAATGACTGACTGAAAAATTTTTCTCGCAACGGTCCACCCAACCGGCCAATCAGAAGCATGAAACCTCGCAAGGAACAACTACGATGGAACTTGGATATCAGCAAAATTAGTAGTTGTCTCAATATTTGAAAACTGGATGAAAATGAAAGGATATTATCGAGATCAGTAGCATATCAAAATTTCGCGATTCTAAAACAACTGCATTTTCTTGATGACAAAATATTTCACATACCTGAACTCTCTTGGCGTGGAAGACTTATAAGACATCCTAGTACGTCTCCAGTTTCATAACCATTCCTGAAATATGAAAAGTGTTCAACAATCTTAAAAGGGCACTGAAGTACTGAAAATTTTGGCCCTAAGAAGAGGGATGCTTTTCATTTTAATTCAAGCTGGCAGTCGTGATACCTCATAGATTCTGGTAACCTATTTTTAATACCCTTTCATGACAAAATAAGCTATCAAATGCAAGCAAGGTTTATGTAAACAACAATTGTTGGTTCATAGAAATCTGCCTAAATTTCATTACCGCAAATTTCAGCAAATGCCGATATAATATGCTGGGATATCTGGTCCATAACATTTTACCCGATTTTGAGGGCAGCTAGCACGATCAAGGATTTGCTTGGTCGAGAAGTGGGCTATAGCGGGCTATATTTTCACTACTGCCCGTTGTCAAGGGATACAAAATGGTGCTAAGTCTTGCGTTGCTTCTAAGATTTTACAGAGTTAATTGCTTTCTTCTGCTTTTCATCCCGATAGGGGTAATGAACCAAATACTAACTTTGCATTGCGTAATACGGCGGTGGGGGTGGGGATGGGGGTGCGGGGTAGCTACCATATATACTAGTACGGGATGTGCCGTTTTTGGGTTGCCTTTTCAGACACAAAACAAATTTTAGGTTGCCAGTTTTGGTAAGATCACAAATAGGCATAATTTTTTGGGTGTCATTTTAGAAGAATAACTGGTCATGGTATCAATTTTGATCTAATTTAATATACGTAGCTTTAGCACAATTTTAGGGTTTATATTTTGAATGGCTCGTAAATTTTGGGGTATGGTTTTTGGAAAGTTCATAAATTTTAGGATGTGATTTTACAACTCAAAATGGCACACTCCTACCATCTGCCCATCGAAGTTACCCCCCCCCCCTAGGACAGAAACTATCAATCACATGGTCATCGTACCTCCGGCTTGATATTTTTCCGAAATTCCCAAGGATAATCTTGGTGTTAGCATAACAATAAAAAGAAACATTGCAAATTGACATCTGGCAGCAAGGGCGAATTTCGTCAACAAAGGATGCGGGTTTCACTTCATAATGTCTAAGCAGGCCAAATAGGCTCATACATGAAACAGTTTCTCAACCTGACCGGTTAAAACAAAAATCAATGAAAGTTTGCCGCGTCAATAGTAGTTCCTTAAAGACTTTTAGGAAGGCTGTCAATATTATCTCTCTTTCTAGACTATTTCCTAGCTTCGCATTGCGATAAGAGTAAGGGTGTGTTTGAATAGTAATTCTAAATCTACCAAATTCTGAAAAAGGTAGACTTCGGAGGGATGGAAACACAGTCCCAACCAAAAACAAAATTCTTCAAAACAGCAGGTTTTAGATTTATCCTGGCGAAAACGAGGTTTCCAGTTGAAAAACACGAAGACGAGTCTGGTGTTTGGCAACAAAGAGCAAAGTTACAGATTACCGTAGCAACGCGAGCGAAATCGCCTCGTTTTCAGGTTTCTGCCAATGAAATCGCGAATCTCTCCAAAGTTTGCTAAACCTTCTCCCTTTTGGAGGAGTAGAAGGTTCAGCTGGCCAGCGAAACCTGCCGTTTTCGGAATTGGGGAGTCAATCAAACAGATATTCCGAGTCTTCCTATTCTACCGTTTCAGAATTGGTACCAATCAAACACACCCTAAGATAAGGCAATTTGGCTGCCTCAAGAACAGATTTCACACCATCTATGGAGCCAACCAAAAATATCTTGCTTTCTCTGTTTAAATTTGATTGCGGACACTCTGAGGTTAGATATCTATTCATCTGACAGGCAAATCGCTTTGTCTCCTCGGAAACCTAAATCATTTGTTTGACAAATTCGCCCTTGATGAAAACAGGATAAATTATGTGACAAAGAACTGCTCAGAGGGAAAATTCTCTCAGAAGGTAGATAAAGCGAGGACAGAACATCTCCTATAATTGGTCATCCAGTGTTATAACAAACATGAACTCACGAATAATGTTTGCCATGACTTTGATGAAATCGTGTTCCCTTTTTACTTCGCCATGAATATCCAAATTTGTCATATCCAAGTGGTGCTTGTAAATTTCCTGAAAACAACGCTTGTGTCGAATTCAGAATGCCAGAAATATAAGGACTTTAAAAGCTGACATTTCAAGGATGTAGATTTTTGTCCATAAATACAATTCAGAAATAAACTCATAGATGGAAGGATACGCTATGGGGTGTTTCAAATAAATTGTGCCTCGTCTGCACGGCTGCCGTTTCAAAGGTGCTATTTCTGTTGTCTTCCTTGCGTTCCTTTGGCAATCAAAACAATCACGATTGTATTGTCTATGATTTTAACACTGTTTCGTTTCAAAGCAATTAGATCCAGCTCGCTGACTTTGAATGAAATCATGATTGCCAAAGGAACGCAAGGCTTGTCTTTGATACTGTCGCATAAACGAGGCTACAACTTAGAGAGTTATTTGAGTAAATATGGCACGTGACTGCTAGCTTATGACACAATAAAAAGGTTCTTCACAATCATACTTTTTAAAAAAAGCACACATGGTAACAAAGATGATTTAGCGATCATTTTCAAATTCCTACGCACCGTTCAAAAATGCTTCCATTAGTTATCCAGAGTCAGGAGAACATGCCAGTCCCATCGCGATCGCTGGGAAAAGTCAATTTAAAGCAATGTAATTTTAAGCAAGAGTTCATTTAATTTCACTGGCAAACCACTATCATTTTACAGTCAAACGACCTCAAGCGTTGGATGAGTTTTCAAACATCCGACGTGTAACTTCGTAATTCAAATTGGCGCCAAATTTTAAATCTTGAATGTCGTGTTGCAGTTTTCTATTTCTGTTACGCACGCCAAACGTAATTCTGGAAGGCAAATACAATTTGTCAATAAGACTTTTGATTTTCGCTCTAACTTTGAATATCACTTGGAGATTAGGGATTGTTGTTGCGAATTGTTGTATTTGCAAATTTCTTTATGCTGCCCAGACAATAATGGAAATAAGGTATATACTTGTCTTGGAACCAAACTGGAAAGCCATGGCTTTCCTCTTACAACATGAAGACTATCAAGAAAGGCTTTTATACGACCCATTCGAAGGTCTATGCTAAGAATTGAGAGAGATGCTGCGACCATTATTCGTTTCTTCGCAAGGATGTTCCCGTTAGCAGTTTTCGGGAGCAAAGCTTAAAACTAGCAGCGAAAAGAGCAAAATAAAGAGTAAAAAGTAAAGAGTAAAAAGTAAAAAATTAAAGAGTAAATAAAGAGTAAAAAATTCACATAAAGAGTAAAAAATTCACATCCAAGAAAATACGAAAAAGTA
This sequence comes from Aurelia sp. 3 sensu Dawson et al. (2005), assembly GCA_964020215.1. Lineage (NCBI taxonomy): Eukaryota > Metazoa > Cnidaria > Scyphozoa > Semaeostomeae > Ulmaridae > Aurelia > Aurelia sp. 3 sensu Dawson et al. (2005). The sequence goes on from OZ026593.1 coordinate 4,439,119, forward strand.
TTGATAATTTACCATCAGCCTTCTCATGTAATAAGGCAGGGGTGTACCTGGAAAGTAAACCCCACTAGCTTTACTTGCAACAGGCATGTTGAAGTTCGAAAGTGAAATCTGAATATCCAAATGGACTTTCGTGCGGGCTTTCATATCTTCAAATAAGACCTTACCGCACTCTAACCAGATTGAATTTTGGTTTAATCTATGTACTCAAAACTCGGAAGGAATTGCCAATTTGAATTTCATAGTTACACTTCGGATGTTTGAAAACTCATCCAACACTTGAGGTCGTTTGACTGTAAACAAACGCAAGGAAGGTTTGCAGTGCACAATCTCTGGCTCTGGGAAGATTTACAATTTGCCTGCGCTCTGTATTTACCGTAAATCTGAGACCATCCAATCCTTGTTGCTCCATCTGGAGGCATTTCATCGATGACGCACTGCAACGAAAAACACATATTTTAGAGCCATTCTTTAGATTTTTACCGGGTGACCAGGAGCGACCAAAGATGCGAAAAATCTTATAGATTGTTCTCATGGTTCACTGTTTGATGAAACCTTTTCCTCTGCGAAGGCGCACTATCACAGATGAACACAAGGGAGTTTATTTTCGAATAACTGACAGCAGTTAGGCCTAAAACCACGTTCAGTTCCTGACACGAGTTGAAGACGAAACAAAGAAGAAAACAAGGATCAAATAAGGTAAATAAATATCTAATCAAAGCATCCGTGGCCTAAGACCCTTGGTTTGATTGGTTGAAATTAGATATGCGTCATCAGACTTGCTCAAACAAATTCTTTATTGGTCCATGGATTGTTAAGCACTGCAGTTATGTTTTTAGTGTATTTCTTCTGCGGAGGAAAACTTATACGTTTTTGAAGATCACACTAGCTCCTCCGTAGAAGCAAGTAATTTCATCTTCCGAAAAAGAACAAAGTGCCGGCAATGAAGCAAAACTGCAGTGTCTAACCACCCATGATTGGTCTACTGCCTGTTAAAAACGTGGATTAATTACCTCATAATACCAGGTTCCTTTTGAAACGCCTACAAAAGGAAAATGCACATCAAGGTTTCAAGATGAAGCGTTTGGAATGAATTTCCTGAAGTTCATGTCGACAGTTTGCAGGCTGGTTATAGCTGTTGTGCAGCTTGTTCACTCATTTAATAGACCTTTTAGCTATTCTACAAAAGAGCCTGGATCGAGCTTTATCCTTGTACAGTTTTATACGCGGGGTTCGATCGAGTGGCGTTAGAGCTTCGGTCACTATTGTGCACATTCAAAAATTCTACGAATTTTAGCAAAACATCGTTCGATTCTGATTCTTTTCAGAATAGCTAAAAGGTCTATTGGCAAGACTAAAGACTTGGTTCATTCTGTTCATTAACCACAGCGTTAATCAAAGACCTTCCAGAGAATCTTGTTTTTGCAGTAAACTTTTTGAGCAAATTCAGATCATGATAAAGGTTGGACTGGACAAGAATTTCCAGAATAGACTTCAGCTATTCTGATAAAGAAGCGGAATCGAACGATACTTGATATATCGTATAGAATGTTCGAATGTGTACAAAAGTGATAAGGCCCGTTTTATAAGTCGTGCCGCGCCGCGCCGAACCAAGTGAATTTCGATCAATTTTGCCTGGTTCGGCACGGCGCGACTCTTATAAAACCAAGCTGACACTTGGTTCGACTAAGTCGAACCATACGCCAAAGGCCTCTCGACTGGTTCGACCCGGTGTGACTTATAAAACCAATTTCAGTCGCGCCGTGCCACATCATACTCACACAATAGCATATGAAATTAAAAAGAAAATTTTCTTAAGTCAGTATTGTGCGCATTCGTCATTATGGTTCGGCACGGCAAAGCACGGAAAAAGTTTGTTCTTATAAAACAGAAGTCGAACCTCAGTCGAACTCAAATTTCTATGGTTCGGCGCGGCGCGGCACGACTTATAAAACGGGCCTAAGAAGCTCTAACGCTATTCAATCGAATCTTGTGTGACAAGGATAGATTTTGTAATGGCAACAGTTGCTTTTATTGACACCTCAGTTCAAGGCGATCAGCGACTGCAGGCAAAGGAAATTCTTTCAAACATTAATCAAAACAAACATGGCCGCAAAGGTTGCTCCGAAACCAGTAGGGCAAATTATCGCCTTGTGCAAGCGAAAGGTGGTTTTTAAGAGAAGTTATGTGCTTATACCGAAAGAATCTGAGGCTTTGTCTCGCGGATTTTGTCTATTTGATTCAGAAGCCGAGCAAAAGGCATCATCATGGTAGGGTATTTAGGACTTAAATGAAACAATTACCACACCTCCTGAACCATATAAACAAAATCCGCACGACAGAACTTTAGATTTACACTTCTTCTTTCGTTAGAAGCACACAACTCCTCTTAGAAACAACTTTTCGCTTGCACAAGGCGAGAGTTTTCCATACTGGTTTTAGGACAACTTTTGCGGCCTTGTTTGCTTTGATTTACAGGTTGAGAGGATTTGCTTTGTCTGCAGTCGCGAATCACTTTGAATTAAGGTGTCAATAAAAGCAACTGTTGCTATTGTATTACAAAATCTGTCCTTGTTACCTTGAGTATAAAAATGTATGAAAATATCGCTCGACCCAGACCTTTTTTAGAAAAGCTAAAAAGACTATTGGTATTTTGGAATGCTTAACTGAAGAAGAGCATGTTGCCGAGCACTTGCTTACATTTAATTTGATTTGATCGCAGACCTTACGCTTTGCATGCAATTTAAGATTGACTATATTAGTTTTTATCTCTGTGTCCAAATGGCCTCGGGGTTGTCACAGCCTTTTGCTTTACGAGGCATCGTTCCTGTAGTATTATATAATAATTTTGTGAGTATTGCACCTTGTGACATGCATTGTAATTTTTAGTGGAATACGAAAAAGAAACAAGAACTTTCAGCAAACAATTTCCAAGTTAATCAGATTATAAACTGAAAATCATCGAAGGGTTGAGTGGCCAAACTGTATGACAAGTGAAGCTAGGTTCCCCTACTCTATCTAATTTTCAACATTCAACGTGTTATGAAACATGGATTTCAAGAGTATTTATTGTAGTGTTTTTGGTCATGATGGAAATGGGCAACAAAGCTTAATCCAGCAGGCTCTTCAAAAAGATAGTTTCATAACTTAACTAAGCTATCAAAATACTAAATCCTCGGAGCACTTATTCAATTTTGGAAGCTCTGATACCCAGGGTATGTTGTTGATATCATTCGTTGCAATTGAATAAAAACGGCGATACAGTTGTCAAACAGATAAGTTGTTTCTCGTGATTTTTTTAAAGATATCCCCATGTTTTCTGCCCGTTTCACTCGCAGGGGTAGGGATCCCGGGGGGGGGGGTACTTAGTATATTTGTCCGACGGGGAAGTGCCGTTTTTTAGGGTATTGTTTTCGCCTATTTTTTTCTAGAACAGGGCATCAAAAGAAGGCAAATTTTCTGGAGCAGGTTGTCAAAACATATCAAATGGGGACATTTTGTTACAACGGGTTATTAGGGTATATTTGGCGAATGATTGCTAGGTTATGACACAAGAAGGTATGAGTTATTTGAAACGGAGACCTATCCACAAATTTTTACGAAAAGGATATGTATGTCAGTCTCTTAACCCATATTTTGCGAGTCAAATACATACATTTAACAAAGTTTTAGCCTATGCTTTCATCAGGTGTGATCTTCTCGACAGCGTAAATGCGATTCTGCAGATAAATAGTTTATCTAACCTTTCTCTCCAAGAAATTACAAAAGCTCTCTTGTATGGTCATGAAAGGCTACCGGCTGATGCAAATAAGAAAATCTTATTGGCGACATTAGAATACATCCATGCTTCAGAACGCTTTCAATAGACGAATCAAAAACTAAAAATCCTAGTTACTATAGTTTCTTCTCTCATGTCACGTATATAGCACCTTGTACTCGTAATTTTTATTTTAAGTATCTGTATTTATTGTGATATTAATCTTATGTATGTGTAGCGTTTTGTAGTTGCTAGTCTTGTTGCATGTCTTTATGTTAGAGGCCATGGGGTTGTCACTGTCCCTTGCTCCTCTTGGCATCGTCCCCGTAGTGTTGCATAGTTAATCTAATAGTATAGTAGAACGTAGCCTTGTAATTGTAACATTTTATATGGATAAAAAAAAGAAAGAAAAACGAAAAAGTTTTATCCCAGATCATATAAGAAATAACAAGCAAACTTGTTTAAGCTTTATAATTCAAAATCTTTGGTAACTTCTGGAATTTGACATCCGTGGGGGGGGGGAGCTTAAAAGAGAGCGAGTCTCATTTAAAATTACGCCTCAGGGGGGAGGGGCTTATTAGAGAGGGGGTTTAATAGAGCTTTTAAAGTAGTAGCAGATTTCAGAATCCTTCTCACCATGTGTAGCTCGTACCATCGAGTAACCTTTTTCCCCTGTGACTGATAATCGATCTTCTGAAATCTTTAGCTGTGGTGCTGCAAGTAGATTGAAAGAGAATCACATATAACCATTCATTCCACCCTTACTTATAGAAACTTTTCTTCAAAAATGAAAATTTATAGAGCTTGCTGATCCCAAAAAAAACGTCACGAGTTACATCCCACCTCGCTTCCTGAAATCAAATACTATGAACACAAAGTTACTTATACCCATCTTTTCGAGGGGCATTTCACTCTTTCGAAAAAGCGTACGAGATTCTTTCACAAGAAAAGGATTCTTACGGATTATTAGTGGATTTTTCTTGAAAACAAAAGGATTTTTGCAAAAGATGTACGAGATTTTTGGGAGTGAAATGCCCCTCACATCTTTTAAGATATTGCTGTTCTTATTTTTCAAATTGGAGGAAATTATTATTTATCACCCAGTACTTACCTCTATCATGTAACGCTAGGAAAACGCTGGGAGGCAACGCGACTCTGTAGATCTCTCCAGGGATTGGTTTACCAGCCCATGAATCAAGTTCAAAATTAGAGCGTTCTGCATGTGGGTCAGTGTCCGCTAAGATGTAGCGATATCCATCCTTAACGAAAAAAGAATACAACATTTGAATTCTCATTCGAAAACTACAACTTTTCTGAAAGCGTTATACCCAATGAGTAAAGACAACAATACTTGGTGCTGTGGCGCAGTGATGTAATCCTTTGCAGTCAGAACAGTCAGGCGGAGTGGGTTTGAATCCCGGTAGGATCCCACACCTTGAGGGTCATTCTATGGTCATGACAAGAGGTCACGGACTTGATTAGGCCAGCTCTACTTCTGCGATCCCAGCGCTTGGCGCTGAAAAACGCAACTTCACCTTCACTTTTGAATGTTTTGGAAAATCGACAAAGTTTCATTACATTTTGATCCTATATTTTCAAGTAAATCTGCATCAAAGGACGAGTAAATTTAATATGTATTCATCATTTTGTTCTCCTGAGAAATAAATGAAGAAATTATGGCATGAAAACTACACATTGAGTAACAGTGGCTTGCAAAGCAAAGGAGGTATCGTCCTAATATATTTTTTGTTTGATCACAATAGACTGTTGGATCAACCTAATTTGGATGAATGGTCTATGATACTTTAATAATTGAGCACAGCACCTTGTCAAAACATGGGTATTGGGAAATGTGGAAAATGGGATTATAAATCATTGGAAAAGTATCAGATGCACCAGGCCTATCTTTGTGCATCATCCGTATATCGATAATATCTTCTGTCGTCTCAATTTTGGATCTTCAGAAGGCTGCTTTCCCAAATTGACTTCATTAGCAAATCGCCACGTTGAAATAGGCTGTTATGTTGTATAAGCTCCTCCAAAGGGGAGAGTGTGGACCACACTCTATTTCAACATGGCGATTTGCAAATGAAGTCGATCTAGGAAAACAGCCTTCTGAACATCCAAAGTTGAGATGACAGAAGGTGTTATCAATACACGGATGATGCACAAAGGTAGGCCTTATGCATCTGATGCATTACAACAATATATAACCCATATAACACATTCCATGTTTCCCAATGCCCATGGTCAAGAAGAGAAACATCTTTTGCTGCCAGCAATTACATAATGGTGTTTCTTCGTGCTTTTATTGGTAAATTAAGGGTTCTTTTGTTATCTAGGGTTGAGTTTCCAGGCAGGGCAGAAAAACGACATATCAAATTCTTCTGAAAGCCCTTAAAAATTGAAACGAATTGTAACCAATAGGATGACATTTTGTAGAGCACGACAAGAAGTACTCTTGAGTACCGAATAATCGCCCCCCCCCACTTATCAATTTTTGAAAAATTTTCCAACCCCCCACTCTTATTCCAACCCCCCTTTTATGAATTTTTGGAAAAATGAAATGATAGTAAACATGATTTTTGAATAAACGCAAGAAAAAGTCGCAAGAAGTGCATTCATCAGAACCAGAGTTCAAAGTAAATGTATCAGTAACATCACTGTTCACATAAATACATAAAAGATACGTGTTTACCTAAGAAAACCACTATTTTCTATTTTGCAAGCACCCCCCCGGATTATTCCAACCCCCTGATTATTGTTATGTTGAACCATTTCCAACCCCCCGATTGTTCTCACCCCCCCGTATATTCAGTACTTGAGAGTAAATGTGCTCTTAAACAAAACAGTAAATAAAGTCAATAACTGTTCTCCAATACGATACGATCTTCTAAGTACAGGAATGATTGAAAGCTCTTGTGAAGCAGTCAAGAATCAATTTCATAACATAAAGATGCCAATTCTGTCTAGAATGAAAAATACAGATTGAGAATAAGAATATCTACCTTGTTAAATGGGTGCTCTAATGGGTAGCCATGTGACGGCAACTTCTGCGCAGTTGTTACATCACTACAAAAAGACAATCAAGAAAATTCCATTTTAATTTTAAGTTGCAGTTGGTTGCTGGTTGCTACTCTAAGAATAAAACATCAGAACAATGTCAAAATTTGCTTCAATTGTTGCAGTAAGGGACGCAAATTTAAGACATAGCAATATCAAAAGCAAATTTTTAGTCATTCAGAAAAAATCACATAATCTATGACCACGCTTCTTGGTTAGGTTTACGTGCATTTTTTTCTCTTCCATCAACAAACATCTCTTTCATCAGAAATCAACCCAAAATGTTATTTCATTTCATTTGACTTTATTTATTTCAACGGGGTTAAATACATTCAGAAAATAGAAATAAAATGTTTAACAATGTGCCTTGCTTAAAAAAATAACTAGCGTAATTACGTCAATGAATTACAAATCAACGTGAAAATCCTATGTAAACGAAAATGAAAAATTTATAAAAAGAAAGGGACTCGGCAACAAAACGTATGTGCCAAACGTTGACTTAGATTATCGACCTCTTTGATCTTTCAAAAACATCTTTAGTCTCGTATTGAAAGAAGAAGGCAAAGGAGCAGTTTCGATTTCATGGCTCAACTGGTTCCAAACAGTAGCTCCTCAATATGAAGAGCTCCACTGCCCATTTGAGGTTTTGCAGGGTGGAAACCTGAAGTTCATGTAATCATCTTTATCCACAAGTCCCTATCAGCTAATACAACAAGATAATAGTTTGAATCATGATAATAGTAAGAAGAAAAAAGTACAACATACTATATCATATCTACAAAGAATAATATGAAATCTAACCATTAGGTAAGTGCTGCTCTTCCTAGGGATCATGCTTTGGGTTAAATGCTGGTGTAACAAGCAGTGGTATTACTCCAGTACTGGTATTACGTAAGCACTGGTCAGCACTGTATGTATGTATGTATGTATAATTTCGCCAAAATAACAAAAACTATCAAATATTAAAATACAATAAATCTATTTAAAAAGGAAAGAAAAATCTAATAACAGGCGTGTGATATCAAAATATATACAGCTATCTAAATTAAAAACACCCTTAGGTAAAATGGCAGGGATAGCATTAAAAGGTCAGTGCGACCTTGATTCCATAATGGTCCCTCCAAAGGTGTCAATGAAAGAAAAATTTTAATGGAAGAAAAGAAAATTCTAGTAGATGTTGAAATATTTACTGGTATTACGTAATGCTAAGCGATATCTTTGGCACTGGTATTACGTAAGGTCTGATTGCCAGATTCAGACAATTTGTGAACCATCGGCTACATGTAGGGAGGTGCATGCCAATTCAGGGCCTTATATAGGTACTATCAATACTATACAGGCTGTCTTGGATGTCAATCATTTCTTTGACTGTTAACCATCCTAGTGGAGGTATCAATGGCAACGATGTTTGATCAAAGTACTGTTTGTGATGACACAAGCTGCCCGATTTTGTAGCTTTTGCAATTTTCTTAAAATTGTATCACCAGCAAATCCCCAAACAGTGCAGCAACATCTAAAATGCAGATCTGAAGTACATGGATGGTTTGCAGTGAAAGATATCGCTTAGCATACTAAAGCATTCTATTCCTCGTGAGATCTTACTGATAGCAATGTTGATTTGCTCTTTCCAACTTAGTGGCGGATCAAGTCGTACCCCAAGATATTTGACATCACCCTGGATTCAATCTTTCCGCCATTTATATGAAAGAGGGGAAAACTGATTGAATCATGATGGCAATTTAGTCTTCTAAGGTTAAGAGCATGGTATCAAGGATCACGCTCTGTGTTTCTGAGACATAAAGAGACAATTTATTTCCATGTAGCCACGAACTAAGAATCGGAAGATCTGAGTTGATAGCATTGCTTAAGTCACCGATACATTTCAAGGAAAAGGAAATGCTTGTGTCATCTGCATACATTGTACCTCTTTATGAGACAAACAACAAGTAACTGAAATAGATAAAAAATAGGAGTGGGTCAAGGTAGGAGCCCTGAGGCACTGCACATTTGATGTTTCTGTATTTCAGATATGTTGCCATCATTCAAGCTCCATGCCTTCATTTCCATAGAAACGCAGCTTAGCTATGAGAACATCATGATAAACAGTGTCAAAGGCTTTATTTGTCGATGAAAGTGAATTAGAAAAGAGCGCTCTGTCGAAACTTAGATACCAGTCATTCATACACCTCAATAAGCATGTCAATGCGAAGTGAAATAGCCCGAAACCTGATTGGTCTGAGTAGAAAAATTCATTCTCAGTAAAATAATTATATACCTAATTGAAGACTATCTTTTCAAATAACCTTGAAACTACAGGAAGCTCAGAAATAGGTCTATAGTTAGATCTATCTTGGTAGATGGGAGAGAACCTCGCAATCTTCCAGTTTCCTGGGAATCAACCTCATGAAACGGACGTACTGAATATACTGTACAATGATGGTGCAAGATAAGGCATCCCAGTATTGAGAAATAACCTTGATATACCGTCAATGTCAGGACTATGAGATGTTTTATACTCATTGATGAGAAATCAGATATGTTTAAGATGAATGTAACGAAATAAACTCACAAACCTTTTCCCTCTTTTAGACTCTCCAGCTTTTTTATCTTGCTCAGCTGTCCTCCTTTTCCCTCTTGTGCTCCGTTTAGACACAACCCTTCCACTTGATGACAGCAGAGAGTCTTCATTCCCAACTGACTGAATTTCTGATTGGCTACCCATTTCTGCATCTTGGCTGTTCTGTTCACTCAACCTGCTGTCTTGATCCAAAATATCTTCCATGTTTCAGTCAAAATACTTTCAAGATCTACAAAGAAATGAAATCTTAGGTAGGTAGGTAGGTATTTATATTTAACATGGCTAGCCTGCGAAAGTCTGAGAGACTTATTTCCAGCAGGGGCCACAGATGTTACCAGATTTCCCTCACATGGCTCTGGTCGACCCGGGCTAGGGTTACGGACAAAGACCAAACTGTCCAGCGCAGGATTTGAACCCACAGCCGTTCTGACCTTTGGTTTACGAGTCAGGCACCTTAACCACTTGGCCATGCGCTCTCTGAAAGTTTATGCAGGATGGATAATAAATTAGTTTAAGAATGAGGCTGCTGGAATATCACTGGCTCCCTTGTATCCACAGTTGCAAGTGACCATACAGTAAGTTCAGCACCAGGTTGGAAAGTTCCCTGCCCACCGAAGATCTTTGGGGTGCACTTCAAAACTTTGGTGCGCAAATGTAAAAAATTGGTGCGCAGCGCACATGAATTACGGGGATTTTAGTTGCATCTGGCACGCATTCTTGCCACAATGAGTCAGCAAGAGCGACTCTGAGTTGTAATTGATATTTTACCTAAAGTTGAGATGAGACAAGAAATTAAAATTTGTCCAACTGAATGAGAGCTCGCTGAACATGATAAGATTATAAAACATTATCATAAAAGATAGGAATTGGGCCATCACTAGCTATTTCTATTGTAATTTTGGTGCGCACATTAATTTCAATTTTGGTGCACAAAGTTTTATCAGTGTCTGGTATTCGGTGCGCAGTTGTCAAACTTCCATCCTTCCTGGATTCAGCACATGATAAAATACAGGCAATAGTATATTGTGCACTCTTTTGTCCATATTTAGTTTCAGACTTATCACCCCTGTTATCTTCAACACCACCCAAATTGGCAATCAATGGTGAGGTCGACGAGGAATCAAGACTGAATGAATCCACGAATCCTAATAAAGTGCCCAATAATGAGGATAATGCAATGTACACAGCTTACTTTGTTGAGTTGACAGCTTCGTTTAGGTTATGTGAACAGTTGAACCGTCGTAATTACTCTTACCTTCGCTGATAAAGTAAATAATAACGATAAGGTATTTTCCCCCTGTTCATGCAGCTTTTTTCTTGATCTTCGTTCTTCTTGACTAGGCCTATTGAATCACCACCTTAACTTTACCGCGCGAAACATGTTTTAAGGTAGTAGCATACACAACGTTGTGGATTGTGGTTGTGAAGGAGATTGCGAAGGAGATTGCCTCGCTAAATGCATTAGGCTTTTGTCTTTTAGTTGATTGGTTGATTAGAAAGGACAAGAAGGGAATGCAGAATAACGACACAACAGCAGGCAAAGAAGGATGGCTGGCAATTTTTGGCTCTCTTCTCACCATCATCAATGGATCTTAACACAAGAAGAAATACTAATAGAGAGACAGACAGACCTAAAGAGCCTTACAAATGAAGAATATCAGAAACTAATGATCTTCTTTTGCCGTTTTATCCAGTCTCTTGGTGAACATTTGAAACTCAGGCAGCAAGTTATAGCAACTGGAACGGTCTATTTCAGAAGGTTTTACGCAAGGAACTCATTGAAATGCATAGATCCACTGTTGCTGGCACCAACATGCATTTTTCTTGCTGCTAAAGTGGAAGAATGCGGTGTCATAACGAATACAAAGTTGATAAGCGGTTGCACTGCAATTCTTAAAAGCAAATTTGCATTTGCCTTTCCAACTATCACTGAGTTTCCTTATAGAATCAATCAGGTATTTATTTTTGGGCATAATTGCATTCTAACGGGGCCATCAGTGTTGAAAGTGATAAGAAGAACAATGCATACTTTGCAAATTTATCTGTTCAGGGGCTTTGGGTATTACAACCCAGGCTGTCAACTTTTCTCTGTTTATGAGATAAGCACACACGATATATTGGTTGCCCAGTTTGATAGGAATTGAAAACTTCCAGTATAACATCCCAACAGATCATTCCCCAACAAGGGCAAGTCAAGTGCACAAAAGTTTTATCAATAAAACCTCATGCACTGGTTTGCATGCAGACCATGGCATAATTTCTTTTGTCTCTGTGTTGTTTCTTTTGAATAACCTATCGAAAGTTTGTGGTTTGCAAATGCCCTACATTCTGTAGCATAGTGCCATACTCTATACACTAGGTTTTACTCTGAAAGAGTAGAAGAATGTTGAATTACTGGCACAGTGTAAAAATGGCTACCTTCATTAGAAGTGGTTTCAGCGTAATGTGGTGGAATATTTTCTCTTGAAAGGAGATTTTTTCTTTAACAGGCTTTCTGCACTCAGCAGAACCAAAATTTCATATTTTTCTCTTCTTTCTAGGTCTGGGAATGTGAATTCTATATATTGGAAATTATGGACTGCTCCCTCATTGTATTCCATCCATATAGATCATTGACAAAGTACTTAGCAGACATGGGGCAAGAAGACACATTATTGGCTATAGCCTGGCGGATTGTGAATGACTGTTTGAGAACTGATGCATGTTTGATGTACCCTCCTTACCTGATTTCACTTACAGCTGTTTACATGGCTTGCGTTATACAACAGAAAGATTGCAAACAATGGTTTGCCGAACTGAATGTGGAAATGCAAAGAATCATGGAAATTACACAGAAGATTTTAGCACTGTATGAACTTTGGAAGATGTATGATGAGGAGAAGGAGATTTGTAATATTCTGGTTAAAATGCCGAAGCCCCGATCAGGACCAAACTCAAGGCCCTCATCAGCAACTCCTAGAAACCATACCCCTTCTCCTGTTCCTGGCCTTCATTAAGATGCCTTTAATTTGTAGTATTCTGGGTGGGGAGGGCAGGCCTTACTGGGAATATTTTGATAGGGGAGTGGCAAATCGCACTCCTAGTCCATTTCAGGCATGTGATGGAGTGCAGTTGCAAATCAACATTAAAAATATGTCAACTGGAGTTTTACTTGATCAGTTTTACTAATTCAAAGTTATTCCTACCTTTTACTGTTAAAAGAAAAGTGTTTGATTGTTGAAAACATTGATTCATCAGAGTTCACAATTTCAAGTAAACTGTTATTGTGGATAATGGAGATAAAAAGAGCACAAAAGACTCTGCTTTCGATATCAAGCAGGAATAGATGTTTTAATCTCCTTTTTCTTAACTATCAAGGTTTCCAATAAAGCGCTTGATAAGACATACCGAGTGAGCCAGAAAAAGTTCCCACTTTTGAAAATTCATAACACCAAGACTACTTCACGGATTTGAATCACTCAAATTCTAGTTAAAAGTCGAAAGATCGAAGTTTTTTTGTGATTTTCTCGCTGTCCTACCAGCACTAGAAGTATTGGTAAATTCAACTTTATAGACATTTCATGGATGCAAAATGACGGAAAAAGGGCCTAAACATTGATCAAATCGAGAAAGGAACTGGTCTCTCAAGAAGCAACAGTAGGTCAAAGAAATAACTCTTCAGTCTAAGTTATATTACATCCTGCAGGATTATCTTTTGTAAACAATTTAATGATAACTATCAAATCATTAAGGATTTTGGATTTAGTACTTCCTGATTTAGTACTTCCTGATTGTTACAGAGGAATACAAGATTTTAATCCTTGTTTGGAAAGATAAGGCGTGCGATCTATTGCACTCCTTGGACCCAGAAGGTGTGCGCCAAGGCGTGCGAGAGCGATCGCACGCCATTCCCAGTAAGGCCTGTAGGGAGTACTCGACTTCAGTTAATACAGGTATCCATGTTTATCCCCTCTAGCAATAACTGACCCTGGCAAAATAAGAGGAAGGCAGGCTCTGCATTACTAGTTTGTCATATGGTTGCCATGTTTGCCTTCAGAAGTTTACAAAAGACATCCTTGAAATGCAAGCCATCTCCATTGAATGGAATCGTTCCATTGCAGTGCATCAGAGTTAAGTTAAGAAGATTTCACCGCTTTTGAATGAAAGACATGTATATTCTAGAAATACAGTGTAGCACAAGAAAAAGGAATGGCACTCAGGAATATTCAGTCAGATCAAACAACTTTAACAGAATAACATTGAAATAGCTATCCCCTCAAAGGAGAATCCCTTGTTGAGACAACAGATCTATAAAAGCCTCTCCATGATACCCATACCTAATGCCAGGAAAATTTTGGTGAAAGTGTAACTTGGAAAACAGCATCTTCTGACAAGGCAAATGTACTAGTACCCCCAGCCCACCTTGACGTAATACCCTACCTTTTTATTGCTTACAGTATATTAGATTATGTTTTTGAACATAAAGAGTTGTGGATTTACTTGAAAATCTGCTATGCTCTGGATTCAAGTTCTATTATGCACCAAAGTTGTTTCATTTGACATTTGAAATCTTTTCATCTGAAAGCAACAATGCTCATGAAGGGTGTCTGTCCCAAAATGATAGATCGACCATCTCGATGTTTACACCGTTGCATGGGTCAGGCTTTAACTTAGAGTTTGAGACCCTGTTTGAGTCAATATGACAAGTGGTTGCTGATTTATGGCAGAGAAAAGGCTTAATTAGTGATTGCTTCAAAAATAGCACTTCTATTGTTCTCCAGCAATGTCAAAATAAAGTAGTTTCAAAGAAAGGGTCCTAGCATCGTATTAAAATTTATGCTAAATCTTTTAAAGGGTTAGCGTGCTGTGTATTCATTAGAGACCACTTTTTACCTTCTAAAAGTTGTCATGAAAATTTAAATATGATTCCAGAACCTCTTCTTTGAAAATTTACTTTATTTTGACATTGCTGGAGAACAATAGAAGTGCTGTTTTGAAGCGACCACTAATTTTGCCCTTTCTCTGCCATAATCAGCAACCACGGGTCAGATTGATACAAACAAGGTCTCAAACTCTAAGTTGAAGCTGGTGGTTAAAAACAGAGGTAATTGGATCTACAGCTCCTCCACAGTAGCCAACAAATGAGGCGCAGTTTTTTGGGACACCCTGTATATAACCCAAAGAAGTCTTTATAAAGCTAAAAGCTTCGTTGCTTTTGATGAATTTTACCAAGGCATATCGCTATCAAGATGATAATTACAATAAAGCATTAAGGATGTCCAGTTTTCAGCAAATGGATATCTATTCATGGTATCTCTAAAATTCTACGTCTCTGAAATAAAATTCTTCCTAGTACGTTGCTGTGAAGATCTCACTGTAAAAACATTACATATATTCAATATTCAGCGTGTGAATGTTTTATTCATGATCTGTCTGGTTTTTGGAGGATTCTGTCTACTTCGTCGAAAATGCTGTACTTCCCATCAAAATGTGGCTTTTTCGTCATTGTCAATTCTTCCAATATTTTTGATCCTTTTTTTGGCAGTTCTGAAAAGAAAATGTTTAAAAGGAATTATAGAGAAGAAAAAGTTGTATTACGAGGAATTATAGAGATCTCCATATTCCCAAGCTAAACCTTGAATTAACCAAAAAAGAATTTCATTACTCGGGCATTAAGGCCTGGAACGATATTCTAGTAAACATCAGAGAACTGCCATCACTGCGCCTATTTAAAACACATCTAAAAAGGCATTTGATGAGCCTTGATAATTAACTCAAGCCCCCTCAAGAAAGACTCCCTTGAAGATCAGATTCATTAATTAACTATTTTATATCTAAGTTTTAGATTTTGTAAGTTGTATTTTACTGAAGGGATATCGTTGTTTAAAATGAATTATATACCGGGTGAGTCAGAAAAAACGTGGGGCGTTTGGCGGACTGTGACATCGAATTTAGCCATCCGATTGCTGTAAAAAAATTTTTTCCATAAAGCCAAAGGTCTAACTTAGATCATAAACCTTTTCCCGTCGAAATCGGTCATTTAGTGCATTTCTTAAAAAAGATTTTCTTTCGTGAGACTTTGTATGGGAATCTTGCAATATGGTGAAATCTTTTGCTAATCCCCTTCCGCATTTTATCTTGGCAAGGTTTACAGGTACACTTGGTATTATCAGGGGAAAATGAAATAGCCAGGGGATACTGTTTTCTCCCCTGGGATGTCTTATCATAACTTGCCCTGAGTGAAGAATATATTTGAAAGACATTAATAACGCACACTTCCTTGTCTTGCAAAGAGGTTTCTTCAAGCAGATTAACGCTCTGTAAATCGCAATGGGACTGCTTGCAGACAACACTTTTCCCTAAAGCATGGTGCACACTAGGTCTTTTGAGTCCTTAGAGTCGTGCATAAAACTCCGAGTCTTTTTTCTTGTGGGTCTCTCTGCATGACCACAATGAACCAAACAACCTAGTAGTGTGAGCCAGGTCTAACTTTTTCAGTATCCCCTGATAATGCCACATGTACCTGCAACCCTGGCAAGGCTAAAATGCTGAAGGGGCTTGGCTAAAGATTTCATCAGTTTGCAAGACTTACATACAAAGTCTTACGAGGAAAATCTTTTTTAACAAATGCATTAAATGGCCGATTTTGATGGGGGAAAGGTTTATGATCTAAGTTAGACTCTTAGCTGCACGGAAAATTTAGTTCACGTCAATCGGGTGGCTAAATGAGGCGTCACAGTCCGCCAAACGCCCCACGTCTTTTCTGACTCACCAGTATATATGCAGCAGTTTGACTGACCAATGTATTCATTATCCGAAATATTAATACAAAAGTTAAATTAAGACTGCGTTCACACGATGCCGGCCCATTTTGAAAACGGCAAAAAATGTGACGGATAGACCTCCTGTTCACACGAAAACGGCACATTTTTTGCCGGCAGATTTTGAAAACGGTAGATTTTGAAAACGGAACTCTAATCGGCACATTTTGGAAACGGCATCGCTTTAAAATGATGAAAATAGAACATTTTCAGACGCTTTTTGAACGAGACTGAACGATTCTTAGGGTTTAGGCACACTTCTTTTGCATCAAAGTCTTGCAACGAGCTTTTTACCGGCAAATTGCCAACCGTTTTCAAATTGTTCCGGCATCGTGTGAACGCTAGCTCAAATTTTGCTACCATCACATTTTTCATCGTTTTCAAAATGTGCCGGCATCGTGTGAACGCAGTCTAACACTTGACACAATTTGTGGTTTGGAGCTAGACTACATTACATAAGTCCCTCTAACTTACGCTCGTTGTTGTTGTTGTTATCGCTTCAGTTGAGGGACTTATGTCCTTACGCTTCAATACAGGGACTAATTAGGCCAAGTCCAGCGCGTTCACGGCGAGACCAATCAGATCGCTACTTTCTTAATATGGTCAACCCACGTGCCTATTTGTAGCGTTAGCGTTTGATTGGTTATTAGTTCAAAGTTCGACTTCTCGAAGCGAAGCGACGCGCGAAGTGACCTTCGAAGGGACGTTCGAATTTTCTTTCGACGTTCGTAGGATGGAAGATGTTCTAAGTTTCTTCTGATTTTTCGTAAGATTTTACTCCCTGTTTAGAATTCATTTCATTCATTCATTTTCAATCATTTAAGGAGGGTGACTCTTCAACAAAGGTTGTTTTTCAAGGGGCCCTCCATCTAAAAATACAATAAATACAATAATTACAAAAATAAATACTTAATAAGAAAATTAAAACTAATATGTTATAAAATACAATATTTACATTGTGTTCAAGATAAAAGTAAAGAAAATATGTTGCTTTTTGCTTTTGTTGGGCAGGAAGGCTTCTCAGATGACCCAGGGATCCACCGACCCCCAGCCCCGGGCCCGATCCCCACCAAATCGACCAGAGAGACCCAGAACAGACCCAGCAGCATCTCCATCTCCCACCACATGCCACCAGGCCCACTCTGAATCCCAACGACCGACTCCGCAGAAATCCAGCCCAAAACCAAAGGCCAGGCAGACCCCAGATCACCCGAGAAACCTACCCACCCAAATGTTCTTTGAATTTGTAAAGGGAGGGTGCCAGGGAGGGTGCCATCCGTTTGGTCGTGAGTCCGTGATTCTATGACGCCTTGTTCATGATTCTATGACGCCTTGTTCTTGAGCTATCAACTGTCAATGTAACAAAGTAAGAAGTACACGTATCTTTTTATAAGAAACCAAGAATTTGGGCCAGTACTGAAAGTTTCTTAGAATAATCAGATTTTGAGTATTCAGAGCTTCTTACGAGTTTCTCAAAGGTTCCACGA
Organism: Aurelia sp. 3 sensu Dawson et al. (2005); assembly: GCA_964020215.1. Lineage (NCBI taxonomy): Eukaryota > Metazoa > Cnidaria > Scyphozoa > Semaeostomeae > Ulmaridae > Aurelia > Aurelia sp. 3 sensu Dawson et al. (2005). Next base: position 4,456,801 of record OZ026593.1, read on the forward strand.
CAATCTTCATGTTCACTCACTCCGCCCTCCCGAACTTTCAAAACAATGTTTTTTGACAACTGTCCGATGTTTACGGATCACCCAAGTACATTCTGAGTAATATGATACAGGAAAAAGAGAAATAAAGTAAAATATGTTAAGGGTTAGTAAAATATGTTAAGGGTTTTCTTTGTTGAAAATAAATAGTTGCTTAAGTTATATTTTCCCAGCACCGGAGGTTCAGTTTCTTAACTTTTGGTTATCTGAGAGTTGAGTTTCTTTTATAAAGGCCAATTTCCAGTCAGCGGAATTTTCCGATCGGGCAGAATTTACATTGTATGCGAGAGAAAATGTCGCTTTGGATTTGAATGGAAATTTATGGCTGAGTGAATTTTTATTGTCTAAATTTCCATCCTCTCGGAAAATTCCACTGACTGGAAATTAGCCTTAAAGGGCAAGTTCGTAGACTACATTACATGATTACATAAGTCCCTCTAATGTCGCGTTCAATTCCTACCCTGACCATCCCCCCCCCCCGGGACACCCCCGGGCATTTGCACAGAAAAAATTCCCGGCCCCCGGGCATTTGACAGCCAATTTTTTCCCGGCCCCCGGGCATTTGACAAATCCAGGGATATTCAAAATGTGTACAGTATTTACTGTATAGGAGCATGAAACTTGCATTACAGTAGTTTCAGCTTTCAGGTTTCGCTATTTTTGGAAAAACACTTCTGAATTCTAACACGGGAGATCTCGGCATTTTTGGTTTCCAATTTCGGCATCGAAACATGGTCTTCGGAAGCTTACTTGATATCCTGAATGATACAGGGTTTAGGAGCCGTTAATGTTTGTTGAACGATATCCCAGACTTCAGTTTGCGTCTAGGGTAGTATTTGGAATGCAATAGGCTACTGTACATCGTTTTCTAGATATTGAGGGAGGCTGAGGTGAGGAAGAGCCTTGCAGTCGCAAGAACATTCTTTTGAATTACCCGGTTGTATTGAACAAGAAGTTCAGTTTTGTTCTTTTGGAAGTCTCTTTAATTGTTACAGTTCTGTTCCAGTTGTTATACCCTGTGAGTTTATTTCTCTGAAACACATTCTTGACAAATTTAGATAGTATTATATTTCTGAATGTGGATCTTCTATTGCGTCGTTTGAATCAGCAATATTTTAGAAAGTGTTAAAAGTATCAGAAATCCTTCGTGTTCCTCCAGAATACCGAATATTAAAACAATTAACAACATCGCTGACTATAACTTTTATATTTCAATGGCAAGGTTGAAAGCAAGATTGTCTGCCCCCGGGCATTTGACAGTCAATTTTTCCCCGGCCCCCGGGCATTTGACAGTCAATTTTTTCCCGGCCCCCGGGCATTTGTGAACAAAAATTTTGTTGACCCCCGGGATGCCCGGGGGGGGGATGGTCAGGGTAAGAATTGAACGAGACATAACTTACGCTCGTTGTTTTTGTTGTTGTTATCGCTTCAGTTGAAGGACGTATGTCCTTGCGCTTCAATACAGGGACTAATTAGGCCAAGTCCGCCGTGTTCACGGCGCGACCAATTAGATCACTACTTTCTTAATATGGTCAACCCACGTGCCTATTTGCAGCGTTAGCGTTTGATTGGTTATTAGTTCAAAGTTCGACTTCTCGAAGCGAAGCGACGCTCGAAGTGACCTTCGAAGGGACGTTCGAATTTTCTTTCGACGTTCGTAGGATGGAAGATGTTCTAAGTTTCTTCCTGATTTTTCGTAAGATTTTACTCCCTGTTTAGAATCCGTTTGGTCGTGAGTCCTTTGTATGAGTGAAATTAAAACATCAGATTATAAATGTTGAACGAATACAAGGAGTCACGTCGTCAGTCTAGTTTGGAGCATGGCGTACAGTTTTTTAATCACTCTAACTTCTATCCTATTCACACCAGTAAGTTAAACAAGCTTTTTTTTATTCATCAAAGAGAATTAACAACAAATTTGACATACTACTCTACTTATCTAATTACTCTACAACACCACAGGAACGATACCAAGGGGAGCGAAAGACAATGACTACCCCATGGCCAAAACATAAAGACAAGCAACGGTAAATTACATACAACTACTGTACATTACAAGCAATTAAAACGAAGAAAAAGAAACTGATTGATGATACACCATACATAAAGAGACTTGGTGGTTGGAACTTGACACATTGCTGAGGTTTCAAAGGATATTATTCAAACCGACCAGTTTCGTTGATGAAACGTAAAGTCAATTCAAGGATATTTTTGTTCAAATTATTAGAATGGTCTTGATCGCCATATGATAAAAGCTGCGTCAGAGCGTCATTTGAAAGACTAGACTGATGCCTTTTCGTCCCTTGTTTCCCTGCGTTCCTTGGTCAAGAGGGACTAATAACATTACTCTGAAATAGTGGGCCCACTTTAGGCCCGCGTAGGGTGGTTCCGTATTCACCAATCAAATCACTAGAATTCAGTTTTTAACCAATCAGGGGCCGCTATTCAGAATGTTGTTGTTGTTGCTTCTCAAGAACGGTTGAAGAAGCCTGGAGCTCTCGCAGCTTCGATGGATCTATTTTGCTTCTACAGAGGAAGATTACTGCCTGAAAGGTAGGCATTTTGCGTTTTGTAGGTCAAGACAACATCATTCGTTGTACTAAAAGTTTCCTTTTCAATGTTCGAGCTCTTTAAACCAGACTTTGAAGCGATTTTGTTGAGTGTACGAAAACTCCCACCTGTTTAGGCCATTTTGACAAAGTGGGCCCATCATATAAGCGTAATATTATGAGTCCCTATTGACCAAGTGATATCAGCAAATCAAAGAACGCAGGGAAACAAGGGACGAAAAGGCATAAGTCTATTGAAAGACTAGCGATTTGTACGAATGGTCGTAGTAACTCTACAATTCCAGCGGCAACTTAAGCAAGCTGCAACTTAGGATATGTCGGATTGCTATCGGAGTGGAGCAGAGCGGAGTGACTTTCACTCCGTACGTAGTGATATTTGGGATAGCAGTTACACTACAACGCTTCTCGTGCTCCCACGCCATATTCCTCCGCAGTTCTGGTATACCGGGTGAGCGAGAAAAAATTTCCTACTTTTGAAAATTCATAACACCAAGAGTTAGTCACGAGTCTGCTAACTTACGTGCCAAACGTGCCAACCTGCCATGCAATGTTACGTGCCAACGTGCCAACGTGCCTACGTGCCAAATTTTCTTATGTGCCAACGTGTGCCATGGCATGTTACGTGCCTACGTGCCTACCTGCCTACGTGCCTACGTGCCAAATTTTCTTACGTATTTTTGTGACTTTTCTCGATGTCTCACGAGCTCTAAAAATATTGGTAAAATCAACTTTACAAAAGTCTTATGGTTGCAAGATGACTGAAAAATGGCCGAAAACATTGACCAAAATATAAGGGACTTCTGGCACAGAATAATGAAGAAAATGCAACTTCTAATGGGTGAGAGATATCCTCCTCACATTAATTGCCATGGGGTTGCAAATCTTTCGTATTTGCTTAAAAATCGATGTCTTATAACTCTTGAGGGAGGTGAAACGCCATTTGTCTATTGTTTGGTGTGAATAGAGTCCTTACAATTTAATCAATGTTTTAGGCCTTTTCCAGCCATTTTGCAACCATGAAATTTCTATAAAGTTGAATTTACCAATACTTCTGGTGCTGAAAGGACAGCGATAGGAATCATAAAAAATACTTCGATCTTTCGGCTTTTAACTAGAATGTTAATGATTCAAATCCGTGAAGTAGTCTTGGTGCTATGAATTTTCAAAAGTGGGAACTTTTGCTGGCTCACCCAGTATTTTTTATAGACAAATACTTCTGGATGGGGGTACTAATTCATTTGCTGAAAGATAATGGAGTACGAAAACTTTTTCTATGTTCGAATGAAACTTTCACTAATTGTGCGAAAGAATGACGGCTCCCTAGATACGAGGGAAAGATCGAGGAGGGACATTCTAATTGTTTCATTCTCCTTTCCTTTTATCACAAACAATCTAATCAGTAAAATACTGTCAGTTAAATCAAGAGAAAAAAGAAAACTTACTGAAAGCATCACATTCCGTAGAAACGCATCTTTTGCAGCCAGTTTTTCCAACTTCTTCGAAATAATCGACTTTCTGGTAGGTGTCTCCTAAGTCGCAAACAATTCTGTGCAGTTTACACCATGGTACACATTCCAATACGGCATTCTGCTCGTCTTGGTAGCACGTACAATTCTTCTGACAGCCCTCCAATGGCTTGGAATCCCCAACTTTGATTGAGTCACCATTTAACGTATAGCAGTGATCTAATAGCAGGAGAATTGAAAAATAACAGAGTTCTAGATTTAATTGACTACTGTGTAAACTTAGGCCCGTTTACACGATACCATTTTCATTTCATATCGGATTGAGGTTCTGCTTACGCGACACCGTTCTCATTTCATGTCGGATTGTTGTTCAAACGGAAACTCTTCGCTATACACTGCAATGGTTTTCACTCTTTGCTTTTTGCATCTTCTACGCATTCTGCACAGCACCCGAAGTGAACGTGAGGCTCGTAGAATTGATAATGAGGTTCCGTATTTAGTTGATACCGGATTCGTACCACTTTCAGAGTGTTTTCATTTGAAAACACAAAAACGGTATGAAGCGTATCGGATTGGTGAGTTCAAGTGTAAACAGGAGACCAATCCATTATGAAATGTAAACAGTCTAGTGTAAACAGAAAGCCCATCCGATATGAAACCAGTCCAATATAGACAGGGAATATTGTCTAGCAATCTAACAATCATGCTAACCTTTGATTTTGTGCACTGTTTCTACCAAATCGACCATGGAGATCAAGAATTCATTCGGTACCTTTTTTATTTTTGACCGGAAGTGTCATTTTCCCATTGTCTAAAACATTTGGAGGAATTGACATCTGTCAAAAAGGCATTTCCTGATACAATATCTGTTCGGCAACTGCAGATTTGGAATCAGCATGATCGATTTAGTAGAATTCAGCGAAAAAATTTCAGTTTACATAATTGTAAGAAAATGTCAATTATGACGTCATAGGACTGATGACGTCATGATTATTTTTAAAACTTCATCAAAATACAAAAATTATACATCAATCGAAAGCTCTAATCAAGCTGAATTCAACTGTGTCATTTATAAGTTGATTAAAGATACCTGTGAAAAGCTATGGTTATATTTGTTCTAAAAATGTCAGCAATTGACGTCACCAAAAATGACACTTTCGGTCAAAAATAAAAAAAGGTACCGAATTAATTCTTGATCTCCATGGTCGATTTGGTAGAAACAGCACACAAAATCAAAGGTTAGCATGATTGTTAGATTGTTAGACAATATTCCCTGTCTAATATGAAATAAAGACAGTATCGTGCAAGGAAAGCCCTAGATTACTCTGTAGGGTTTGTGATAGAGTCCATGACACTCGAGAGAGACAAATTCTGTACTCTGTGCAGTTGAAAAATACAAACATGGTGTCCCCCAAAAGGCTTATCTTTCAAACATCACTGAAACTCGCTTATCAAATTTTTGTTTGATTATGTTTTAAATTCATACCGGGTGAGCCAAAAAGTCAACACGTTTAGTGGGCGATCGAATAAAACGTAAGTAGACTTATGCCCGGACCCTAGACACATAATAGGTCAAAAAGAGAGTTTGTGGGAGGCCAACGTCAAGCAAAGATCTAGCAATAAATTCAATGGTCCTTTAAGAAGGGGATGAGGGTCGAGCAGTTAACGGCCCAGTTCCTTTAACTGTGACGAAAATTGTTTGTCGATGACCCCTAACTCATGACCCCTGCTGAGCTTGGTGTATCGCAGGGAAAGAAGGGTCCAAGAAAAGATTTAGGTAGTCATTTCAGGAGGGGACTTACCAGACTTGTGTTGAGGAGGAGAAATGTTTTGTGTTTCAATGCTTCGTTGCTCAGTTGGGAAGCAGAAGACTGCCAACGTGGTTATGATTAAAACTGTCCATTGTATCCCTGTCATTTTCTGAGCTGAGTGAGAGGAAAATAATTGCATTTGATTGCCTTTTAGAGGATGCATTAGCATGCCTGTCGAATTCAAACTGTTATCTCAGACTAAAGGATATATCTATTCTCTAAAGAGGGTGACTGGATGTTGATGTCTCTGTTCTATAGCGGAAGTGTTAGGGAACTTTGATGCGTTTCTTGGCGAAAGTTACCAGCGAGCTGAGCGAAATGACGTCAAATCGCTCAAACGAAAACGAGGCTGTCCTATTGTTTTCACAGAGAACGATACTTAACGGTTTTCTTAAATAATGATTCTGTTAAAATGTGCTAGGAATACAGATGACCTGTCTAAGGATCTGGGTCTATGCTGCTGTAGCAGATTGTTTCTTTCTCACTCAACATTTACTTACCAATTTTACTTGTTGTATAAGTATCTTCTTCCTTACTCTTTCCTACAGAGTCTTCACAGAGAACGATACTTCAAAGTGTTCTTAAGTACAGATTTTGTTAAACTGTGTTAGGAATACAGATGACCTGTCTAAGGATCTGGGGCTATGCTGCAATAGCAGATTGTTTCTTTCTCACTCAACATTTACTTACCAATTTTACTTTTTGTATAAGTATCTTCTTCCTTACTCTTTCCTACAGAGTCTTCACAGAGAACGATACTTCAAAGTATTCTTAAGTACAGATTTTGTTAAACTGTGTTAGGAATACAGATGACCTGTCTAAGGATCTGGGGCTATGCTGCAATAGTAGATTGTTTCTTTCTCACTCAACATTTACTTACCAATTTTACTTGTTGTATAAGTATCTTCTTCCTTAGTCTTTCCTACAGAGTCTTCACAGAGAACGATACTTCAAAGTGTTCTTAAGTACAGATTTTGTTAAACTGTGTTAGGAATACAGATGACCTGTCTAAGGATCTGGGGCTATGCTGCAATAGCAGATTGTTTCTTTCTCACTCAACATTTACTTACCAATTTTACTTTTTGTATAAGTATCTTCTTCCTTAGTCTTTCCTACAGAGTCTTCACAGAGAACGATATTTCACAGTATTCTTAAATATTGACTCTGCTAAAATGAGCTTGGAATACAGATGATCTATCTAAGGATCTGGGTCTATGGTGCTATAGCAGATTGCTTCTTTCTCACTCAACATTTACTTATCAATTTACTTGTTGTATAAGTATCTTCTTCCTTAGTCTTTCCTACAGAGTCTTCACAGAGAACGATATTTCACAGTATTCTTAAATATTGACTCTGCTAAAATGAGCTTGGAATACAGATGATCTATCTAAGGATCTGGGTCTATGGTGCTATAGCAGATTGTTTCTTTCTCACTCAACATTTACTTACCAATTTTACTTTTTGTATAAGTATCTTCTTCCTTAGTCTTTCCTACAGAGTCTTCACAGAGAACGATATTTCACAGTATTCTTAAATATTGACTCTGCTAAAATGAGCTTGGAATACAGATGATCTATCTAAGGATCTGGGTCTATGCTGCAATAGCAGATTGCTTCTTTCTCACTCAACATTTACTTACCAATTTTACTTGTTGTATAAGTATCTTCTTCCTTACTCTTTCCTACAGAGTCTTCACAGAGAACGATACTTCAAAGTGTTCTTAAGTACAGATTTTGTTAAACTGTGTTAGGAATACAGATGACCTGTCTAAGGATCTGGGGCTATGCTGCAATAGCAGATTGTTTCTTTCTCACTCAACATTTACTTACCAATTTTACTTTTTGTATAAGTATCTTCTTCCTTACTCTTTCCTACAGAGTCTTCACAGAGAACGATATTTCACAGTATTCTTAAATATTGACTCTGCTAAAATGAGCTTGGAATACAGATGACCTGTCTAAGGATCTGGGGCTATGCTGCAATAGCAGATTGCTTCTTTCTCACTCAACATTTACTTACCAATTTCACTTGTTGTATAAGTATCTTCTTCCTTAGTCTTTCCTACAGAGTCTTCACAGAGAACGATACTTCAAAGTGTTCTTAAGTACAGATTTTGTTAAACTGTGTTAAGAATACAGATGAACTGTCTAAGGATCTGGGGCTATGCTGCAATAGCAGATTGTTTCTTTCTCACTCAACAATTACTTACCAATTTCACTTGTTGTATAAGTATCTTCCTCTTTAATCTTTTCTGCAGAGTCTTCACAGAGAAGGATACTTCACAACATTCTTAAGTACAGATTTTGTTAAAATGTGCTAGGAATACAGATGATGTTATCAGGCTAACAGATGATCTGTCTAAGGATCTGGGTCTTTGCTGCAATAGCAGATTGTTTCTTTCTCACTCAACATTTACTTACCAATTTTACTTGTTGCATAAGTATCTTCTTCCTTAGTCTTTCCTACAAGAGTCTTCACAGAGAACGATACTTCAGTTTACGGCAGTACTACTTCTATTAGCCCACATGTTTTAAATGCGGATAGCCTTGCAAAAGATCTAAGCCCATGTAACAACTGCTTCTTTCTTATTCAATATTTAATTACTAATTTTGCTTGGTTTATTTAAAGTATCTTCTCTTTGACTTATGCTGCAGAGTCTTTCCAGATTAAGATATTTAAGTTTACTCCAATACTGCATCTTTTATCCTGTTTCTCTAGTACAGACAGCTTTTCGAAGATCTGACCAATGCATCACTGGAACATTGTTTATGTGTCACACAATATCTACTTACCAATTTTGCTTGCAGCATAAGTATCGTCTCTTCAACCTGTGCTACCGAGTCTGCTCAGAGAATTATTCCTCAGTTTACTTCATTACTGCTTGCACTAAAGTGTGTATGGAACACAGACAGCCATTAAAGATTTCAGCATATGCTGAAAAAAGCATTGCATCTTTCTCATTCAATGTTTACTTACCAATTTGCTTGTGCTTATAGACATCTTCTCTCTAAGCAACGCATTGATAGAAAATGATACTTCATTCTACCTCATTACTGCTTCTGTTAGGCCATGTCTGGAATACTGATGCCCCTTAAGGAATCTGAGTTGATGCAGCAATGGAGCAATTCTTCCTCACTCAATATTTACTTACTTGTTTTGTGTCTTGTTTGTGATCTTCTCGTCAATGCTAGAGTCTTTCGGAAAAATACTACCGTAGCTTAACACTGGTATTAATCCGCTTTATGATCTTATCGTTTGGTAATGCATAAACTTTGTAGCTCGCTTTCGGTGAATGTTTCTGATACTTCTATCAGCTGATAATTTTAGATACCTGCTTGGTAAATAATCACACCATTAGTAAATCTTGTCGAAGAAACATTCTTTAGAAATGAAAATGACTGCCCAGCAACGCAAGCGATAGTAGACAAAAACTTGGATCAAACCAGGTGTCCACTGGCGAAAGCGCAAAATCAGACGCGATGTGTCGTGTTTATTCTGAACACAATTTGAAGCTACCAAAAGTGAATCATAATTCAGCTCTGCCGCGTACGCCGGATCGTTGTTACATGATACTGGACGTGCCGCTCAAGTGGGTGGGTTTTTTTCACCTAAAATTCCCTACATATGGGTCTGTTTCTAATCTTTATTCTGGTAGATGGGTGGCTTTTTCAAAATTTTTATAACAACTGAAGAAATATTAATAGACCTTGCGTCCTCAAGTCGACAAAATTCATAGACAGGGTTACGAAACTTGCTGAAGTGCATGTCAAAGGGCTGGAAATTCTTGAAAAATTCTGTTATACAAATGGTACTCACGTCGAGTCACGGCCACAATCAAGTATCCCGACCCTCCCCCCCCCCCCATCAAAGCTACTCATGTGAAAATGAGCTCCACGCATTTGGATGGAAGCAAACATTTGAAAGCAATAACTCACTAAAATGACCTTAGAGAACGCTTTATTTCCATGCTAGCATATTTTTCCTCAGGCGTGGACCATGTGGATCAAGCCTTTAGGCTTACTTCCATGAAGCTGCAATTTCGCTTGAGCAAAGAATTTATTGCTTACGAGAAACTATCCCTCTAAAGTTGAAACGAAAGTTACGGTTGAGTGTCTGTTCATTTGGTAAAATTCCAGTCCAACAGAAAATGTAGCTTCATTGAAATAAGCCTTTGGACGACGTCTACAGGGCGTCCCGAGAATTGTGCCAATTTTGTGTGGCTACTGTGGAGGAGCTTTGGATTCAATTATCTCGGTTCCTGCACAGTTGCATAGATCAAGCCTCAACTTAATGTTTGAGACCTTGCTTGAGTCAATCTGACACGTGGCTGCTGATTTCTGGTAGAGAAAAGGCAAAATTAGTGGTTACTTAAAATAACAGCACTTCTATCGTTCTCCAGCGATGTCAAAATGAAGTAAGTTTTCAAAGGACGGGTTCTATCTAAAAGCATATGGCGAGCAAACTTATCGGTCAAAACATGTGTTGTTTTGTAAGATTGATCTCATTATCTTTCCATTCGTTCATCTAAATTTCATCTCTAAGAGGATTTTATACAACAATAGAACAAGAAAAGTCAACGATAAGAATTGTAACAAAATTTGCTTTACAACAACAGACAGTAATACTAAAATGATGAAAGAGCCTTTTATCAAGAAGCATTGTGTTTGATTAAGAATCTTTAGTGCAATGACTGATAGGAATTCAATTAAGGAACACAATGCATCGTAGTGAAGCGCTCCCTTTGTTGCCGTCTTTATTGTTATCGTCTATTTGATAGGAAAGTTTTTATGGGTCCTCACTGGTTTATAAGATTGTTGGGGATATGAATGGGCTTAGTTGTGAGCCTCAAGGACTCCCCTAAAAATGGCTCCAGATCGCATGCGCAGTAATGACTTACTTTGATGGCGTAATATGCCATTAGCTTGAGAACGGTTGAGAACAAGAGGAGGAAACAATAGCAACGATGAGCATGACACTCATTATGAGCATGGGTTTTGGGAAACGTGGAAGTTCTTATCAGATTAATCATCAAATCAGAACTGTCAGGCCTACCTTTTTGTGTTCTTTGTTTTTCCAACCTCTCCGTTGTACTGTGGATTTACCATTTTCAGTCTGCTGCCATTCGCTTTCCTGACCGGCTATCGCATCGCCATCTTGTTTTCAACAGCCTCATTTCGGTCTGTGAGCTCCTTTTCTCTCTTCCTCTTTCGCTCGTTCGCTCCGCTATGGCTCCGCACTCTTCCCATTGAAGGAGCTCACAGACCGAAATAACGCTGTTGAAAACAAGGTGGCGATGCGATCGCCCGTCAGGAAATCGAATGGCAGCAGACTGAAAATGGTAAATCGACAGGAAAACGGAGAGGATGGAAGAACAAAGAACACAAAAAGGTAGGCCTGACAGTTCTGATTCTTTGCAACGATAATTAATCTAATAAGGACTTCCACGTTTCCAAAAACCCATGCTCCAACGAGGGAAATGAATGGATGGATGGATGGATGGATGGATGGATGGATGGATGGATGGATGGATGGATGGATGGATGGATGGATGGATGGATGGATGGATGGATGGAGACAGATTTAAAATTTTGTGGATTTAGGAGCTATATTCGTCAAACACGCTGACTCACAAAGGCTCCATTAATAGCACTACTGCTTGAACTATCAATAGTGCTATTGCTGATTAGCTGTATGTCCAGATGCTTAGAAATAGATTCAAAACAATGGACTAATTTTGGACGGCTTTGTTCGTCAGCGTGTTTCATAAACAGCTATCCAGGTTAACACAAAAAGTACTCCAAAAATTGATGCAGACAATTTACCGTCAAACGGGATGACTTTTATTAGAAGGGTGTCTTGTAGCCTCACTCTGACGGGCCCTCAACTTACGCTCATCTCATCTCATTGAATTTATGTTGTTGTTGTCGCTTCAGTGGGGGCCTTATTTCCCAACTGTTCTCAAAACGGACAAAAATTTCCTGCGGGGCACAGATCTGTTACCCGACCAATCAGAATGGAAGATGATAAATAACGTGATCATATTGGCTGATTTTTCTTCTATTCAAACCAGGGAGCCCTGATTCAAACTTACCGCCAAGGCAAACAAAAGCACGTTCGACTGAACGGTCACAATGATTAAAATCTCGAAGTACCGAACGAAATTAGAAGAGCTTTTGCGTCCCCAAACAAGCAAAATATCGTTTGCAGGTAGTTGTTAGCTGAAAAAGCTCGAAGAAACACCCATCTAAGTACTGGTAGCTTGTTTTACAGTTTAGCAATCTAGGAAGACTGCTTTTTTGGGCGTTTTAGGGTGGGTGCTTTTGAGAAAGAAACCTGCAGGTGATTTAGGCCATGTCTGTTTCTGGAAGCGCAAGGACGTGAGTCTAGTTTGAGCGTCCATCATTCTATCAATAGCAATAACTACGAACATGTAATCAGTCTTGGTGACTTGTGGGCATTACACAGTAGACAACTCAACAAATGAGGTCCGCAATGGTACGGTAAAGATTCTTGAGTTTGGCTCACAAAAGAGTAAGGGGGATTGTTCGGACCTCATTCCGGGGGCATTTTGGTGCATTATTGCTCCCAAATAGAACCAAATTTTTTCCATCCAATCGCGCTCAACGAACTCTCAAACTTAGGCAAAAACAACTCTGACGTTGTTTTCCGTCGCATTTGTAATGTATTTCTAACATTGTTTTACGTTGAGCCAAGCATTCGGATTGAATTCCTGCATGCCAGCAACTAAACGCACACCATAAGAGACAGCATTAAATTTAAACTTTCTCAAAAAAATCGGTGCTCGCTAAATGTGAAATCTATTATGAACTGCTACCTGGAGAGTTCATAAGGTCAATTTTATAGCTGCCCATCTCAAACACAGTTTGACATGAAAACTTCCATTGAGTTCACAAAGATCTTGGATTCACTGACTGATTAAAGTTACCTCATCTGCGAAGTGAATTTGATCCCTCGTTCATGGCTGCAAAACTGTGGCAAACATTGCTTCCCTTTGCATACCTCTGATGCATGATATTCTCATTGAAAAGTTCTACTACATTTTTCCATTTTTGGGTATGGTCTGCACACATTCTGCCCATTTTACTGTACCTTGTTAGACAAATTATTTATACCACTCATGAAATCATCATTGTCATAAAGAAAACCAATGGAAAATTCTCAAAAAGCTGAGTTCGAAGGTCGAGAGAATGTCATTGCAAATCAAATAAAAAATTGAACTCTTTTTTTTCTATGCTCAATGCAAAAATTTACAATAACAAATTACCTGTAACAGTACCTACGAAACTACTATACTACACTACAAAGACCCTACCAGGAGGAGCAATATGTCATGACTACCCCCTGGCATTTAACATAAATCTAAAAAGAAAGAAAAAATACATCGAAATATACCACTAAATACAAAAGGCCAACATAGGTGATGGTAGTGGGACAAATTTGGACTTGGACTTGAAAAATCATTTCTTTGAAATGAGACAGCTCACAAGGTCACAAGGTTTCACAGCAATTGAAGGGCTCAACATTCATAGGCTAATTTTAAAAATATATTTTTTGTTTTTCTAGGTAGTCTACGATAACATCAATATTACAGAATTTACTACAATTTGTTTCAAGGTGAAAGTTATCCGCGTCTCGAAAAAAATTTTCGCACCGGGCGACATGCTCTGGCAATGTCAATTCGTGTCAATTCCTGTCAATTCGTGAAGACGTAAGATTTCAGGGAGCACGATAAAAAAGTGTATATAAATCAACAAGATATACTGAGATGTGAATAGCCAGAATTTGACGCTATGGTTTGTTTCAATGGATGTATTTGATAAGAAAGCCAGCAAGTTTTCAGTGAATACCAATTCACGTTTCATAAAGTGCTAGAGACAAGTGTTGTTTCTCTACTGAAAAGGCGTACGTGATTTTTTAACAGAGTACGATTTTAGGGGTTATTTATAGATTGTTCTTGGAAACAAAAGGATTTTTGCCAAAGGTGTACGAGATTTTTACAGCGTGACACGCCCCTCGGCTAGAGATATTGTCAGTCCTACAGCTTCTTGCTGTCTTAACTTTGGCAAATGCATCCCTGATCTCTTGAACATCAAAGCCCTCAACTTAAATATAGCCATACTTTGTTTACTTTGTTGCTTCGTAGTAACCGAAACGAAAGGGTCTTTAGAGGCTTTTCTTCTTTATCACTTGTTTAGAACTGATACGATAATATTTAAATTTGTTTGTTTACCTGTTATCACTTGTCAACTGTAACACATGTTGTAACTTGCTTTGCTTTTGCCGCTTTGCTTTTGCCGCCTTCATGCATATGGCGTGGAATATTACAGCGTGGATACAGTCGTGATCAAAAATTAAAGATCACACTTTTCTCGATAGCGTTTCCGTTGGCGTTAGGAGATCCAACCCTACCGCTCTGCATATTTCATTCTCCTGGCGTATGATTAAGTCAAATTTCCATGCAGTTTCTGAATCTTTGTGTTGTCTTTAAATTTTGCGCCATTTTGTTATGATTTCAAAATGAAATCTTAGAAATTTTCGAAAACGATAATGGTCCTGCCGACAAGGGGTGTGACATACAAAATGTGTTGATTAGTTTGGTTTCACATCAATCTATGCACAATTGATTTCTATGATTTGTTTCCAAATATCCAAATTCCTTGAAAAATAATGTTTCAGGAAAAAAGGAAGAGGATGCCTTCAGTCCCCAGCTGCAGTCATAAGCTTAAAGTCAACCCTGGAAAAGAGTTAAGAATATTCAGTTCTTATAATGTAAAAGCCTTTTACTTCGATGATTCGAACAATAAAACAATTTTTGAAAACAGTTTGGAATAACTGTGCGATTTTTGCTTCAATTTAGAGTCAAGGATTGGTCTTAAACATCTGGCTATAACAGTGGAGTGAAAGCTCTCCGCTACCTTTTTCCCTGAGGCCGTTTTATCGTGGAGTTTGGACACCTTGTAAACAAACCATAGAAATGAATTGCGCATAGATTTTTGTAAAATCCAGGTGAGTATTACATATTCTGGGCCACACCCCTTGTCGCTAGAACCATGAAAATTTTCGAAAATTTCTTTAGAATTCATAATGACCTCATAGCAAAATGCTGCAAAACTTAAAAAAACTGTATTGAAATGCGGAATCTACATGGAAAGTTCACCTAAACAAACTCTAAAAGAGTAAAATAGGTAGTGCAGTAGGGTTGGATATCGATACGTCTTTGGTTTGCGACCGAAGCTCGAAAGAGTTTGTATTTGCTTCAATTTAGTATCAAGCTGTTACAAATTTTCCTCATCTTTTAGCAAAGCGATGGACCAGTTTCACAATTAAATTCAATTCGAGGTAAGAGATGTGATTCCCTGTACAGCACGAAATCTACTTCATATCATTATGTTACAAAGACACGTACAAAACTATTTCATGCGTTGCTAAGAGCAATGCACGCTTTTGAGATTTAGATCCAAATGATATCGAGGCAAGTGATGTTCGTGGAAGTATTTCAAAAGAATTGACGTCATTGTGAAAGTGGTCTATTCTGGCTTGGTGGGTTTCAGGTCAAATGCAAACAAGCGCTTAAAGGAGCATACTGCTTCCGCTGGTTTAGGGATTTACAGGAGTAAAGTCCTCATATAAAATCGCACGGCCTGATCATACTTTCCTCCACAACAGAAGAACCATACAGCAGTCCAATGGCAATGGCTTGCAAATTTCAATTCACATAAATTACTCTTCAGAATTGCATTATGTTTCCATTATCTTGGCCAACTGCAAATGAATAAAAAGACAACGATATGAGGATTCTCACTGCGTGTATGAGGGGGGCGGGGGTATCTTAGGGTGTGTTTGATTGATAATTCTAAACCTACCAAATTCTAAAAACCGTGGGCTTCTCAGAGCTGGAAAGACATTGCCCAATCAAAGAAAAATTCTTCAAAACAGTAGGTTTCAGATTCATCCTTGCGAAAACGAGTTTTCAGTTAAAAACACGAACGAAAACGGTTCTGGTGCTTGGAAACAAAGATTGAGCCGATTCAATCATCAAAGCGAATTCACGGCGTTTTCAGAGTTTCGCAAATGAAAGCAGGAATCTTGCCAGAGTCTGCCAAACTTTCCGCCTGTTGGAGCACAGGAGGCCCAATCGCGTGTAGTACTTTAACTGAGATTGGGTAATCCAACGAATCCAACGCATTTGATTGGTCGAAATGTAACCTAGTTTAAGTAAAGCTGGTTTAACAGTGTCAGCGTGAATGCGGTAGCAGGATGCATTTCATAATTAGTGGAATTATGGCCTGGGGATTTTGATAGGGAATTTGGAGCGCAACGGAAAAGGAGTAGAGAGTAAAGGGAGGAAGGAAGTTGGATCAAGAAGTATAAGAGCTACGAAGCATTTAACAGGGCAAGCATTTCTGAGAAAGATGAAATAACAGAGAGCATTGTGCTAGCTTTAAAAGGAGCAAGGAAGGCAGCAGTACCTTTATTAGAGTGGCCGCACAGTATGTGGCCTCGATCATACTTGCTCCTTCACTCTCATACTCCTTGCGAATATTGCAAGTCTGTCACTCCATTAGCAATTCACGCATGAACTTCGTAGTACAGTTAAATGGGCTGTATTAGGATTCATTAAAAAATGCAAGTATTACAGAGATTCTTAAGCCTGCAGTGAGCTTCCGTGTAGTTTGGCCGAACGTATCTAAACTTGTGGCTCGGAAGCCAGCTTTATCTCTATCATCATCGAAGGTATGAAAAATCTGATTGCACTGGCTACTTCCATGCAGTTGAAACCTACAGAAAATTTCTTTACGTGCAATTTATCCGCTGCTAGTTGCCTGTATCGTGGAAAGTCATTGTTCTCGAAAGATGGAAGTTTAGCATGTACAGCCTCTTTAAAGGTCAAGTCTGGGGTTGGTATAATTGGCGATTATTCAAGATATTACACTGTTGTGAATGGTGTGTAGTACCTTTTTTTTAAATTTTTTTCTCTTTTAATCTGCGAAACTACATATTTCGATTTGCTAATAAGTGCGATATGACGTCATTTTCTATGACGTCACTTCATGTTGACCTGAACGAGGCTGGCAAATGTGTTGATATCATACCACTCACATTGCTAGCCTCCTTATCGTGCTTTCACACAGTCGTACAAAATACAAAATGGCGACGATATTTGGCCTAACTTACGAAGATTCATTAACCAATTTATGAAAGCTGGAGGCATCAAAAGTCGGAAAGAACTCACGATTGGTATTCAGCAGTTGGTAAGGTTGCTTTTCAGCAATAATTTCATCAATCCCGGACTTGTCCTTTAAACAGGTTTCGCTTAACGGTGATCTGAAGTGAAAATTTTTATTGATGCAAATGAACGGAACTGTCCAATGATACGGAATCCTGTTTAAATTTCTTTGCATTCTCATTTCGTTTTCAAGCTATCCACTGATATTAATCTTGAGTAGATGACACCATTTTGTTTGCAAAATTACTAGGGTCATGTATTGAAATATAGCTGTATGTCATATTTAAAATGTTACGGTTTTAGGAGATTTTTAAGTTGCACTGAATAAATGTATTAGAAATTGTCTCATTGACTGATATGATGCTTAGAAAGTCATGTCAATTGGAGAAAGGTTTTTCGAGTAACTTTCCTTTTGAAAACATAGTCAGCATCGTACATTTCTTACTTTTTGCAAACAAAATGACGCCTACAGCCAATCATACAAAATAGTGGATGACTCAAAAATGAAACAAGGTATCACACAATGATAAACGACATTCTTTGTCATTCAAAAGTGCCATTCGTTTGCATCAATAAAAATTTTCGCTTCAGATCACATTTAAAAGATTTGATAAAGAGAGTAAGATACCCACATGTAACGGCAGAATATGTTGGTTGAATAATTCCATCTCTCAAGGCATCAAACATCTTTTCAGTTGGTTCCAATACATTAATTTCGAGCATTTCTGCGCTTAGCGGTGATGATGTCTCTCGTTTTGTTCGACTTAATACCATTGATAAATCTAAAAACGACGAATAAAAGTGATAACATCATAGATCTTCACAAGTAGTTTTTAGCAGGGTGGGTGACTTGGATTTTTTAAGCCAAATTTTGGAAATTTGGCTCTTTCTCTTATTGTTGGCTTCGAGGATTGGGTTTGGCTTTCTGGCTTACTTTTGGCTTTTGTGGGGGTCTTTGACGATTTTCATTCAATTCAAATCAAACTGGACTACATTTCTAACATGATTTGAGTTCAAAGCCTAAAATGTTGAGACGACACAATCTAGGACATTTTTCTTTCAACAAAACATTAAAGACAAAAGGGTTTCCATCCGGAGCTACACAACATAGTATGTGAAGACAATGGAATGCAAGTGTCCATTGTTTAAAATAACAACAGAACAATAGATAGGACAACAATAGATCTATTGTTTTCTGAAAGGTTTGGCTTTTTTCTGGCTTTTTTTCAATCTCGGTTTGGCTTCAGGGTGGTCTGGGGATCTACCAACGCTGGTTTTTAGGCGAAGAGCACACCGACAGCATTTGCGAAGGAAAGACCGATATTATCTAGGCAGGGAATGCATTCATTTCATATCTATTTGAGCAGAGTAGACCCGTCAATCTATGGGAACTGCTTTTCAGGGGCCGTAGATCACTTTTCAGGGGGCCATGAATAATGTTCAAGCCATTACACACAGAATTTGTACCATGTGCTCCAAAACTTGTGTTTGTTCCCCACACTTGTTTGTCTGATCATCATCAAACCCATTGATTACTCTTCCTTCTGAAACAACGATTTGTATCTCTTGTGCTAACATTTCATGGCATTCTGTGACAAATTATTGGCTACCCAAAGATACGTCAAAAATAAAATACCGGTTGGATAATTGACGAATAAACGGAAAACTTCGAAAGTGGACTCAGACTTTTGTACCCGATTTTATGTCTTAATCATTTGACTGAATTAACTACGAACGGTATTTAGTGGGCATGTTTATGACAGACTACGCCATGCGAGTTCTCAAAGAAATCCCCCCTCCCCCTTGACCTCTGACTTGGCTGGCTCTGACAAGAAAATACCAGTGAACATGGATCCTCAAGTATTAACTGTCAAAGATGCAGATATTGTGTAGTCTTGACATATAAAACCAAATTTGAAAATAAACAAAAAGCTTCGGAATTTAGCACCTTTTTCTCTAAAGCGACCCTGAAAACTCTTCAGGACCATAGATATTGAACAAAGCGCGCAGTATCTAATTCACTGTGCAGTCAGATGAATAAACAAGGAATATCTCTGTATGAACTGCAGTCTTTAGATCTTGCCATCAAAACTCTTTGACCCTGTGTAATAAACCCTTGAAGATGTCTGACAAACTTGAACAGAAGACGGCTAAACCTCACACCCGTACTGTTGTTTCAGGGAGGACTAATTTCAAGTGGCAAATTCCAAACAATCTTAGTTTCCCGATAACTTTAGGGAGGGTGTTTACTGGACTGATGCCTTTTCGTCCCTTGTTTCCCTGCGTACCTTGTTCCAGAGGGACTGATAACATTACTTTAGGCCCCGGTAGGGTGGCTCCGTATTCACCAATCAAATCGCTAGAATTCAGTTTTTAACCAATCGGGGGCCGCTATTCAGAATGTTGTTGTTGTTGCTCTTAAAGAACGGCTGATGAAGCCTGGAATTCTCGCAGCTTCGATGGATCCATTTGGCTTCTACAGAGGAAGATTACTGCCTGAAAGGTAGGCATTTTGCGTTTTGTAGGTCAAGACAACATCATTCTTTGTACTAAAATTTTAATTTTCAATGTTCGAGCTCTTTAAACCAGATTTGAAGCGATTTTGTTGAGTGTACGAGAACTCCCACCTGTCTAGGCCATTTTGACACAGTGGGCCCACTATGTAAGCGTAATATTATGAGTCCCTATTGACCAAGTGATATCAGCAAATCAAAGAACGCAGGTAAACTAGGGGCGAAAAGGCATAAGTCTAGGTGTTTACTGAAACATCAAACAAGCCTGGTACCTTTACTCTATATAAAAAAACTAAGGTAAGTATCTCAGAGCGTACCTTCATATACTGAGTGGTACGCAAAATGGAGATAAACAAGGAACAATAAATGAAATGCAGCCACTGTGAGGCCAACCGTAAGTCCATGCTTCTTTCTCCAAGTTCTGCTCACGAATATTCCAACCTGATGAAAAAGAATGAGTTCTTAACAGTTTATAAAATGGGAATTTTGACAAACCAAGACTTTGCAACTAGCAAACCCTCCAATGTAGCTACAACTTAAAATTCAAAGAAACAAAGAAAGATTAAACTGACTGCCGTTATTTTCCAACTGCATGCAAATCTAAGTATGGTTTATCATTTCAGCTTCTCAGAAGATAATGATTCAGTTTACAATCGACTGCAAAATGTCTTCTTCTGTTTCTGTTACAACTTTCATCCAAAAGGGTTTTTGAACAGTAAGGTCGTAGACTGAGTACAGGAACGCTTAATTCGATAAAGCTTGGAGCACAAAAAACCAATCAGGGTTTACAGTCAAAGTGGAAAAAGCGTACCATTTCAATTCAAAGATTACTAAAAAACTAATTTTAATGATTGGATGACTACTCGAATATTTTTCCTGTTTTCTCACTCCATTTTTTCAAATATTGCTTCGAATGGGCGGCGTATACGGGATGAGTCAAAAATAGTGTACGCGTTTGGCGGGTTGTGAAATAAAAAGTATGAGGCCGATCAAAACTCAAATGTTTATCTATCAGTCAAAGGCTAATTTAGATGGGAAAATTTTGTTTGGTAACATCACACATCTCTAAGGCCTAAGAATTAGAAAAAATGCCTGTAAGGGGTTTGTATGGGAATCGAAAATTCCACGTTCCATTGTGGTCCATGATTTATATGGCATTAAAGTTCACATTGCAAGTTACAGAAATATAATTCTAATTTCAATAAAAGGTAAATTATGGACCAGAATGGAATGAGGAATCCTTGTTCCGAAAGATGCCCATTAACAATACCTTCCTAATTTCTGGGTCTAAGTGATGAGTGATTTTACCAAACAAATTTTCTCATCTAAATTAGCCTTTGACTGATAGAAAAATATCTTAATTTTGAATACCGGTTACATACTTTTTATTCCATGGCCCGCCTAACGCGTCAACTTTTTTGACTCACCAAGTAGTCGATTACAACAGGAGTTCTTTCTTCTGCAAACCACTGTGAACGAAACATTCAAAGATTTTGTCACGAAAAGAAAACAAAATTCAATGAAAACAAGATTCTAGTTTGAATGATTGAAAACGAAGGTGGTACGCTTCTTCCGTGTTGACCCCAAAGCCATATTTTGACAAACACTGAAACTTGCTTTGATTCTACAATGTAAAAAGGCAAGTTTCAAGTCATTGGAATCTTCCTCATAGATGGAGTCTTAAGGTCATTCAACCTTGAATTTCGATTCGGTTGCAAAGCAAAATTTTCTGTCGTAACACGGAAAATTCCACTGACTAGCAACAGGCCTTAAGAGAAATTAATGTGAATAAATAAGGAGATCAATGAAGGGCATACCATCTTAAGTGAAGAAAGGCCACCAAGTATGAGAAGAAGCGTATAAAACTCAAGATGTGAATTATGATGTGTAATTGTAGTGAGAAATATTGTGATGCAATGACCAAATAATGCATATCCCTGAAACATTAAAATGAAAATTTTACTGAACAATTATCTGACTAAGACAGAAGTGTTATTACTTGAAAAACTATTGACTGGATGGGTCCGGTGGAAAGCACCATTATTTCATGAATCTTTTTATGTCACTTTATTTATTACCCACTTACTCAACCTCTTTTGATACGCCAATAAAGAAAACTTCTGGACGCAAAAGTTTGGGCATACGAAAAATTCCAGTCAATACAGTTTTTGGACAGCCTGCTAGTTCTAGTCCGAACCATTTCGTTCTTGATAGATCAGATAAACCACAACTTCAGTTAACGCAGGTTTTACAAGTTACTGGTAAGGTATTTTGAACAGCTTACCGTGAGAGTGAGAACTTGCAGCAGTGTGATGTGTGTATTACATAAATAGGCCATGAAATAATAGAATGATGAGCCCCCGAGCCAATATCCAAAGCAGACACCAAGAGCTGTTCCCATAAGAGTTCCTTCTTGCTGAAAAGAAATGCAAAGAGCGATACGTAATGACTTGACAAAAGCAGCGAAGAAATCCACAAAAATCGGAAAAAATATGAATTTTTATATCAGAATAGTAACGGGTAGATCTTATGACGGAGCAAATCAACACAATATGAATATCTCTCTGCTGAATGTCTCTCTGCTGGACATTCTGGGGGGGGGGGGATACTTGACTTTGAGGTAAAATCAGAACAATCGACAAACCCCAAAGCGAAATGAAAATGAATTCGACCTGAAACTCATTTCGCTTTCTCAAGTCGGTCTGAGTTTTCAGGTCTACCTGAAATTTTCATGTGAGCAGAAAAAAAATTTTCATTTCGGGGCGAAATGACTTTTCACAAGTGTTATTGGTATTCCTTGCATTCCTTTGGCAATCAAACCAATCAAGACTTTATTCATAGTCAGCCAGCTAGATCTGAATGTTATGAAGCAATGCCAATATCATCCACAAAACAATTGCAACTGCCCCGATTGGGGAAGGAACGCACGCATTGTTTAATATCCTCGAACCGATCAGAAAATGTTCAAGTGAGTGGGAAGCAAATTAGCAGACATAGCCAAATTTCAAACCGATCTGAAACTCAGGTCGGTATGAGTTTTCTCATGTGATCGTAGTCTTAAAGCTCATTGTTTAGCTTAAGATTCTTACCACAGTGTGCTGGGAGACTTTCATTGAAAACAGAAGCAGCGCAACAAGAGTGAAGAGAATCATAACTGGACCATAGAGTTCACCAGGCACGGTCTAAAATATTGAGTAGGTCAAGGTTAACGCAGGTTTAAAATGGACTGAATATACAAATGAACATATTTAAATATCCCTAATTCACAGTAACGAACGATCAATGCGTTCATTAATATTTATCAAACATTATTAAGCACTACAAAGTTCACAGTGAACAGCTGTTAGTGGTGAGCTGATACTGAGTCATCCTAGCATACTGAACATTCACTGAACATTACTAAGCATTTCCAGGTTCACAGTGAACGCTATTTAGTGACCCTCGCTCAGATATGGAAACAATCTAGCAGACCAAACAGTTCTTGAACAGTATCAAACACACGTTCATTGTAAACAATATTGAGCTGTGTTTGGCTATGAAGCATAGTGCATTAGCGTGAACATTCATAGAATCCAAAGGGTGCATTCTAGCCTGCGTGCAGACTCTACTGATCCCTTTTCAGAAATCAGTAGAGTCTGCACGCAGGCTAGTGCATTCTAGCTTTGAGAAGTTTCTTCACAACATGTTATTAGACTTTGTTGTTAATGCACTCCATGATAAATAACTACTACAAGCAATACCAAAATGAATGTTACTTAAAATTAATGGTTGACTGGCTAGACACCTGATAGCACTCATTCTACAGTCACACCATGGGTACTTAGACACCGCACTTATTTTTCAGTGTATATGCTGCTGCGGAGGAAAATTTATATGTTTCTGCGGAGGTGGCTTGAAGATCCTTCGTAGTAGCAAAAAGTTTCATCCTGCGATAAAAACAAAGCGGCAATGAAGCACAACTACGGTGTCTAACCACCCAATGGTTAAACTAGAAAGTGATTGTAAAGTAAGGGAAAGAATCAAAAACAATCTTGAATGCCAATTTGATGATGGTTGCGCCAGAGTCTTTGTTATTACCACAAAATTTACTTTGGGTCTCAAGACGTTTAAAATGGACTTCAATGGTAAATGTCTGTATGCTTACTTGAGGTTTCCCAGGCTTCCTTGGTATCAAAGATTGTGCCAGCCTATAAAGAATCTTAATAATCAATGTGCTATCACTGAAAATTATTGACAAACTGAGCCACTTTTTTGAAAGCATAGTTGCTGAATCCTGACTAACTGAGACTGTGTTCACACGATGCCGGCACATTTTGAAAACGGTGAAAAATGTGACGGATAGGCCTCCCGTTCACACGAAAACGGCACATTTTTTGCCGGCAGATTTCGAAAACGGTAGATTTTGAAAACGGAACCCTAACCGGTCTAAATTTGAAACAGCATCGTGTGAACAGTCGAAAACAGAACATTTTGGACGCTTTTGGATCGATACTGGTCCATTCTTAGGGTGTAGGTACTTTTCTTTGGCATCACAGTCCTGCAACAAGTTTTTACTGTCAAATTTCCTGTCGTTTTCAAATTGTGCCGGTATTGTGTGAACGCTAGCTCAAATTTTGCTTCCGTCACATCTTTCACCGTTTTCCAAATGTGCCGGGATCGTGTGAACGCAGTTTGAGAGAACAACAGCAAGAACTTTGGAACAATTGAAACATTCCAAGGTGTAATTTCTTTCAAAAGCAAAAGTAGCAGGTTGAAAATTCCAAAGCAAAGAGCCTGTGATGTTAAATCATGGCCAGGCCTTTTGCAAAATCACTTGTTTTCAGGCATATTGTAAATTTTACTTGGAGAGGTTGTAGCTTCAGTGTTTGGTGGACATATAATAAATGCAAGGTATATGCATTCGATTTGAAGGTAGAAATAAAAAAATCTAGTCTTGTATTTGGAAAGTCCTGATATCTTAATGTCTCATTCCTTTTTCCCTTCAAATGGGGGTATTTTCCTGGACAACTGGTGTATGTAGCAACAGATACAATGACACATAGCAAGACATTGATCTTATGTATGATAATATGCTAGGGGATTTTGAAGGCGACACACAACAGAAGCTTTAAAAGCAAATCCCACGAAAATAAATGCATGTAGAGATGTTCATTCTGTCATCCTGATAAAAAAGCAGATAAAGACAGTTCTAAGAAATTGAGCCAAAGTAGAAATTGCTTTCTCCTCCTTTATCACGCTTCTAAAACACAAGATGTGGAAAACAATTAAGACCAATCTGATTTCAATCCAACACAATTTTGGTGCATTGCTGTTGGTGAACAAATGTCATAGCATACTCTTGTATTGCCGGTTGGTCGGTTGTCAGCAATGGCAAGTCTTTGAGGGTTCATTGCAGGTCACTTGTTGAATTGACTTTGAATGTCCTGATTCATTCATTCATATGTCAACAGCCAACTACGCGCAGAGAATAGATCAGTTTTACCACAAATACTTGTTTTCTGGCTCAGATCTAACCATCAGGATATGGCTAAGTTCTGCTTCCCTTTTCAAAAAAGTATTCACTTTGTTTGCCATAGGTTTATAAGTCTAGCTAAGTTGGATAAACAATGGAAAGTGTTTATGCATGTCCATTTCAAATACAAACAAAGAAATACTGTAGATTCACTGATATCCAGCTTTTTCCTAGGAATGCTCCTTTAAATCTTCGAATAGCTCAAAATGGTTACCTTCAAATTGCTATTTTCAAAAAGCAAACATCATATTGTAGACAACTTACCTTTTAACAACGTCTCGTGGTTCAACATCAAAGTATGGCCGAAGAAAATCAATGTTTGCATATAAGTCATAGAATTTCCTAGCTGATTGTTTGCTAGCAGCCCAGACCTGAAAAATGAAAGGAGTTCATTGAACCATTTTACTGTGTGATTCTTCTTGCACAAACAAGGGCAGATTTTGCAACACAATAGCATCAGCTGCTTTGTTGACACATGAATTCAATGCAATTTGCAAAATTCTCTAAACCAATAACCTTCAACCCTCTTTTGAAGTTTCTTCTCTTGAGCTATTGCTGTGCTCTGGACTGGTAGTTACAAAATAGAAATGGATTATTTACAGTGTCTACCATCCCCAAAATTTCAATCTACATACAGTACATTTTGTCAAATTTATCCACCTCTTTGAATTGTGCATCAGCTCAACACTGAAGATCTTACCCTTCCACCAAGTTCCTCCATCATTTTCTCTTTCATGCTTGCAACAAAATCTGTCTCATTTGGTGATGCCTTTCCATTTTCTGAGTCTACTTGTGAGTCATGCTCATAGAGTTGATTGTTTGAGCCAAGGTCCACAATTGTGACAGGTTCCTGACAAGAAGTGACAAAAAGAGGTTAGGCAAAACATGAGGTAAACCAGGTATCACCTCTAAATAGCTTTAAAAAGTTTATGTAGAGATAACAACAGGGGTGGCACCTGCAGTAGTAGCGCTTGTTGTCCTTGGGTGAAGGGCCAGCTTAGGGCAAATGACAGTCATTGTATTGATCACTGGCTGCTCTGGGTTGTTGTGTTGCCTAGGGGTGGCTGGTGCTGGCGCTGCAAAGTCCCCCCTTATCAGAGATTTCGGCGTTGTTTTCTCTCTTTCTTTTATTTCTAGTATGTACTATATCAATAATCAAACAGGTTTATAACATTATGGTTAAGGCACAGGGTACTGGTTCTATAAAATTTTTTGTAATTAATAGTTTTTATCACAGGGCCCCTTGAGAAACAGCTTTGCTGAAGCGCAACCTTCCTCAAATAAATTAAATACATAAATGAATGAATGAATGAATAAATAAATCAATCAATCAATCTATGTACTGTATCTTTCTATCCATCTATTGTTGAGAAAAGCATGGTGCAAAAGTAATCTAACTGATCTGAAAAATTTAAACTTCACTGCCAGCATGAGGCCCTGTATGGAAAATGTAGGACTTGTACACCAAAGAAGAACAATATAGGTATTCAAAACAGACAATAGATAAACAATAGAAGACTTTCTTGCCCCACCAACGTCTTATAATGCCTGGTTGGAAAACATGCATGATTTGGCCTTGTAGTAGCGAGTGAAATAAATTTAAAGATGCAAGCTGCGAGTAGACTTTAAAAAGCTGTGAGAGTTGCAAAAATAACAATTGATCTTTTGTTCTCAAATATGAGAGCTTCTGTAGCTGCAAGCAGCAAGTTTGACAGAGTTTCATAGAATGTGACTGTATGCATATTTTCCAACCTGGATCAAATGAATGATTTCCCAGCAAAACAGGCCTTGAAACAGGCCTTACTGGCCTTAAGGAAATATATAATTGATTGGCGGTGATTGCAGCATCTATGCAATCAAATTTATCTAGAGTCAAGTGCTCCTTGTTTTCCATCTTCTGATCCACTAGAAACTTTCACATCATCTTTGTCCTGTTTTGCTTGAGAAAAGTCATAACTCATCTGGAGATCTTTGAACATTGAATTAGGGTGCTTCATTTTGATTCTTGAATCCCAGATTATTGCATTAGAGTGCTGAGGATAGCGCCTTGAATTCTAGATCTTTTATATTAGGGTAAACCGGGGTAATTTGGGACAATTTTGTCATTTTTGAGGTATGACTGCTTTGTTGCATATTTAAATAAAGACTAATTCAGCTTTTTATATACATTTGAGTGGTAAATAATTGATATTGAGTAAAAGATTCCCTTAATTCATGTTGTTGCTGATATATTAGCGTGTAAATGATGCTGTCCCAAATTACCCCTACCTAGATGGGGTAATCTGAGACAGCACTGAGTTCCACCTGCAAATGATACATATTCAAACCTAAAATGTGCGGTAAAGTAGCCATAGTCAAATCAATGAGATTCAAAATATCAAAAAAGCACTCGACATCAATGCAAATGTTGAAAAGCTTGCTTAAAAGAATAAATGATTGCAATATAAGTGATATAACTATGCAATTTTAAGCAATGTCCCAAATTACCCCAGGGGTGTCCCAAATTTCCCTTGTCCCAAATTACCCTGGTTGGGTTTACCCTATATTAGGGTGGGGACCCCCTTGAACTTTTGAAGCTTTCCTTTTTAAAAGGCCTAGGTTAGGTAGCCTACAAAGTATTTTACAGCAATATCCTACCCTAAACTACCTTTTTATGTAGGTAAATGAATTAATAATAACTGATTGCAGCAGGAGGCAAAAAAAATCTTTTAAAACGTGCGACATGCATTTCTCTTTACCTGAGGCAGCATATCCCAGCTTGATGACGTACTGCTTGAAGCACTACTATCTGCTCTTTCAATCAATCCACCAAGTTCTTGATCGCTGCGTCCATTTCGCCCATTTCTCGTTGAGTTATTTCCATGTGCGGGAGTACTAGAAGCTTTGGCCGCCATTTTCTTGAAATATTTTTGTTTTCGTCCACGAAAACACACACCGTCGAAGAGGGGCTACCGACCAGGTGTTGGGATTGAGGCTGTAGTAAAGTGGCGGCCAAAGTGTGGCCTAAATTATTTCATCCGGTAATATACAGAAGCGAAGGAAGAAATGGACACGGTCGAAGATGGAAAGCTGCCACAGAAAAAATATTACAGGCAAAGAGCTCACTCAAATCCGTTGTCAGTTCATGCACTCGAGTTGTGAGTATTTGTGCAGAAACCATCACCCCCAAAAAAAATACACGGGGTAAACACGAGTACTGCCCTGTTTTACAGTGCAAAAGTTTGAAAACCAGCTGGCTTCTTATTGGCTTTGCATATCTTCTCATTAAATCTTAAAGTAAAATAGTGCAAAGATATCAATAATTACTTAATTTAATTACTAAAGGCTCGGCTGAGCAGCCAAAAGCATCAAAACAAAAGCTGAATGAATTAGGCCGTAAGATCTCAGCCCTCCCTCAGTGGCGTAGCGGAGGTGCATGGGACCCTTAAGAAGGGGGGACTGGGGCCTCTTGTACCTATGTCTATGACGTAATTTATAGGTTGGGGGCCCCTTCGGAGCCCCTAATCAGTGGGGGCCCTTAGTGGTACGCCCTAAAGGTAAACACCATCAGCTACGCCACTGCCCTCCCTCAGACTTGATAATTTATATGGTGCATGCAATATCTTCCGCAGGACTCGTGGGCTTCAACCTGAGCCGCATAATTGGCAATAAACAGTGGATCTATTGTTTTAATCTGATTCGTTCTCAACCATGAATTTTCTGTGTAGTCTTAATTACAGTACAGGCAGGTCTTTCATATGTTAACACTCTTCTCATGCTTAAGAAGCGAAGAAATGAAACAAAAAGAAACAGCACGAATCAAGAAAAGAAAGATCAAGAAATAGGAAAGGTTTCATAATAACCATTTTGTAAGACTTTGCAGGAAGCATCATAACTTTGCTCTATAAATCCTTCCTTTGTTTAGTTCCAACAATGTAAGTCTGTATAAATTTTCATTCTGATGTATGCGGATGATAATGAAAAACTTTAAATACTTGCTGTGTTGCCAAGATCTATTATCAAAACATTTTACTGGTATATAATCATCTTCAAAGTGGTTCGATTGTTAACGAGGAGTTGCTTGGCTAATTTGTATCCAAGCAATTTAGCAACTGTGTGGCAGATTCAAGAAAAATATCAGAGAAAGAGGGGATAAAAGTTAGCAGACATTTTGAAGTTTCTACACTGCTTTTGAGAAACTGGCTGTTAGTCCCCTTCACGGCCATGGAAGACCTCTGATGCTACAGATTGATGCCAAAATTGTGGAGAAGAAAGAGCTGAGTCGAGAGACATTTCACTCCCAAAAACCCATGCCACTTGCCTAGCTCTCATGGTATGTGACTTACAGTTGCCAATATAGGTCACATGAGCTGGTAAAATGCCAGGTTTCCACCATGGACTTGGCACCTTGCCAGCTAACCTTAAATCTGCCTCCTGATGATATGGAGCTGATTCCCCTTATAATCATGGGAATAGTTACATTTTGTGTAGGGAGGGAGATTCAACAATTACTTAGTTGCCAATAGACAACTATGGAGACTGTTCATTATTTTGTTATTCTTCAACATTCAATAAAACATTGAACAATCATATTGGGACACCCTGTATTTGGGATCAATTTTCGTAACTATGGTTGGCCTCGTTTTGAGAGACCCATTAACAGGAAATTATCATATTTGAATTGGTTACAGCATCATATTTTCTGCCTTAGCCCACTATGCCCTGAAGTGATGGACTGGAGTAAATTCTATCCAAAATATTTCAAGTCAAATGAAAGTGACATTGATGAACCAAGTCAGAAGAAACTTAAATCTGAAGACTATAAAGTAGAGTTTGCAGACATTGGGTGTGGTTATGGTGGGCTTCTAGGTAAGAATCATACCATGCTATTTTGCAGTTACAAAATCTTTGGAATTTCAGGAGTAATTTCTCATATATTTTCTTTTTTCTGCAGTTTCATGTGTATATGTATGAAGTTGCACAGTTTCATGTGTATATACTGTATGAAGTTGCAAAGTCTGCCTCAAATTAGACATCATACAAGATTTAAGCAACGCAAACTTGGCACCCAATTGTTTCATTCAAAGACATCTGACTTGAAACAAAAGAGACTGTTTTTTCTACCGGGTGTCCCAAAAAAAAGGTAACAGATTTGATCAAGGCTAATGTAAAGAATTGAGTTCCAGTAAATTGGAAATCATCTTTGAACTATGCCTTGATAGTTAACTCGAAGATAGATACCTTGTTTGTTGATATAAGAACATTGAGAAAAGACATTTTTATCTTGAAAGTCCAGATTTGCCTCCATCTTGAAACCAGAGCTTTTAGGCTTTGGCCTCAACTACAAGCGCACTGTTTTGGAGGATCTCCAAAGGACAGACATAGCGTAGAAATTCTGAACAAGGAACAGTGTGCTTAGGTACACATTTGAATGGAAATGTAGTAAAAACTAAAAACTGACAAACTTATCAATGGATATAATCACTAATTTAAGCATGAGTGAGCACTTTCAAGGATCTTATCCTTGAGAATTTTTGTCCTTGGGTATACGCGATTGCTTGCCTTGTAACAATTCCAATGATAACAAAAATGCATTTTCTTCAGACCATAGATAATTCAGACAAGGAAGATGTTTTCACACCCAAGGGAATTATTTCGCTGATGAATAACTTTTATTCCGCTGGTGTAATTCAAAGGTTTTGTTGAATGAAAGGAGATGTCTCTTTGGGAAAAAACTTCATGAAATTGATTTCAAGTTTGATTTGGATTACCATCAAGAATTTTTCCAAAGCACAAGGTTTCTTGCCTGTACTTCACTATGATTCAGGAGATTCCACAACAAGCCTGTCAACAACTTAGGCCAAAGCCCAAAGGCTCTGGTTTAGGGGTGCAGGCAAATCTGGGGTTTTGTGATAAAAATGTCTTCTCTCGATGCTCCAATGTCAGCAAACAAGGCGTCTATGTTCAAGTTGACTATCGAGGAATAGTTTAAAGATTATTTCCGATTGATTCAAGCTAAATCCTGAACTCTAGCCATGATCAAATCTGTTACCTTTTTTCTGGGACACCCGGTATAGTGGCTGTGGAGTTGCTATAGCCCTTTGCTCTCCATTTTATTGTCTTTGTAGTATTGTACAGTAGGTTGTACATTAAGTAGTGTCAATAGTACAGTATTTTGTATTGTAAAATTGTTGATTGAAAAGATAAAATCTTTGGATAAAGAAATTTGGCAGTTTGAGTTGAAAAGATGTAAGAACTTGTGTTTCCCTGCCTTAACTATATGGCTTCTTTGTAAAGTTTCTGTTGAGAGATTTGCACAACAATGAATACTGTGAAGCCTTTCAGAATTTGCAATTTGAATTAGAGCTTTTAGTATGCATTGTATTATTGTAAATTGCTAAATAATACTATATTTTACAGTTGATTTGGCGACGATGTTTCCTGATACGTTGATGCTTGGTATGGAGATTCGAGTTAAAGTGAGTCAAAGTTGTGTTTCTGTTTTGTCACATTTTCGATATACGGGATGCTATAAAATATACTATGCATTTTCGACAGGCCACAATAGATCGGATACTGGACCAATTTTGAAGATTTATGAGTTCCTCTTAAAGCTTCAATTAGATGCTAGTATTTTTCATACAATTTTTAGTTTTCTACCTATTTATGCAGCTATAATTGAGTGTCTTAAAATTTGAAATTCGAAAACCACTGAAAACGGTCAAAATAACGTTGATCAAATTTTCTTAAGACTCAATATGAGTGGACAAAGAGAGAACGTTTTCATGGTGATTTCCAGATTTAGAAAGTGATCAAAACTCCATGCTTGTTTGACCTCATCATGTCGCTATACTGCTGTTCTTTAGCCCCCTTGACACGTGGACGCAGTACCTGCATAAAAGTATAAACTCATTGAAATTTCAGACAGAAATACACTTCTTTTTGTCATTAGTATTTTTACATTCCATCCAACATAAAACTGACATTCGTGGATTGGATTATGACTGATCAATTTCTGGATTTCAGAATCACCACAGAAGCGTTCTCACTTTGTCAATTTCATGTTGGGTCTTCAGAAAATTTAATCAACGTTTTTTGACCGTTTTCAGTGATTTGCAAAATCCAGAATTTTACGAAACTTATAGCTCCGTAAATAGAAGACTAAAAATGTACAAATATGCAAGCATCTGATTGAGGATCTTAGTTAAAGATTAATCCACCTTTTCAAGATAAGAGGTGCGAAAACGGAAGTCTTTTGTTGTTTGAGATGTTGCATTTTTGAGGCGAAAATCTTGTTCTACGTACAAAGTTTAGTAAAGAAGCGAATTTTTACTTTCATATCTATCTTCGTTTGGAAATTACAGCGATTTTAAGAATTCAAAGTTATAAGGGCTTTGACCGTGAAATCAGATGTTTGGACAAATTTTGTCCAAACTTTTGATTTCACGGTCAAAGCCCTTATGATTTCTAATTCTTTACATCACCGTTATTTCCAAATGAAGACAGACATGAATGTGAAAATTGGTTCATACACTAAACTTTGCATGCAGAACAAGATTTTGGCCTTAAAAATGCGAAATCTGAAACAACAAAAGACTTCCGTTTTCGCACCTCTTATCTTGAAAAGGTGGATTAACACAGAAAATCTTCAAAATCGGTCCGCTGTATGATTTATTGTGGCCTGTCAAAAGTGAATAGGTTATTTTGGCGCACCTGGTACTGTAAGGAGTAGGCAAAAATTGATGAAGTGGAATCGATATGCAGATTCTTGGATCCTTCACTGGCTGAATCTTTTACCGAATTTCTGTAAAAATCTTTGTGTATACCTGGCGTACCACGTGCTGTAAATGCCACACCCTTGATCTCTGCGATTGCATATACAGAAAGATCATTTTATGCTTATTGAGAAAAGTCCATCCAGTAGATGACAACAAAGGGAACAATGTGAACCATAGTCACAATTGCAATGTTCCTTTGGAGAATAGCAGGGAGCCTTTTGTCCCTTTTGTTGCCCATAGAGAGGCTCCAATTCATTATATTTTAAATGTTGCACTGTGCTGTGCACATTGACTGCACCTCTAATATTGGAGGAGAATTCGACGAGAGTGCCATTTTATGCGAATTTTACAGTTGATAATGCTAGCATTTAAAATAAGATCAATAAGAAAATGTTCCTTTGATACTGTATAAACTGTACTGGAGCTGGAGAGAACACAAACTCGAGATATGGCCTTTTGTGCATCTTTTTTCGTGCAAATTTGACAGTTTTAAGACATGCATTTGACCACTTCTATTGTTATGTCACCATGTTTTCTAACCACAGAAAGTTATATTCTGACCGAAATTCACAAATTAAAGCATGATTTTAGGGCCACCATAAACCCAATGTGCCAACAACAAGCGATGGCAGTGAGCATACTGAGCACGTGTTGTTGCTCTCCCCTTCTTTTGTTGTTTACCGTTGGGATCTAACCTAACACCTGATGTTGGACGAAACCTAGTGCAGTGTCCATTTGATATTAAATAGTTCGTAGTTCGTAGTGTTGTTGCATTTAGTTTCATATTATGTGTCCTTTATATTGGCCATGGAGTGGGCATTAAACTCACATTCTAAACTCACATGAATTCATTTGGTTATATCTCAGGATAGGGGGGGGGGGGCTCTCTCCTCGATTAGTATACCTACTGAGAGAGCTCCTCCTTTAAGTAATTCCCTGCATACAATTTATTTAGACCTCCTAGTATTTGTATATTGTATTAATTTTCTGTACCATTGTATTAATTTTTTTGTGACATTATTTTTTAATCTTTGTAGTTTAGTTATTTGTTTGTATTGTTAGGATAAATTGTATGTAGAGAATTTAAATAAAGTGAAAACTGAAACTGAAACTGAAACATTGTCTATCGCTCCTCACTGTATCGTTCCTGTAGTGTTGTATAGTAATTACTGTAGAAAAGTATGGTAGAATGTAAGATTTATCGTAATATTTCTTGTGAATGACAAAACATGTTTATTATTGATTCAGAGTGTTTGTTTTATTTGAAGGTTAGCGATTATGTGAAGAAGAAAATAGACGCACTTCGTATTCAAAACCCTGGCCAATATCAGAATGTTGCTTGTATCAGAGGCAATGCAATGAAACATCTTCCGAATTTTTTCCATAAAGGACAGGTAAGTTTTCTGTATTGTTCTCTGTCTTGTTTGTTTCTCTATCAAATCTTTAAAAACTACAACTACTATGATTAACTCAACCATGCCATTCATACAGTAAAAACCCGCATATAAGAACCTAGTGATTAAGAACCTACAGGCTAAAAATTCTGAAATTAGACCCCCAATGTATAAGAACCCATTCAGCCGGAAATTTGAAATAGGTTCTTATTCGTGGAGATCATCAAACTAAATCAAACCTTTGTTGCTTTGTCATTGAGCCTATAGGTACTGATTCTGTCATATGTGCAAATTGCAAAGTGCTCTAAAGATGCTTTGAAAGCTTATCATTGTATTCTGTAAAATTTCTGATTCTTCCACGAACTGATGTTTTGAATAAGGCCTTATGAACTCAGGTGTCTCTCAACTGACAGTAAATAATGGGCTTGAAATTTCAATCTGAACAAAAGTAATACCTGGAAGCCCTGAATGAAACAAGAACCAATTTAAGAACCTGAACAGCCTTATTTCCTACTAAATACTCAATACATAAGGACCTAATCAGTCTGACTTTCAAAATTGTAGGTTCTTATACGCGGGTTTTTACTGTAGCGGAAAAAGATACAAGGTCATCTAGTTTCCATTATGAATGGCATAGTTGAATTAGATTATAGTCTCTGTCAGATTAATTATATCAAGACAACAAAGAAACTCGACTAAGTAAATAAAGCAGCATCCCTTTCCCAAAACCTCTTGTAGCATAGCAATTTTTGTAGATGATTTCTGTCTCGCATTTGATGTTAGGTAATATTTTTACAATCATATTTCGGTGCGGGTGCGGGATAGTGGAGAGATGGGGTTCCTGCCGCATGGATGGGTGGCTGCTGACCTTTGGTTTCGGCGTTGTCCCGATTGGGATGGCGCTTGTGGCATTGGGAGGCGGCTGTCCGTCGGCGGGACGGGGCTCCCTCTTCATTACCTAGCACTTGTGTCCTTTCAAATTTCTTAATACTCGCTGATATTGTTGCCTGGCATCAGATGTGAGACAGACATTAAATTTCCCTTTGTAGTTATTTTTCTGATAAATTGTAAATATTGAGTTATAAGTGCCTTTCATGGTGGGAACTTCGATGACCTAGCTTCTATTCTCGCCATGATCGGGACAGTAGTTGTATTTTTAATGTTTTATTCTTTTAATTGATTATATATATAAAAAAGTCTCTGTCTTATCGTTTGCTGGCTGATTTTCTTCATCGTATCATTCATATCGAATCTCCAAGAATCAAATATGGGCAACTAGTCATTAATAGCAGAAAGAACTTAAATGTAGGCATTAGTATTCTGTCATGTTACTCTTGAGTAGTAGGTTATTTGCGGTAGGGAAATTTTGACCGAGGATATTACTACGACTGAAAGAAATTTCCAAAATATCCCTGAAAAACTAACCCTAGAGCTGTATCCCTAACCCTACTGAGGCCCTTACCCTGACCATTCACATTATCCCTAGAACACAAACGAAAACAGTAACTCCTAACCCATGCATAATTGTCATATCTCACGGGTTTTCTCTTTGTTAGCAGAATTTTCAAAGGGGCCTGTGGCTTTGATCGGACAGTTTTGTCCGAACAATCACCTTGGTTAAGTTTTTTTGAATTCTAAACAGCATACAGTAAGAGTATTGGAAATGTCTCGAAGAAAATAGTTCATTTGCTTCACTCACAGTACGCTGATTAAAGTATTTTCTATCAATTTCTAAAAAAATGTGATGGGTTTACAGACACTCAAACTAAGACCCTTCTTTTTTTGTTTAGTTGAAGAAAATGTTCTTCTTATTTCCTGATCCACATTTCAAGAGGAAGAAAAACAAATGGAGGATTATCAGGTATATTTTCTATCGTCTCACTTCCAAAAAAGTAGCACTGTATGCCATAGAGTCATTACATTGAACATTAAAGCTTTCAGCGGATTGAACTTCAGCGGCTAAACTTCGGTGACGAAACTTTCAGCAGAAATTTCAAAATGCGATGGATAAAGTTTCGGCGCAAAATTGTCGAGATTTTGGAAAGAACTGCTGGACAAATTTTGTATCAGACTGAAAGGAAAATATGGTCAACTTGTATTAGAAATGTGATTTTAGTCTCGGTTAAATGGTAAAATACAAGATTCAGACGAAACAGCAGCAAATGATGTGTTCTTGGAAATGGTTTGGCAAGGATTATAAATGAAAAATGATAAGCAGATACGATCTTCAAGATGCACGCACAGGAATTGGAATTAATCATGCATGCAAGAAGCTTTTTCCCGTTAGCCTTGTTGTCCGTCCTTTGCAGCCGCCCTTTGCTGCTAGCTTCATACATGACAGTCATTAAGAGGCCCTTTACAAGGAGACCCGACATGAAACTCTGTTTACATGAGAAACGACGTGAAACTCATGCCGGCATGGCCTCGTGGAGCCATGAGTCCCGACATGAAACTTTCAATATGTTATCATATCAATTTGGTTTTCATGCCGCCCCGAAATGAAAGTTTCATATCGCCCCAACATCATGTAAACACAACAGTAGCTCAGACCAGCACCCGGTATGAAAACTCGTGCCGGCGTGAAACTCATGCAAGCATGAGTTTCAAGAGGCCCTTTTCATGAGACCCGACATGAAACTTAGGGCGACATGAACTCATGCCGGCATGAAAATTTGAGAAAATTCACTCCTGTTTACATGAGACTCAATGTTGACCCGATATGAAACTTTCTACCTACGTCAGGCATCTTTCACGTGACATGACGTAGATATTTTAGAAGGAAAACAAAGGCAATTTCGTTTTCATATCGCCCAGGTCTGAGCAAAATTTGTTTACATGAGATTTTCATGCCGGCATGAGTTTCATTCCCCCCGACATGACTTTTCATGCCGGCATGAAAAAGTGACATGAAATTTTCATATCGCCCCGACATCATGTAAACACAACAGTAGCTCAGACCAGCACCCGATTTGAAAACTCGTGCCGGCATGAGTTTCATGTTGGGTCTCATGTAAAGGGCCTCTAAGAATTACTCTAGTTGTTGTAGCACTAACATAAAATCAATTCTACGTTTTAGATACGGGTATTTATTTATCCATGGTTGATTTTATCAACCATGATTTATCTTTCTAGCCCTACGCTCCTTGCGGTTTACGCATACACACTGGCTATAGGGGTAAGCACTCTCTTTTTAAATTTGACTTTCGAGTGAGCAAGACAAGTTGTTACTTTTGAAATCTATGTGAAGGGATGTCTCGAAATGGCCCTTCCAAAAACCTGCAAAAACAGCCCATATTATCATCAAATTTCATCCGTTCTTCTACCTCACAGCGGCAATTGGTGAGAGTAAAGGTTAAGTTGCTTTGTTAACGACAAACGTTGGAATCGCAGAATTAGAGAAGACTTAGTTGACTCTGTGACTCTTTATCACAATGTTCAATTGGTGAGGTTCAAGGGCTCGAAAAATTTATTTCTTTCCTGGCAGCAAGCTGAGCAATGTCGTTTCTTCTTACATATTTTCTTCTTCTTTCTCAGTAGACCGCCATCTCTCCTTGTTTCTTTCCTTTCCTTTCGCCATCTTTCTTCGTTTCCTTCCCTTCT
This sequence comes from Aurelia sp. 3 sensu Dawson et al. (2005), assembly GCA_964020215.1. NCBI lineage: Eukaryota > Metazoa > Cnidaria > Scyphozoa > Semaeostomeae > Ulmaridae > Aurelia > Aurelia sp. 3 sensu Dawson et al. (2005). The sequence goes on from OZ026593.1 coordinate 4,494,708, forward strand.
TTTCCCTTTCCTTCCGTTTCTTTTTCCTTTTTCCCTTCTTCCTTCCTAGGAAATTTGAGCATTTTAGCTACCTTTCTAGTAGCGCCGCTACCACGCTACTTCGTTTTTTGAGCTATGTGAGGTTCTACCTGGGATTGAACCATGCCCACCTGACTGTTCTGCCTACATAGTCAGAGGATGCCAGCATGTGTTATCCTCATGAAAGATGGAATATCCTGAAATCATTTTTACGGCCATAGCGATGAGGTTTTGTATCTTTGAAAGAGATTAGAATTTACTAAAGTGCGTTCAAGTGATTGCTGTAAGACAGAAGCATTGGCATTGACCGAAGCATTGACAAACACAATTTATTGATGCTTTACTGGCGCACAAGGCGACAGTTTGCCCTGCTGGTTGCAGACCAACTTTTGCGGCTTTATGTGGTTTGAATTGCAGGTTGAGAGAATTTTTCGCATGTTATTGCTAATAGCTATAAATTCCGGTGTCAAACGGGTGTCAAACAAACGCGGCTTTTTCTTTCTGTTGCAAAATCTGTCCTTGTTATGCATGATTAGACTGATGACGATGAGTCCCTTGTATCCCTGCGGTAAACCTTGCTCAAGAGGGACTAATAATGAAACAGTAAAAAACCTGACCCTGTCTAAGATAGGAATCAAATGTTTTAGCCGAATTTTGCTCTTGGCCCATGGCCGGAAACCACCAAAACCTCGTTTTTACGGACCAATCAGACGTCGAATAAGTGAAGAAAACAAAAGAAACGTGTGAAGATTTTTCTAAATTTTACCTACCCTCATAAAACGGAACCAGGACAAAAAACTGCTTGAAATTTCCCGAATTTTTTTGAAGAAATCTACTCTCCATACGTTTGGGCATTCAAGTTTGGATGCCGGTCAAAATATCTCCCGATTCCAAGGAGTTATGGCACCTCAAACTCACGACCTTTGTTCGTTTTCAGCTTTTCTGAGCTTCCAGCATTCTTAGTACTCAACTCATTCCTAAAAAGTCTTCTAAAACTTACCTGAAACATCATTAATTCCCATAAAGTCGATACAGTGGGACTGGGGACCTTTTCTTGCTTCGCAGATGAGCAAATCTGACATGATTTCTTTGATGTCCGAAACATGGCCTAGCTCTAGAATGTGCTAAATTGTATTTTTGAGTAAGAAATTTCAAGGGTACCCACCTCTTTTCGTTTGTTTAAGGCATCCTGAAGTTCTGTGTATGTGCCAGACTGTGCTTGGTCTCCATTTGAACATTTTCTGCGATAAATAATGCAACAAGTCGCAAGATAAATTTTACCTTCTGTGTTTCTTCGGCCAAACTTTCATCCGTGCCATCACTAATCACGACGACATGGCGTGTGAAGTGATCACGTGGTATGTAACATTTTGACACCTTCCCGCCTCTTCCCCAGGCCTCGCAGAGCGCAGCAAGTGTGGTAATTCGTGATGACACGGATGAAAGTTTGGCCGAAGAAACACAGAAGGTAAAATTTATCTTGCGACTTGTTGCATTATTTATCGCAGAAAATGTTCAAATGGAGACCAAGCACAGTCTGGCACATACACAGAACTACAGGATGCCTTAAACAAACGAAAAGAGGTGGGTACCCTTGAAATTTCTTACTCAAAAATACAATTTAGCACATTCTAGAGCTAGGCCATGTTTCGGACATCAAAGAAATCATGTCAGATTTGCTCATCTGCGAAGCAAGAAAAGGTCCCCAGTCCCACTGTATCGACTTTATGGGAATTAATGATGTTTCAGGTAAGTTTTAGAAGACTTTTTAGGAATGAGTTGAGTACTAAGAATGCTGGAAGCTCAGAAAAGCTGAAAACGAACAAAGGTCGTGAGTTTGAGGTGCCATAACTCCTTGGAATCGGGAGATATTTTGACCGGCATCCAAACTTGAATGCCCAAACGTATGGAGAGTAGATTTCTTCAAAAAATTCGGGAAATTTCAAGCAGTTTTTTGTCCTGGTTCCGTTTTATGAGGGTAGGTAAAATTTAGAAAAATCTTCACACGTTTCTTTTGTTTTCTTCACTTATTCGCCGTCTGATTAGTCCGTAAAAACGAGGTTTTGGTGGTTTCCGGCCATGGGCCACGAGCAAAATTCGGCTAAAACATTTGATTCCTATCTTGACCCTGTCTTAGGCATTCGATCGATCGAATCATGATCGAACGACTGCCGTAGCTCTGTTCAACGGTCACTCCTCGGAAAGAAAATGCGACAAAAACCACGTTTAACGAAGCGGACGTTTCATCAAAGAAACTTCGTATAAATCTGAAGAAGGAAGTTCACTTTTCCAAGTGAGTGCAAAATAAGTCTTTCAAACTCCATTCTCCATGTTTTTAAGACAAAAAAAAAAAAAAAAACAGAGAAATCTAAAACAACCTGCCGCAGCAACTTCGTCCAAAATCTAGTCAACCGCATCATTCGAATTGAAAATTCGACAGTATTGTGCTTGGCCAAATCTTGCAATCTGATTGGTACTGGAGGAATTGCGAAGTTTGGGGCTAAGTAGGGCCAGGATTTTCATAGTAATACTATGAGTCTCTATTGACCGAAGCGCCATCATCAAGTCAAAGAGCATAGGGCAACAAGAGACTCATCGTCATGAGCCTAATGCATGATTGGGTTAGGTTTACATAAAGACTTGTTTCTTCTTCTTTGCAAGGCTAAAGTATACACAATTACAGATGTTCATGAATTACATGTCTGGATGAAAGAGCATTTCAATAATCATCCATTGTTTAGAGAATTATCGCCAAGGGAATACGTAAGTAGTGAGGATTTTTGTCTCCGTAGGGCTCTTTCCCTATCCAGCGTCTTGATATCCTGAAGTTTCTCTTTATTGGTGGCCATTTTTCAATGAATCTAGGTTGCTACAAGACCAAAGAATTTCGAATAAAAGATGCTGTTTATAATTCAGGACATGATTGGCCGAAAAATCAGCAAAATCCAACCGACAAGTGACATTATTGAGTGTGATCAGAGATTACCGATCAATCTTAAAATTCTGTTCAGCTCATTATATGTAACATGGCCTCTTAGTGAACCCGTAAGACAGTGGACATTTTTTGGAGTGATTTTCACAGAAAGTTTTTCCTGGACTCATTTTGGTCCTAGAAATCAAAATATTTTTCCCATCCCTGAGTAGTGGACTTTAGTGGACAATTTAGTACAGTAGAAAAATGGAATCGAGTTAATTTGTTTTTAGAGTGAACTGCCATATTCACTAAGGGCAGCAAACTCCGTAGAATCATTTAAAACAATGTTGAAGACATTTTTGTTCCGAAGACATTTTAGCATAAACAATGTATAATGTTTTATCAAATTTCTCTTTTAGTTGTAAAGTATGTAATGCGCCTATGAGCCCTGAGTAGATACGACGCAATAAAAGTTCCTTTATCATTATCATTATCATTAGAGATCTTGGAGAGCTAGCACGAGGCAAAATGGCGAATCTATGTTTATCGCGAGATAGCGAATTGAAAATTCTTCTCGTGTGATACAACACATTACGCCAGTGGTGGTCCTATCTTTCAAATGAATTAGTATGCAGCACAGTTCCGTACACTGGCTACCACAAGCCATTCCTGTACCATAATTATGCCTTTTTAATGCAAATAATTCTTTCATCGTACTTTTTTCATTTCATAGGATGAAGACCCTGTTGTTGAAAAGGTTTACAACAGCACAGAAGAAGGAAAGAAAGTTACTAGAAATAAAGGAGATAAATATTTTGCATTATTTGAACGTATCTCAGACCCATTTGTTAGTCGAACTGAGAGTGATCAATCACCGAAAGACGAAGTTCTTAGTGATAAAGATTCATGATATTCTAGTCAGTTGCTTTGCAACTTCTTTCTTTCTTTCTTTCTTTCTTTCTTTCTTTCTTTCTTTCTTTCTTTCTTTCTTTCTTTCTTTCTTTCTTTCTTTCTTTCTTTCTTTCTTTCTTTCTTTCTTTCTTTCTTTCTTTCCTTTTCTTTTCAATTTCATGGCTTTCTTTGGCTCATGTCCATCAGAGTGTAAGCTTCAAGTCTTTAGACAATGTAATAGAATTGGCCACAAGATATTTCTTGGAACTGAAAGGCTTGAAACAACTTTAGGTACTCTTTTGTGATGTCTTGATTATGTTAAAACCTAGTGTTTAACTATTTTAAACCCATTAGAGATTATGAGAACCTCATAGTCTCTAATGAGTTTAAGATGAATAAAACACTGTAATCTCAAAGATGAGAGATCAGATTGAAAATCATAAACCAGACCAGAACATCGACAGACCTCTGCCTCTCATTGCATTCAGACTATAGAAACAATGCAGACAATCATAGATTATGTGGTCGCCTTGGAAACCTCACCAGTTTGCTTCGTAATTTTGAAAACAAAGAAATGAAACATGGAGAGCTCATGATAGAATCACAACAAGTTCAAAGTACAACCAAAAATTATGTAAAGTAAACCAATCTCGTCCCCAGAGTGAGTTCGCTGCTCTACCTCTATTCGTCCTGAGTTCGCTGTTCGTTCAGCTTCGTGATCAGCGTATAACACCTGGGGAACCATAGACGTAGGAACCGGAGGGCACTGGGGGCACGTGCCCCTCCAAGATTTTGCAATAGACAAAGAAATACCCTTTTCGTTTTTAGAAAATGCCCCTTTTTTCTTAAGGGAAAAAGTGCCCTTGAAGTGCCGTGCCCCTCCAAGGTTGAGATGCTTCCTACGTCCCTGCAGTGGGAATGAGGTTGAAAGTAAACTTGTTTCTGGCGATAGAACTGCCCTGCAAATTTGGCAAAGCTAAACTAAGTATCCAGTTTTTGGGAAGGAAGTCTTATAGTGAGATTGAGAGCAAATACGACAAAAAATAGAGACATCTTTTGAATACATTGATGCCCATTCCTCATTAGAATGACTCAAATCGGTTACATTAATTAATGAAAGGCAAATCCAGTGCGTATATTACAGTCAAAGTGGAAGAATCGAACTATGTAAATTTGAAGATCGTTTGAAAATAGATTTTCATGATTGGATGACTATTGGAATTTTGCTTTGTTGCTTGCTTCCATTGTATTCGGACATCGTTTCCGTTTGGCGGAGCTTAGACTGCGTTCACACGATGCCGGTACATTTTGAAAACGATGAAAAATGTGACGGTAGCAAAATTTGAGCTAGCATTCACACGATGCCGGAACAATTTGAAAACGGTAAGAAATTCGACGGTACCAAACTCGTTGCAAGATTTTAATGTCAAAGAAATGTACCTACACCCTAAGAATCGATCAGTCTCCTTCCAAAAGCATCTAAAAATGTTCTCTTTTCATCATTTTCAAGTTCTTATACCATGATGCTTCCAAAATGTGCCGGTTACAGTTCCGTTTTCAAAATCTACAGTTTTCAAAATCTGTCGGCAAAAAATGTGCCGTTTTCGTGTGAACGGGAGGCCTATCCGTCAAATTTTTCACCGTCTTCAAAATTTGCTGGCATCATGCAATCGCAGTCTTAGTGGATAAGCGGTGGAGAACAATACGACTTATCCCCTGGAATAAATAAATCTGATAGCAAGCGACCGATTTTTGGGCGCTTTGGCAGTAGGAACAAGCTCAACTCCCATCGCGGGCGCTTGCGATCGCTACCGAAGAAATCAATCTTGGTCGCAGCGCCCACGCGCTCAAAACGCTGTACATGGAGAGCATCCTTTTAAGGTTCCGCCACTAAGCTGTTTTTATTGATAGTGTCTACTGGGGGTGAATGTTCAAGTTTGGGTAAAATGGAAAGGGCAAAAATATGGATGAATTGTGATAAATTTTTTCGCGAATTTCTCCTTGCTACAAGCACTCTTGCTCCCCTCCTTTACATTTGTGAAGGTTGGTTCATCAGTTCAGGTCTGTTTTCCAGCAATCAGCACCACCCACTTTGCAAACAGCACACGCAACCTGGCTTCTGACCAAAATAAGTTCCCTTCTACTGTTTGGTTGCACCTTAATCCTTCTACTGTTTGGTTGTCCCTTTGCCAGTTTAAAATTGACTGTTTTTATTTGTATGGAAGATGTTGCTCATTTTTAGGACCAACAATATTTGATGGTCCTAATTGTTGGCTATTTAACTGTAGCTATTTTGCTTCAATAAATTCTGATATGATTTGACTAACGAGAGCTAAGATGTCTCAACGTCAAATGTTTGTCCAGCATACTCATAACATCAAATTCAAGTCTGTCCGTGAATCCATTTGCATCGGTTTCGCCATATCATGTTTCCACATATCATATTAGATACACTGCACCATTTCATAGTAGACTTTGCCTCCTCACTCGACAGTCATAATCCTTTTAAGTTCTTTCTTACGTCTTCGTGAACAGTTCCAAGCGATCCAAAGCACAATATTCTTATATTTGTCTTTATCCCATTCCGATTCAATATGTTTTTGAGTTGTTGGTACTTCCTAGCTTTACTTTCATATGACTCTGACATGTACAAATCGAAGCATACAGTTACTTCTATGATCTCGCATTCTTTTTCGTTAGACTTTATCTCTAGCAAATCAGGCTTCCGGTTATTGATTTGCTGTAGTTCAGTTCGTAAATTTGGAAATGCTGTTTCTGCCATCCTGTTAACAAACATGACTGATGACTGACGTTTCACTGTACCGACGAATCTTTTGATAGATGGCTTCTACTATCCTATCGTGTCGTTTTGAGTAAAGATTTTTAAATCTGTTGCAAGAGTTCATTAAATGGGCTACCGACTCTGTGTGATGGTTGCACAACGAGCATTTTTGTCGTGATCTTTATTCCAAAAATTGATCAGCTGGTTGCAGGGTATTTGGTTCATCCTTGCTCGTAACACAAATTTTACTTCTGAAAGCTTCCAACCGTAGTATATTTGATGTGATATTTTCCGATCAATGGCATCTATTCCTATGAATTTCTCTTGAAACCTGAGTTCTGAGCACTTTGCTACATCAAGTTTTTCCAATTCTCCCTCGATCTCTTGCTTCAGATTCTTATGACTAAGTTTTTTCCATTGACAACAACTTTCGGCAAATTATCCTCGTATATGACACACCCTTTCAACTTATTCACTTGGAAAAGAAGATCTGGCCAATCTGAATTTCCACCGTAAGTTTTGTTTTTCACTAGTCTGTCGTTATCATCTAATTCATAGCCTAAAAAGTTCTTTTCACCGTTTGTAGCTCTTACACCCCGCGCTCTCATATCCAAACTTAACGATTCTCTTGCTATATACCTTATATTTTCTTCTTCGTGGTTTAGCATGTTGACTAGATTTGAGACTAGTCAACTAGACAAGTTTTTATTTGTATGGAAGATGTTGCTCATTTTTAGGACCAACAATATTTGATGGTCCTAATTGTTGGCTATTTAACTGTAGCTAATTTGCTTCAATAATAATAATAATAATAATAATAATAATAATAATAATAATAATAATAATAATAATAATAATAATAATAATAATAATAATAATAATAATAATAATAATAATAATAATAATTGTTGCTCAAGGCTGTGAAAGATGAAGGGATCCTTGGTGAAGGCATGTCTAAGGAAGATGTTGCAGAGAAACGAAGAAATCAATATAAAGAAAAGCCATTGCATGGGCAATATGTGAGAAGTACAGAAGAGATAAGAGATCACAAGAGCTGGAATTGGTTGAAAAGAGGAACATTGAAGAAAGAGACCGAAGGAACACTGATGGCAGCCCAAGACCAAGCCTTGAGGACAAATGCAATAAAGAGCAGAATTGACAAACAAGATATATTGAAAGACTTGGTTACTCTCTATCTCTTGACTTGATCCTCGATTCTCGTGGGTTCTTTCTCTCATAGAGTGAAACGAGTGAGAACGCAATATTCCTATACACAATCCTTCATAAAACTCAACATTAAAACTTCTCTCATACAGCAATTCTTCCTTCTTCACGATTTCACAAAACCAACTCAAAAACTAACTAGTTTACGGGGGTAATCCCTTAATGTCCTCGTATGAACTATAGGGTCTGGGCCCTACATACTTCCCCACCAAATAAATGTCGTCCCCGACATTGTAACCTATAAGAAAATACAAAAAATTCGATATGAGTCTCTTCTCATAAGGTAACATTTGGACTTCATGGGAAGCAGCAAAGTTCTAAACTTTCATCAAATCTTCTGACAGTCTGTCTCTAATCTTTTGCTTGGTATGAAATCTGACCTTGACAATTTAGTCAGTTCTAACGACAAAGTAGTTCGTTTTCTTGAGCATCAGTATTCAACTGTAAAGATATGTGTATAGTCATTTTTTTTCTTCTTTCTTCATGCAGCATCAGCGAACTCATAAAATAATAATAAAAGGCAATAACGGAACAATGTTCTTGATAATGTTATGTAGTTTCAAACACCAATGTACATTGGGTGCGGTCTTACTACAGTCATTTGTGGAACAATCCAATTGTTGAAGCTGCTGCCAAACTGCGGATAACAATACTGTCCATAAAAAGCTTGCGGTACAGCTTGCGGTATTTGCGTAGCTTGCGCATTGTTTATCGAATATCCCGGTGCAATGTAAGTTAGTCGATCTGGCGGATTGCGATTTCTAGTCCGTCTAGCTGTGTCTTGATTTTCTCTAACGCTAGTTTGTTCCATCTCACTCACTATGGTCTGATCGGGTGAATCACATGCACTTGGTTCATCTTCTCTGTTGTAAGGCAATGGTGCGTCGGCCTGTTCAGATAGAACCGTTTCAGAAACTTCTTTGCCTGATGTCGTTCCGTTATCCTGTAGATGTATTACGTCACTGGCATCTGTATGTTCATCTGCTGTCATCTCATGATGGGCATCTGTATATCCATTTGCTGTCGTTTCATGATGGGCAACAGCTTCTTCATTGTTCTCTCTTTCTGCATCTTCAGCGCTTCCTGACTCGTTCTCTTTATCATCAGCTACCTCCTCCCTCCTTTCAGAAACTGGGTCTGCCTGGTGAAGTTCCATTTGCTGCTCTCGTGGTTGTGTTGTAGATGATCGAGTTTGTCTCATAATGATGACGTTTTCTTCTTCATCTGAATCATATTCCTCACTTGGATTATCTTCAACTGAGTTTCGTGCTGTTGGCGCTTGTTCACGTGTCTTCTGGCTACGTCTTTTTGTTTTAGTAACCGGAGTGTCTGCAATTGGTAGGAAACTGCAGGGTAGGAGCAAATTTCTATGCAGAGTACGAATCCTTCCTTCTCCTGATTCTGGTCGTACCTCATAAACAGGTGAGTCTTGATGTTTCCTTTGAACTACCACGTGCACCTTATCTTCCCAATGTGCTCTAATTTTTCCAGGTCCACCACGCTCCGAGAGGTTTCTCACAAGAACTCGATCACTTGGATTAAGATCAGAGTAATGTGCTTTCTTATCGAAATATCGCTTTGTAGTCTGTCCAGTTGCATTTGAACGTTGGCTTGCGATTTTATAAGCCTCTTTCATGGCACTCTGCCATTTGGTGACATACTCCCGATGACTCCCTGTTGCTGCAGGCAAGTCGATGTTAAAAGCAATGTCAATCGGCAGGCGAGGATGACGTCCGTACAACAGATAATAAGGTGAGTATCCAGTAGACTCCGTGCGCGTACAATTGTATGCATGAATGACTTTATTCAGATGGTCTTTCCAGTTTGACTTGAAATTCTCGGGCAATGTGCGTAGCATCGATAATAAAGTTCTGTTGAATCTTTCAACTTGTCCATTACCCTCTGGGTGGTAAGGGGTGGTATGCGACTTTGAAATTCCACATAGCTCTTGCAGTCTTGAAAACAGCTCGTTTTCAAATTCACCTCCTCTGTCATGATGCAATTTCAGGGGTGAACCAAATCTCGGGATAAAGTCGTTGAAAATTTTATCAGCAACAGTTCTTCCGCTCTTGTTCTTCGTTGCATAAGCTTGAGAAAATCTCGTAAAGTGATCTACAAGCACTAGGATGTATTCAAAACGCCTTTTGATTTTTCCAAATGTAAGAAGTCAATAGAGACTAATTCCATCGGTTGCGTAGTAACGATCGGTACAAGCGGTGCTCTTGTTGGCTTGGCTGGTTTCTTCTGTTTGATACAGCTACACTTGTTGTTAATGTAGAATTCGATGTCACTTTGCATCTTTGGCCAATAGAACCTTTGTCTCGCAAGGCTCAGTACTTTATCCGTTCCCAGGTGGCCCATTTTCTCATGAAGCTCTTGAAAAACTAAATGGCGATACTCTACTGGTAGGACAATTTGAGTGAATTCGCCTGACTTTCTGCATAATATTCCATTGTGGTCGATCTTCAGTTTGTCCCACTGTCGTATTCCATTTTTAACTTCAGGAGACTCTTTGCAAAGTTCTTGAGCTGATGGGCGTCTCTTCCTGTTGAGAAAATGTAGGAGCCTTGATGTAACTCTGTCGTGATACTGGGCGTCTAACAATTCTTCTGTGGATATATCTTTCAAGCCTGGGTGAGAATTACTTTGTTCTGCATCAATGGATAACACATCTTGGTATGGTAACACAGTGCTTGCCCAAGTTGTGTGTCCGGCTTCTTGTTCTCTTACTGCCGAAGCTGTCGCTTTCATCTCATCCAATGATATCTTTTCGGTGCAACTCTTGATGTATTCTTCCATGTTATGTGGCATTCTGGAGAGTGTGTCGGCATCTGCATTAAGTCTGCCTGGGCGATACTGTATCTCAAATTCAAACTCGGACAGTTCTCCAACCCATCTGAGTCCAGTTGCGTTGAGTTTGGCAGATGTGAAAACGTAGGTAAGGGGGTTGTTGTCTGTGTAAACTATGAACTTTGGTGAGTAGTATAAATAGTCTCTAAAATGATCCGACACTGCCCACTTGAGGGCAAGGAATTCGAGTTTTCCAGAGTGGAGCTTATAATTCTTTTCGGCAGGTGTTAATGACCTCGATGCATATGCAATCACTTTCAGCTCTCCATCTTTTCTTTGGTAAAGAACAGCTCCAAGGCCTGATTCTGACGCGTCTGTATGCAATATGAATGGGCGACTAAAGTCTGGGTATGACATCAATGGTGGACTAATCAAATGTTCTATTAACTCTTCCAAAATGACTTGGTGTTCCTCATCCCACTGAATACTTGTGTTTGATGGCAACTGTGTCCGCCTTTTCTGCTCATTACTCTTCCTTTGACATGCTGTTTCTTGTTCTCCTTTGATGAGGTCATACAGTGGTTGAGCACGTTGTGCAAAATTCTTTATGTGCCTCCTGTAGTATCCCAGTAATCCTAGCAGCCTTCTGACATCTCCAACCGTTCTAGGCTGAGTATCTCTAAGCTGCAATATTGGCTTGATATTGCTTGTATCCAGCTTGTATCCCTCTTCAGATATCACTCTTCCCAAAAATTTAACTTGTCTTTTGAAGAAGTCGCACTTAGCAGGTTTCAACTTGACACCGTTTTCCCTTAGTCGCTCAAGTACTGTCTTTAAGTTTTCAAGATGACCATCAAAAGTCTTGCTGTAAACAATCACATCATCGAGATACGGTATGCATATCTTGTCGCGTAAACCTTCTAAACAACTTTCCATTGATCGTTGGAAGGCCGCAGGAGCATTTTTGAGGCCAAATGGAATGCGAAGCCACTCATACAGGCCCCATGGAGTTATGAAAGCTGTCAGTGGTATGCTGTCTTCATGCATCCATCCCTGATGATATGCTTTCCCTTGATCTAAAACAGTAAAGTAACTGTTTCCACCAAGACTGTCTAGAGCCTCTTGGATTCGTGGTAAGGGATGTCGATCTGGAATTGTCTTTTCATTCAATGCTCTGTAGTCAACGCATAGGCGGAGGGTCATGTCTTTTTTTCTCACACATACGATTGGTGAGCTATACGCAGAATTGGACTTCCTAACAAATTGGCGTCGCAATAAATCTTCCACGTGACTTTTAACCTCTTCATAAAGGTGCCTTGGAACCGATAGATAGTTCTTTTGGACAGGAACATTGTCCTTCAGGTTGATTTGCATTTTCAGGGAAGGAATCGATCCCACGTCATCACCATCTTTTGCAAACACATCTTGATGATTGGTTAATAGATCCAATACCTTCGCTTTTTGTTCTTCGGTGAGGCCATCCAATGATATTCCTTTCAGCTGATCTGCGGTGAAAGAGTGCTTATCATTGTTGTTGTCTGATGCGCTTTGTGTTGTGTTTTCCTCACACATTTTGCTGTCCTCTTTCAGTTCAATTGGAGTAATAGAACTTACCAAATCTAACTTTCCTAATATGGTCCTACCTGGTAGCATGATATTGCGCGAACTTGTGTTGATTACTTCAACATTAACTCTAGGAGAACGGCCTTGTTTCAAAAAGCATAATGTTTCTGTCATGGTAAGTCCTTCTGGGAGTGGAGTAGTTTCATCTGGCTCAAAAAGAACAGGAGTACATTGCTGAATTGGGCCTATGCTGGCTTGCAAAGGCAATATTTTGGACTGTCCTGCTGGAATCACGTGATCTCTCTTGTTTGTTTTAACAATGCAGAGGTCTTCATCTCGGCTCTTTTGTAGTATGCTTGTTACCGTGGATATACTGACAGTTGTTAATCCAGGAAAGGTCTGGTTGTTGAAGGCTGAGAAATCAGGCTGTATGGCAAATTCTTTAATGACATTGTACCCAATGAGTGGCATTTCCATTGAATCGTTGGTGACAAGAAATGGTACTAATAAGATGGTATCGTTATTTTCCAGTTGAAAAGAGAGTTTTGTCCAGCCTCTAAACGGAATTTCTAAACCATTTGCCGCTGTTAATCGAAGATTACTGTTGAGTAATGTTGAAATATTTTGCACCTTTGCTTCAGGACAAATTTGTTTCAGATGATCTTCGGAAATAAGTGATACCTGCGCTCCAGTATCCCACAATAAACATGTACTTTTACCATTGAGCAAACAAGGAACGGTACATTTCTTTCCGACTATGTTGACTAATTTTACGTGGTCCGTTGGGTCAATATGGCTAATGAACTGCCCAATGCTTTCTGCTTTATCTTTACTTGGTGTCGAGGGTGTATCTGCACTATTGAGTAGAACAAAACTATCTTTCGATGGGGTTTCATCACAATACGTAATGCATTTGCACCTTGTACAACGAAATATCTTTTGTTGTCTATTGCCACGAAAAAGTTTTTGCTGTGTATTGCCACATTTATTGCATTGTAGGGACTTTGAAGGGGTATGATCGGTCACTTGTTGTCCCGCACGAGCGACCGGCTCTCGTTTCCCGAAACATTTCCATTTCTGCAATCTCTTCTAAAATGTCCGTCTTTCCCACATTTAAAGCAATGATTACATCTTTCCACTCCCTTCTCCCTACAGGGAGGGCATGTGACTGGAAATGGGGATTGGGTCAAAAATCCTCTGTTAGAATCCCAGTTTCTTTCTGCTTGCTCCGGTCTTCTATATGGGTATCTGGGTCCTTCCTGTGGTGGTTTTTGTTGCTTATCGGGGTACCTATTTATTCCTTGGTTTATAGGTTCCCTCCATGACGGCTGCGGAGGCATAGGTTGTCTCCATGGTTGCTGAGGAGGAGTAGATTCTCCCCATGACTGCTGCGAAGGAGAGTGTCCCATCCACCATTGCTGCGGAGGAGCAGTGTCATATTGGGTGAAATCTCGTTTTTCTTGCAATGGAACACTTTCCCTCCATGATGTGTCATTTTGTCTCCCTTTTAGGGGGTTATTTCCAGGCCAAACATCTCCTCCCCCTTGCCTTGATGAAACTCTTCCATTCCAAGGCTCGCTCCCCTGTTTGAGTTTTAAGGCTGCGAGCTCTGCGCGCAATTCCTTAATTTCTGCAAAGGCTTGACCCATCTGATGCTTATCTTTGCTGGCTTTTGTTGGTATTTTGGGTGGTTCTGGTTCAGGGGTCACAGAGCTAACTTTTGCCGAGGTACCCACTTTAAGTTTGCGCTGGGCTTGAGCGGCGGAGAGTTCGTTGACTAGCCGCATGAGTTCCTCATCAGTTACATTTTTAGACCTCAATACAGGACGCATGTTGACGAGCAGGCACTCATCCCTTAGCCCTGTTTCAAAAGCTTTGAGAAAAGCATTTTGTACAAGCAATTGACTGTAGTCCTGCCCGTTGTCTTCTTCTTTGCTGGCAAACAGGACTTTATTGCGCGCATCCAAGGCCCTTAATAGGTACTGTTGTGCTGTTTCTTTCGTGCCTTGGCATGTAGTTAGCAATTCTTGGTATAAATCAGAGGCATTCTTTTCCTGATAAAATACTCTCAGAATTTTTCGCAATTTGTCAAGGGAGCGTTCAGGCAGAGTCAAAATGTAGCTGCGCAGGCTGCTGTTGGGCGAAATTGCCTTTATGACTGCCTCTACGATCTCATTCTCGTCAAAGCCTCGTTTCAAGCCGGCCTCAATTTGGTGGATTAAACTGACATAAGAAAGTTTGTCTTGTTGTCCGGGTTCCCCCACCTGGCCAACGATTTTAAAATCGCGATGAAAGAACGAGGCCTGTTGTATTTGCCCTTTATCCCCAATTATTGTTGTTTCACTTGGCCTGCCTCCTTTGTCATACCCATCTAATTGTGCTTTCAATGTATTCAAGTCCCTTTCGTTTCTTTGTCTTAATCTTTGCAAAAACCCATCCACGTCATCTACTTCCTCAAACTCAGTACCATCCCCCGGTTTTTCAACAATGGGCTCTGTCTGCTGCTCTCCTGTTTTCTCTACGGGAGGTGGTGTGCCCCTCAAAATAGAATTAAGATCTTGCAAATAAAATATGGGATCATCGGTCCTGACGAGAGCTGTCTCGACAGTTTCACGAATAACACGTAGCTGTTCAAATAATCCTTTCCCTGCCCCATCGGCTTCTACCTTCAAATAAGTCAATAATTGTTCACGCTTCTCAACGTTTGCTTGCAGCAAAAATGGCTCAAACTGTAAACGTAGTTCTTCGGTAGACATCGTGCAATAAAATCAAAACTATCGCATGCAAGCGCACGCCAGAGAAAACACGCAGAAAAAGGACACTTTTAAGCAAAAAAGATGGCAACAAACAAATCTGAACTCTTCGAAAAACGAGACAACAATAGAGTCTTGCGACAACAATCAAATTCTGTGGCAAGCCGTGCATCAACAATCATTGATACAGAGACAACAATGCATCAATAAAAAACAACAACAAAGCAAACAATCAAAATTGCGTATTCAAACAGTGATCTCTGACTTGTCGGTGAGCATCAACTTCAACATCGAAAATACTGACCAAAAAACTATTTGATGCTTTGAAATTGACTGGCAACTATTCATGTAACATTGACAAGGAAAAAAAAAGAAAGAAATCAACTCATCCTCTCCAAACCAGACAACGAAGCCGCCAAAATTGAATAAATTGCTCTGCTCTCTAGCCGAATAAAACAAATTCCTTCGCTCTCTCGCCACTCCAAGAAAGAAGCACTGGCCACCAATGAAAGACTTGGTTACTCTCTATCTCTTGACTTGATCCTCGATTCTCGTGGGTTCTTTCTCTCATAGAGTGAAACGAGTGAGAACGCAATATTCCTATACACAATCCTTCATAAAACTCAACATTAAAACTTCTCTCATACAGCAATTCTTCCTTCTTCACGATTTCACAAAACCAACTCAAAAACTAACTAGTTTACGGGGGTAATCCCTTAATGTCCTCGTATGAACTATAGGGTCTGGGCCCTACAATATCACCCATGTGCAGGCTTTGTGGAGAAAGAGAAGAGACCATCAGCCATATTGTTGCAGAGTGCACGAAACTCGCACAGAAGCAATATCGCCACTGGCGCCATGATAGGGTCGCATTGGTCATACACTGGACATTATGCAAAAGATTTGGATCCCCCCATAGCGATCAGTGGTATGAACATGTCCCAGAAAGAGTATTGGAAAATGAAAATGTAAAGCTACTGTGGGACTTTTCTATACAGGCGGATCACCACCTTGAACAAAATAAACCTGATATATTAATACATGAGAAAACAAGCAGGGGATGCTATATCATAGATGTTGCATGCCCATTTGATACAAGGGTAAAGACGAAAGAGCTTGAGAAGGTTGAACGCTATCAGGACTTAAAAAGAGAAATTAGTAGGATCTGGGAATGCAGAAATGTATGTGTTGTTCCAATCGTAATAGGGGCGTTGGGTACATTGAGCAAGAACTTTAGCTCGTGGGCAGAAAAGATAGAAGTAGAAGAGAAGATTGATGTGATGCAGAAAGCTTGTGTGTTAGGAACGGCAAAGACAATCAGGAACGTTCTAGATATCTAAGGTCAAGGGTATTGACTTGATATCTAGCTGAACAACAAACCACCAATGATGTTGGCATGGTGTGGAAAAAACAATAATAACAATAATAATAATAATAATAATAATAATAATAATAATAATAATAATAATAATAATAACTGTCCTGAGTATGACAGAAAACTGCATCCGGTTGTGGAGTTTTGACGTGGGAGAATGAGGTTACCCTTTGCCACAACTACCTCCAGGTCACCCTTGAGCAAGGTGTAGTACCTGTCAGCTCTCCCCGAGACCATGAAGTACCGGGTTGGCGTCCGGCGGGGGCTAGTCTGTCTCATGGGTAGGGGGGACTCTTCAGCCTTGGTCGGCAACCTCCCTAGTGCTAGTATCACGAAAAGTTTGCTGGTGTTTGTTGCACTTGAAATCAACTACTCTTTTGAATGAATGAATACGGAAAAAAGAAATTCATGCCGCATCGCTCGTCGCGCGGATCAACAAGGAGCGCGTCCCTCAGAGAGGAACCAGGCTGAGGTCGAAAAATGTGCTACTGGAACAAACTCACCCCATCCCCAAGCACCAGAGGATAACCAAAATGAGAACTCCACTCAAGCAGGCTCCCTGGCAGCTGATAATATGAATTATCCAAAGAAACAAACAAGACAGAAATGGACCAGGGATGAGTACAAACAAGTAATGACAGCCTATTATCAGGCAATAGTAGAGCCATCCGAGGAAAATAACACCAAACATACCTACCGAATATGGAGAGAAATGAACACTAATGTAAGACCAAATATCGATGCCAACCGACTTGCTAATGTAAGGAGAGATATATTAAAGAATAAAAGGCTATCTGATGCAGAACTTGAAACGATAAAATCTCAAATTAGAGAAAAAAATGAGCCGACTCTGTCGCCACCAAATCTTGATGCTATTCAAGAAGGTAACAATGAAACTGAGGGAGAGGCCAGAGAACATGAGAACGACGCACAGAAAGAATCAACTGATGATGTAAATGTTCGAGTAGATATCAGTCAGGAATGCCTACAGGTAGACGAGATGAAGCAGAAGATACTAGATAAATGGTACGAAATTAAAGAAACAGATTTAAAAGATAGAAATTCATTACCTAAGATACATTTAAACAGAAAAGCTAAGGAATTAATCAGAATTTCAAGTAAAGCAATATTAATGATAAAAGAATCTAGGGAAAAGAGCTTGGATATCAATGAAGTAAACGAACTGATCTACGCGACAGCTTATGTAACAACCGAAAGCATCGGTAAAAAGATCACAAAAAGACAGCAGAGGAAAAGAAAGCAGCCGTTTTGGAAAGTAAAGATTGAGAAAGAAATTAAAGAACTAAGGATCGACCTATCAATGCTTACAGAATTGACTAAAGATAATGGAATGACTGAAAGGAAAAGAAGAAAAATCAGGAGAAAGTATTCAGTAAAGAATGAAAATGACATCGATATCGCAAAAGAAAAAGTTAGACAACTAATACAAGCAAAGGCGCAAAGAGTTAGGAGGTTTGAGAAAAGAGAGAAACAGTTCAAACAAAATAGAACGTTTGCAACTGACACCAAGAGATTCTACAGAGAATTAGGAAAGAAACAAATTGAGGTTGATAAACCACCAACAGCTGAGGAAACGGAACAGTTCTGGAAGCTAATTTGGGAGGATGAAAAACATCATAATGAAGTAGCTGAATGGCTAAGGGAACAGGAAGAATTAAGTCAAAATCTCCCAGAACAGGAATGGCAAGACATAGAGAAAGAAGAAGTAACATCAGCAATAAAGAAAACAAATAATTGGAAATCACCTGGCCAAGATAAAATACCAAATTTCTGGTTGAAAAACTTGACATGCTTTCATGAAGATATAGCCCGCAGCTACTCAAAGATTCTAAAGCAACCAGAAGAAAGTCCTCAGTGGCTAACAGAAGGAGTAACATACTTGCTCCCCAAGACAGAAGAAACAGCAAAACCTAAGAATTACCGGCCCATCACATGCTTACCTACATTATACAAGATCTTAACATCAATTATCGCAGATAGAACTTACAAGCATCTCGATGAAAATGAGTTACTACCAATGGAACAGAAGGGCTGCAAGAAAGGATCATATGGTTGTAAAGATCAGTTACTTATTGATAAAATGATTTTGGAGCACTGCAGAAAAATGAAACGAAATCTAAGCACCGCTTGGATAGACTACAGAAAGGCGTTTGACAGTGTCCCCCATTCGTGGATTTTGAAAACCATGCAGATGTATAAGGTGTCACCAACCTTAATAAATTTCCTGAGTCACGGCATGAGCACATGGAAAACAACGATGATTTTAAATTACTCCACCGGCAAAATAGTGACAAACCCTATCAGTATTAAAAATGGAATTTTTCAAGGTGATTCGCTGTCTCCCTTGTTATTTTGTTTAGCTCTTGCACCACTCTCTAATTTGCTCAACAACACAAATATGGGTTATACTGTTTATGAAGAAAGATTAAATCACTTATTCTACATGGACGACCTGAAACTCTACGCGAAAAATGATGAAGAACTTGAAGGTCTGCTCCACACTGTGAAGATGTTTAGTGATGACATAAATATGCAGTTCGGGTTAGATAAGTGTGCCAAGGCAACATTCAAGCGAGGTAAGCTGACAGAAACATCATCAATCGAAATAGATGAGGCCACCAGTATTCAAGAAATAGATCAAGAAGGCACTTACAAATACTTGGGAATAAATGAGGGAGATGGGATCCAGCATTCTGTAATGAAAGAGAAAATTCGAAAGGAATACTGTCGGAGGGTTAAACTAGTCCTAAAAAGTGAGCTGAATGCTGATAACAAAATAACTGCCATAAACACACTTGCCGTACCAGTTCTCACTTACAGTTTCAATGTCGTTAATTGGACATTACAAGATATAAGGAAACTTGATAGGAAAACAAGAAAGATGCTAACTACGTATAGGATGAACCACCCCAAAGCAGATGTTGATAGGATTTACATCAGTAGAAAAGAAGGAGGGCGTGGATTGATCCAATTAGAGTGCACATTCAAGACTACTACCATAGGCCTAGATACATATCTCAGAGGGAAAAATGAGAAACTATTGCGACAACTTTACTACCATGAAGAACGGAAGAAATTGTACTCAGTCCAAAAAGAAGCAAATAAGTTTAGGAGAGAAATTCAAATGCATGATATTGAAGTAGAGGAAAATGCGTCACCTACAAAGTGCGCTAGAGAAGCAAAGAAATGCGCCAAGAAAAGAATTATGGAAATAATGAAAGAAAACTGGGAAGCGAAGCCGATGCATGGACAGTATCCCGTGAGAGTTAACAAAGTGGATGTGGATAAGGAAGGCACCCATAAATGGCTGAAAAGTGCCAGTTTGAAAGGGGAAACTGAAGGATTTATTATCGCAGCACAGGACCAGAGCCTTGCTACAAATAACTATCGGAATAAGATCATTAAAGACGGGACGAACCCAAAATGCAGATTATGTCACGAACATGATGAAACCATAGATCACATTATATCAGGATGTCCAGTTCTGGCAAAAAAGGAATACCTTGAAAGACATGACAAAGCTCTAATTTACATGCACTGGAAAATCTGCAAACACTATGATATCGCAGTGCCCTCTAGATGGTATGAACATAAGCCAAGCACAGTAATGGAAGGGAAAGATGTAGTCATACTATGGGATATGCCAATCCATACTGACAAAGAGATTACTGCAAACAGGCCCGATATAGTGATTAAAGACAAGAAAGAAAACAAATGTATTTTCATTGATATGTCTGTGCCATCTGAACGGAATGTCGGTAATAAAGAAACAGAAAAACTGTCAAAGTACAAAGACCTGGAAATAGAAGTAAACAAAATGTGGAACATGAAAACGACTACTGTCCCTGTTATCGTTGGAGCCCTTGGCCTTATCAGAAAGCGAATGAATGATCACGTGTCAAAGATCCCTGGAAGGATCTGCATCGAAGAAATCCAGAAGATTGTCTTGCTAGGAACATCACACATCCTGAGGAGAGCTCTATTTATAACCTGAGAAAAGACTGGACTTAAAGCCTCAGGACCATGGTTTGGTCTTGGCCTCGAATAGAAACGCACAAAAACTGAAAGACACAATAACAGTAATAATAATAATAATAATAATAATAATAATAATAATAATAATGACAATAATAATAATAATCCTCTTGTGACTACAGCTGTACTGGTTTAGTTTGCAGACGGAGGGAGTGACGTAAACTGACCGGAGCATCATCCGATAGAACTGCGGAGGAGATTTTTCCTGTGAGTCACCCACCTTAAAAGGTAGTAGCACACCCATTTAGGCCACGTACGCACAATCTGCATGACAGCTTGTGTTTATTGCTTTGTTTATCTTTTGCACATAATACAAGCGTAAAGACACTTTAAGTTCTCATGGTAGAAATTCAAAATGAAGGTTGAAGATAGATATTTTCAAGTAATATTCTGCATGATGTGTCTGACTTCTATTCTGTTGGGACAAGAGCAAGCCGCCGCTCAACAACAAGGAGGGGGACAGCAACAACAGGAAGCTCATCACGGTGAACAGCAACGGCATGCGATTGTCATATTGATATTCGATATTCGACATTGGGACATTGGCGACACATTCGCGACACATTCGCTGCAAACAGTGGTCGGAAAAGTAGTGGTGAAATAACGGTTTATGCCCCTTCCTGTGTAGGTGTTTGATTAGAAATTGTAGTAGGAGGCTTTAAACTGCAAGTTCCAAATAAATTCAGTGAGAATTTACTTTAAAATTTTCTTGGAATCGACTTGACTTTCCGGGTGATTTTTGTCAACAAACCTGCTTAGGCCCACATGAGCTCCGTAATCATTGCCTCTCGTTCAGCTCTTCCAGTGCGAATAATCGCCAAACAAGGATCCAAATGAAGAAATAGATCATTATCATTCACTCAACGAAGCTTCTCTTCCTCAAATAAGTTTCCAGTTTCCATTGCCAGGCATAAATATCACCTGATGTACTTGCTTGCCGCTCGAAAGGTTGATCCCATCCAGCACGTCATCGCCCGGGTGGATCTGACATACCGCGATATTCTATTGTTTACTATTGTTATAAGTGGGGAAAACCGCGGGAAACATAAAATCTGAGAAAAAAAAATAAAGACACATTCAGCTGAAATGGAAAATCGTTCAATAATCACTAAAAATTCTACAAATTGTTGAAACACTTCAGTTTTGGTTCAGAATGAGAGGACAGATACTAAGAACCGGTGGTTTTAGATTCCCAAGGTCAGCCAACCTCTATCTTGAATGTTCTCAGGGGGTCACTTACGGTCCCCAGCCAGAAGAGACAAATATACCAAGATGCTCAATAATCACTAAAAATTCTACAAATTGTTGAAACACTTCAGTTTTGGTCTAGAATGAGAGGACAGATGCTAAGAACCGGTGGTTTTAGATTCCCAAGGTCAGCCAACCTCTATCTTGAATGTTCTCAGGGGGTCACTTACGGTCCCCAGCCAGAAGAGACAAATATACCAAGATGCTCAATAATCACTAAAAATTCTACAAATTGTTGAAACACTTCAGTTTTGGTTTAGAATGAGAGGACAGATACTAAGAACCGGTGGTTTTAGATTCCCAAGGTCAGCCAACCTCTATCTTGAATGTTCTCCGGGGGTCACTTACGGTCCCCAGCCAGAAGAGACAAATATACCAAGATGCTCAATAATCACTAAAAATTCTACAAATTGTTGAAACACTTCAGTTTTGGTCTAGAATGAGAGGACAGATGCTAAGAACCGGTGGTTTTAGATTCCCAAGGTCAGCCAACCTCTATCTTGAATGTTCTCAGGGGGTCACTTACGGTCCCCAGCCAGAAGAGACAAATATACCAAGATGCTCAATAATCACTAAAAATTCTACAAATTGTTGAAACACTTCAGTTTTGGTCTAGAATGAGAGGACAGATACTAAGAACCGGTGGTTTTAGATTCCCAAGGTCAGCCAACCTCTATCTTGAATGTTCTCAGGGGGTCACTTACGGTCCCCAGCCAGAAGAGACAAATATACCAAGATGCTCAATAATCACTAAAAATTCTACAAATTGTTGAAACACTTCAGTTTTGGTCTAGAATGAGAGGACAGATGCTAAGAACCGGTGGTTTTAGATTCCCAAGGTCAGCCAACCTCTATCTTGAATGTTCTCAGGGGGTCACTTACGGTCCCCAGCCAGAAGAGACAAACTACCAAGATGCTCAATAATCACTAAAAATTCTACAAATTGTTGAAACACTTCAGTTTTGGTTTAAAATGAGAGGACAGATGCTAAGAACCGGTGGTTTTAGAATCCCAAGGTCAGCCAACTTCTATCTTGAATGTTCTCAGGGGGTCACTTACGGTCCCCAGCCAGAAGAGAGAAACATACCAATATGCTCAATAATCACTAAAAATTCTACAAATTGTTGAAACACTTCAGTTTTAGTTTAGAATGAGAGGACAGATACTAAGAACCAGTGGTTTTAGATTCCCAAGGTCAGCCAACCTCTATCTTGAATGTTCTCAGGGGGTCACTTACGGTCCCCAGCCAGAAGAGACAAACATACCAAGATGCTCAATAATCACTAAAAATTCTACAAATTGTTGAAACACTTCAGTTTTGGTTTAGAATGAGAGGACAGATACTAAGAACCGGTGGTTTTAGATTCCCAAGGTCAGCCAACTTCTATCTTGAATGTTCTCAGGGGGTCACTTACGGTCCCCAGCCAGAAGGGACAAACATACCAAGATGCTCAATAATCACTAAAAATTCTACAAATTGTTGAAACACTTCAGTTTTGGTTTAGAATGAGAGGACAGATACTAAGAACCGGTGGTTTTAGATTCCCAAGGTCAGCCAACCTCTATCTTGAATGTTCTCAGGGGGTCACTTACGGTCCCCAGCCAGAAGAGACAAACATACCACGATGCTCAATAATCACTAAAAATTCTACAAATTGTTGAAACACTTCAGTTTTGGTTTAGAATGAGAGGATAGATGCTAAGAACTGGTGGTTTTAGATTCCCAAGGTCAGCCAACCTCTATCTTGAATGTTCTCAGGGGGTCACTTACGGTCCCCAGCCAGAAGAGACAAACATACTAAGATGCTCAATAATCACTAAAAAATCTACAAATTGTTGAAACACTTCAGTTTTGGTTTAGAATGAGAGGACAGATACTAAGAACCGGTGGTTTTAGATTCCCAAGGTCAGCCAACCTCTATCTTGAATGTTCTCAGGGGGTCACTTACGGTCCCCAGCCAGAAGAGACAAATATACCAAGATGCTCAATAATCACTAAAAATTCTACAAATTGTTGAAACACTTCAGTTTTGGTCTAGAATGAGAGGACAGATGCTAAGAACCGGTGGTTTTAGATTCCCAAGGTCAGCCAACCTCTACCTTGAATGTTCTCAGGGGGTCACTTACGGTCCCCAGCCAGAAGAGACAAACATACCAAGATGCTCAATAATCACTAAAAATTCTACAAATTGTTGAAACACTTCAGTTTTGGTCTAGAATGAGAGGACAGATGCTAAGAACCGGTGGTTTTAGATTCCCAAGGTCAGCCAACCTCTATCTTGAATGTTCTCAGGGGGTCACTTACGGTCCCCAGCCAGAAGAGACAAATATACCAAGATGCTCAATAATCACTAAAAATTCTACAAATTGTTGAAACACTTCAGTTTTGGTCTAGAATGAGAGGACAGATACTAAGAACCGGTGGTTTTAGATTCCCAAGGTCAGCCAACCTCTATCTTGAATGTTCTCAGGGGGTCACTTACGGTCCCCAGCCAGAAGAGACAAATATACCAAGATGCTCAATAATCACTAAAAATTCTACAAATTGTTGAAACACTTCAGTTTTGGTCTAGAATGAGAGGACAGATGCTAAGAACCGGTGGTTTTAGATTCCCAAGGTCAGCCAACCTCTATCTTGAATGTTCTCAGGGGGTCACTTACGGTCCCCAGCCAGAAGAGACAAACTACCAAGATGCTCAATAATCACTAAAAATTCTACAAATTGTTGAAACACTTCAGTTTTGGTTTAAAATGAGAGGACAGATGCTAAGAACCGGTGGTTTTAGAATCCCAAGGTCAGCCAACTTCTATCTTGAATGTTCTCAGGGGGTCACTTACGGTCCCCAGCCAGAAGAGAGAAACATACCAATATGCTCAATAATCACTAAAAATTCTACAAATTGTTGAAACACTTCAGTTTTAGTTTAGAATGAGAGGACAGATACTAAGAACCAGTGGTTTTAGATTCCCAAGGTCAGCCAACCTCTATCTTGAATGTTCTCAGGGGGTCACTTACGGTCCCCAGCCAGAAGAGACAAACATACCAAGATGCTCAATAATCACTAAAAATTCTACAAATTGTTGAAACACTTCAGTTTTGGTTTAGAATGAGAGGACAGATACTAAGAACCGGTGGTTTTAGATTCCCAAGGTCAGCCAACTTCTATCTTGAATGTTCTCAGGGGGTCACTTACGGTCCCCAGCCAGAAGGGACAAACATACCAAGATGCTCAATAATCACTAAAAATTCTACAAATTGTTGAAACACTTCAGTTTTGGTTTAGAATGAGAGGACAGATACTAAGAACCGGTGGTTTTAGATTCCCAAGGTCAGCCAACCTCTATCTTGAATGTTCTCAGGGGGTCACTTACGGTCCCCAGCCAGAAGAGACAAACATACCACGATGCTCAATAATCACTAAAAATTCTACAAATTGTTGAAACACTTCAGTTTTGGTTTAGAATGAGAGGATAGATGCTAAGAACTGGTGGTTTTAGATTCCCAAGGTCAGCCAACCTCTATCTTGAATGTTCTCAGGGGGTCACTTACGGTCCCCAGCCAGAAGAGACAAACATACTAAGATGCTCAATAATCACTAAAAAATCTACAAATTGTTGAAACACTTCAGTTTTGGTTTAGAATGAGAGGACAGATACTAAGAACCGGTGGTTTTAGATTCCCAAGGTCAGCCAACCTCTATCTTGAATGTTCTCAGGGGGTCACTTACGGTCCCCAGCCAGAAGAGACAAATATACCAAGATGCTCAATAATCACTAAAAATTCTACAAATTGTTGAAACACTTCAGTTTTGGTCTAGAATGAGAGGACAGATGCTAAGAACCGGTGGTTTTAGATTCCCAAGGTCAGCCAACCTCTACCTTGAATGTTCTCAGGGGGTCACTTACGGTCCCCAGCCAGAAGAGACAAACATACCAAGATGCTCAATAATCACTAAAAATTCTACAAATTGTTGAAACACTTCAGTTTTGGTTTAAAATGAGAGGACAGATGCTAAGAACCGGTGGTTTTAGATTCCCAAGGTCAGCCAACCTCTATCTTGAATGTTCTCAGGGGGTCACTTACAGTCCCCAGCCAGAAGAGACAAACATACCAAGATGCTCAATAATCACTAAAAATTCTACAAATTGTTGAAACACTTCAGTTTTGGTCTAGAATGAGAGGACAGATACTAAGAATCGGTGGTTTTAGATTCCCAAGGTCAGCCAACCTCTATCTTGAATGTTCTCAGGGGGTCACTTACGGTCCCCAGCCAGAAGAGACAAATATACCAAGATGCTCAATAATCACTAAAAATTCTACAAATTGTTGAAACACTTCAGTTTTGGTCTAGAATGAGAGGACAGATACTAAGAATCGGTGGTTTTAGATTCCCAAGGTCAGCCAACCTCTATCTTGAATGTTCTCAGGGGGTCACTTACGGTCCCCAGCCAGAAGAGAGAAACATACCAATATGCTCAATAATCACTAAAACTTCTACAAATTGTTGAAACACTTCAGTTTTAGTTTAGAATGAGAGGACAGATACTAAGAACCAGTGGTTTTAGATTCCCAAGGTCAGCCAACCTCTATCTTGAATGTTCTCAGGGGGTCACTTACGGTCCCCAGCCAGAAGAGACAAACTACCAAGATGCTCAATAATCACTAAAAATTCTACAAATTGTTGAAACACTTCAGTTTTGGTTTAGAATGAGAGGACAGATACTAAGAACCAGTGGTTTTAGATTCCCAAGGTCAGCCAACCTCTATCTTGAATGTTCTCAGGGGGTCATGCATGGTCACTAGTAAGAAGAGAGAAAGATACTTTAAAATGCTACACTGTAATAATTTAATCAAAAGATATTGTTTAGCAATTTGGGTATTGATATTGGCAGTAGCAGTTATTTTCATAGGAACTTTTTCTCGATTCAATGCAAGATGTTTATATTATCCTAGTTACTGTTGTTAAAGATAGGTGTATGGAGTTACATTTTAAGGTCACTTGAACATTTACATATTTTAATGGCATAACATATAAGCCATTCCTTTTAGTAAGGGGTACTTGGTTCGCCAGTTCTCTAGGGTTTCTCAAGGGCAGGGGCGTCGTGATCGAGGGGCAGGGGGCCCATAGCCCACCTTAGAATTCAGATCGTCGGATTTTTCGGAAATTTTCAGGTTTCATCGGAAAACCACTGACTTTGGGCTTTCGCTAAGTACATTTGATCCAGGGGCGGACTGGCAGTAGAATTGGGGCCCCCGCGATTCGGCAGCGAGGGGGCCCGCAACTACTCGCGCGAAAAGTTTGCAGGGCACTCCCTTGGGAAATTTTTTGTGAACACACCCCCTGGATTGGCCTCAAATGATACTGGACTCACTTCTAACAATCCGAATGGCTCTCTATACGATGAGTTGCATTCTGCTATCTACCTTCTGAAGTGATGTTTGACAGCCTCATGAGGAGTAAATGTATATTTAATGAAGCTGAAACCAAGTGCGAGCGTAGCGAGTAAAGCTGGGGGTCCGGGGGCTTGCCCCCGGGAAAAATTCTCGTTGCCACACCCTTTAGATTGTTGGAAAACGCCCCATTTTGGAGAATCTACCATTTAAAGAAGCAGAGCATCATGAGTGATGGGAGCCCTTCCTGGAAAATTTATGAAAATGAATGCAATTTCACGAGTAGATATATTAGTATTGAATTGCACAATATACAAAGGAATAGTTTGATAGATTCTGGCAACCTCCTGGAATAGAAATAACTTTAAAATTTCATTTCTATGAGCTTGGTTTTCACAGCCTCTCTTACTTAAAAATGAACGAACTTCAGCAAGGTATTACGGGCTGAAGCGCCGCACTCGACCGTTTCCAGTAGGCCTGTTGGGAGAATGCAATTTTTTATAGCATAAGTTGAATACGAGAGCAGAAATCTCAGCGCCACCGTGACTTTCAGGGCCACGCCCGCTTCGCTCATGGTGAAGGCCTGATTCATTGCCGAGAAATGCTTTCATTTGCCCTTCCTCAAACTTCAAGATCCAACTACTTACGAAAGGGAGTCCGTTTGACGAAAGACCTCACTGGGAAAATTCTTGAAAGCAGTGCATCAAAATCGTCTACAAAAGGTCCTTTTGTCAAGTCAATTACTGTACATGCTTTTGTATCATTGTTCTTGTGTAATTTTCATTTCATGCCTTAAAAGTATCATTAGATCACATTTCAGAATTCTTAAATGTTGAATACTTCTATCCAGGGAGTACGCAGCACTTAAACGTGGAGGGGGTCTGGGGCGTAGCCCCAGAAAAATTCACAGTAACCACGCCCTTTAGACGCTTGGAAAATGAAGGAAACGCCCTTTTTAGCTATGCTTTGCATCGTAAACATGGTGGCAATTATCACAGCAGCATGGAGCTGGTCATTCGAGCTTGATCAGTGTCTCTTTTCGCTCCTTTATAATTGCTTAGTCCGTCGGTGGCATCTTTTATGCAAGAAGCTTTGGCAAATTTCAACAGTAGCAGCAACTTAGGATCTCTATAGCTAGTGGCATGATGGACAGGCTGAGATAACTTGGGATATTGAAATAATGAAGTGGGTCTGGGGGCCAAGCTCACAGGAAAATTTTTGAGGACATGTATTCTACGATTCTACTTTGGCTGAGAATGCCTCTTCCAGCTGCATTCAAGCATTCGTTAGAAACCTTAAGCTTTTCTATGAAACTTTGACAAGCCCCAACACAAATTTTATTACATTTTTGTGCAAATCTCGAGGACCATCTTTATTGACAAGTGGGGGTTCGGACCCCTATTCCCACCTTGGGTACGCCACTGCTTCTATCTTTTCTCTAAAACCTTATTCATATCTTAAATATCCCTAACACGGTGTCCTAGGTCGCTGTAAATCGAGTGTAGATATAGGCAAAAAAATTGTTTGAAATTAACAGACTGGCAAGGGCAAGAGGTAAAGTGAGAAGGGGCCCCTGCATAGAAAACGACTTCCTCGAACAGGTCTTTGTTGGGCCCCTTTGGCAAAAGATGCTCCAGTTTCGTCAAGTTCTACATTTGCAGATTCATCAGTGCACCTATCAGTCGAAAACGAGACTATGCCAATTGAAATTTTGCAGTACCCTTATCTTACGAACTAGGGCCCACTTGCAATCTTTTGACATATTCAACTGTTTGACAAACAAAGATAACTGTTGAAAGAATTATTACAGGGCCCTTCAACCAATTTTTCGTTGATTGAAACTG
Organism: Aurelia sp. 3 sensu Dawson et al. (2005); assembly: GCA_964020215.1. Classification (NCBI taxonomy): domain Eukaryota; kingdom Metazoa; phylum Cnidaria; class Scyphozoa; order Semaeostomeae; family Ulmaridae; genus Aurelia; species Aurelia sp. 3 sensu Dawson et al. (2005). The sequence continues at coordinate 4,523,558 of OZ026593.1, forward strand.
GTTGTTTTGTCACTGTCAGAAAGTTCATCCAAAATTAACCATTTGAAGTATTTTTCTTCCAGCACAGAAGGGGCCCATGGGAACCCTTGCTGAGGGGGGCCCTTCGGGCGCCAGCCCGGTAGCTCGACTGACCAGTCCGCCCCTGATTTGATCAATTTAGACTTTTTGGATCTCTGTCAGTTCTTCCCACAATATTTGCTCTTTTCGTTGCTATTTCATAGACATTATCCAGATATTGGTTCTGTCCTTAGCAGCGTTTATACACTGTATACCAGTACCTCGAAAAAATTACGAAAATCTTGTAGGATAAATGCTCATTGCTTCGGGAGGCATTGCTGATTTAAACAGGGAGGTCTAATTGTATATTTGAAGAAAGCACTAGAAAAGTTAAGTTGATAAGATACTACGGTACCTTAGCCTTTGAAACAAGGAGCTTTTTTCACGACTGATAGTTATTATTCATTTCCATCAAAAACAGAAACCATGGGTTATGCATTTTGCATATGATGTTTTCCCTTTAGCCTCAAATTCACCGCTTTTTCACAAACAAAGTCTGTAGTCAAGCCTATGGAAACGAATATTTACAGAAATGAAGATATCATAAAGTTATCTGAGTTATCAAGCTATCTTGCTTATACTTCATTCCCCTTCATTCAGCTACAGTAAAAACCAATCTATTTCTAAGTAATTTATAGGTTCTATTTTAAATATTTCTCAGGAAACCCTTCTGTTAGTCAACTTCTACCGCTTCTTGCAATGGCGACTTCTTTACAAAAAGGGGCGCTTTCCAATGATCGAAAGGGTGTTTTCACAAACATTTTTCCGGTTGCGAGCCCCCGGACTCCCAATTTTGCTCGTTCCGATTGCATGTGGTATCAGCACCCCGAATATGAATTTCGTCCGGGCTGGCCTGACCACTTGGGCCTGATCCCAGGAAGATTGTTCTTTTCATGGTTGTAAATATGAACCCAATCCGAACACATCACCAATAAATCCTACATTTTTCCGTTACTCAATTCGAGCGTCTTGTAAAAGGAAAAAGGGCGAAAATGAAAGATATTGTTTTTTCGGAAATTTCGGGTTCTTGGCCCCCCTAATAGACAGTTGCCACGACGCCCCTGTTCAAGGGAATAACTCCGGTTCTTGCCTTGAGTATCCTGTACAACTTTAGTTTTATTTAGATATTTTTATAGCAAACAGGATTGTAGTATAGTTAAAGAAATGTTGTTGTTCAAATAAAATTGAAACTTGAAAACTGACATTTTTCAAATGTTTTCATCTGAAAAACATATCTGTCAATGCGGCGACAGAATGGGGCATAGGGGGCATCAATGCGGTAACAGAAGGGGGTTCGGGGGCTTGCCCCGGGAATTTTTTTTACACTCTCTAGGTCGTTGGAGAATGACCATCGTAAGTAGTGATTAGTTGTATTCAATCCTAAATTTTTAGATGCTGATAATTTCTGAACGAAAAGTTCATTCAACCATATTTCATATTACTATTATTATTATTCATTTATTTATTGTTGGATAGTAAAAGATAGCTACAGTATATAGCTAATTAATTCCAACTCTAAAAATTAAAATACAAAATAATCCTTTAAAATACAAATAATACTCAATAAAAACGTGGATAAAATATTTACATGCCATCAAAAATATATAGTACAAAAGCAGAAATCTAAAATTGTTTTATCATAAAAAGCCCAAATTCGGAATAAAAGTTCGGCATAATCTGCATGGGCAATTTTCCCCGTACCAATTTTTGATCTTTGTTTTAAACTGACAAAGCGAATCCGAATTTCGTATCGTTGGTGGTAACATTTGCCACAACTGCGGACCTTTAAATCGGACGCTTTCTGTCCCGTTGTTAACGGATTTCACTCTGGGTTGTACAAATTCGTTATTATTACGTAAATTGTAGTGAATTGCATTTTCACGGAAGATTTCCTGCATAAATAAAGGGTTAAGCCCGTTTTTAGTTTTATACATCTCTGTCATAAGTAATTGCAAGTTCTTTGTGTGAATAGTAACGGCACAGTCCTTCTCTAATAGTTCACTATAAGTAGATTCGGCATCCTTATGAGTAATTCTCAGAGCCCTTTCCTGTATTTTGTTAATCTTTTTGTTGAGCTGCCTGCTATGAAACATCCAGATTAAAGGGCAATATTGAAATTGACTAGTGATAAAAGCTCTCATGAGGGTTCTTAGTTTGCTCTGATCCATATATGGCGATATGCGAGCAAGTGCGTAAAGTTTATTGCTAGCCTTTTGGCACAATTTCGAGACATGATTGTCAAAGGAAAGTTTGTTATCAATTTGAACGCCGAGTAGCTTCTCTTCAGAGCTATTTACAACTTCGGAATTTCCAATTCTAACAGTAACTGGATCATCGCTACTCTGAGAGATATGATAATTCGCGAGTTGCGAGTTGTCAGTTGCGAGTTGCGAGTTGTCAGTTGCGAGTTGGTTTTTACTTTGCGAGTTGCGAGTTGCGAGTTGAAAGTTGTGAGTTGCGAGTTGCAAGTTGGTTTTACATCATATCAATTCATTCTATACTTTTGTTCTAATTTTAGATTCTGGCCAAAGTTTCTTATGAGTTTCTTAAATGAATTTCTACTTCTCTAAATGAACGTTTGTTCTAATTTTAGATTCTAGCCAAAGTTTCTTATGAGTTTCTTAAATGAATTTCTACTTCTCTAAATGAAGAAATATTCATAATACTTTTGTCTGTTCAAGAGGCCTTCAAGGTACTTTGGAAGATTTCTCTCAAACGGTGTCAAATTATTTGTCAAAATCAGACAAAACCATAGGCATTGGAGACATTAGGGTGTTGGAGGGCTGCATCATACCTAATCTACCAAACTTTATCGCATCAGGCTCACTTTGGGCAGTTCCTGTTCGGGCAAGATCCATACTAAGCCCCCCCCCCCAAGCACTGAGGATGAGCATACCCCACACAAGTGGAGAAAACCCCTTTGGGATCTGAGATCTCGAAATTCTCTCCAAATAAATATTAGTTCAAAGGAGACATACTTATCAAAGTAAAAGGTTCCTGAAGGGTGCACCTCAGTCACGTTCTGCTCCCAGTCATATTTTGCATGAAATCTTATTTATCTTGAAGTCCGTGATCAAATCATAGCACCAACACCAAAACCTCATTCCTTGAGAGTGACTTTAGCAAATCCACATCTCATTTTCCCTTGCAGTGCCCTTGAAAGGGAAATCGGTCGACGAAAACTTTGAAATTACTTTAGCAACGGGCGGTACTGTAAAAGAAACATTCAAGAAAAAATCTTAGTCCCAAAAAACAATCCTTTTCCTTCAAGAGAAGTAGAAATTCATCGAAGAAACTCATAGGAAACTTAGGCTAAAATCTAAAATTGGAACAAAAGAATCTGAATTGATATTATGGAAAACCAACTCGCAACTCGCAACTCGCAACTCGCAACTCGCAACTCGCAACTCGCAACTCGCAACTCGCAAAATAAGAGTGAAAACCAACTCACAACTGACAACTCGCAACTGACAACTCGCAACTCGCAACTGACAACTCGCAACTCGCAGAATATAATCCCTCACCAAAAGATGGCATTTATCTGCATTCAATTTCATGAAGTTGTCGGAAAACCATTTCAAAGCTACACTACAATCATGTTCAAGCCTGAGTTATATTCCTCAGGTTCTTATCGCAAGTATAGATTGTGGTATCATCTGCATAGTTTCATATATCTACATTTTGAATAAACAGTAAAAGATCATTGATATAGACGTTAAACATATTTCACATTTGAATTTTTTAAGGAGGGTAGCCCTTCGGCAGAAGCCGTTTGTCTCTTCTGGCTGGGGACCGTAAGTGACCCCCTGAGAACATTCAAGATAGAGGTTGGCTGACCTTGGGAATCTAAAACCACCGGTTCTTAGCATCTGTCCTCTCATTCTAGACCAAAACTGAAGTGTTTCAACAATTTGTAGAATTTTTAGTGATTATTGAGCATCTTGGTATATTTGTCTCTTCTGGCTGGGGACCGTAAGTGACCCCCTGAGAACATTCAAGATAGAGGTTGGCTGACCTTGGGAATCTAAAACCACCGGTTCTTAGCATCTGTCCTCTCATTCTAGACCAAAACTGAAGTGTTTCAACAATTTGTAGAATTTTTAGTGATTATTGAGCATCTTGGTATATTTGTCTCTTCTGGCTGGGGACCGTAAGTGACCCCCTGAGAACATTCAAGATAGAGGTTGGCTGACCTTGGGAATCTAAAACCACCGGTTCTTAGTATCTGTCCTCTCATTCTAAACCAAAACTGAAGTGTTTCAACAATTTGTAGATTTTTTAGTGATTATTGAGCATCTTAGTAGGTTTGTCTCTTCTGGCTGGGGACCGTAAGTGACCCCCTGAGAACATTCAAGATAGAGGTTGGCTGACCTTGGGAATCGAAAACCACCAGTTCTTAGCATCTATCCTCTCATTCTAAACCAAAACTGAAGTGTTTCAACAATTTGTAGAATTTTTAGTGATTATTGAGCATCGTGGTATGTTTGTCTCTTCTGGCTGGGGACCGTAAGTGACCCCCTGAGAACATTCAAGATAGAGGTTGGCTGACCTTGGGAATCAAAAACCACCGGTTCTTAGTATCTGTCCTCTCATTCTAAACCAAAACTGAAGTGTTTCAACAATTTGTAGAATTTTTAGTGATTATTGAGCATCTTGGTATGTTTGTCCCTTCTGGCTGGGGACCGTAAGTGACCCCCTGAGAACATTCAAGATAGAGGTTGGCTGACCTTGGGAATCTAAAACCACCGGTTCTTAGTATCTGTCCTCTCATTCTAAACCAAAACTGAAGTGTTTCAACAATTTGTAGAATTTTTAGTGATTATTGAGCATCTTGGTAGTTTGTCTCTTCTGGCTGGGGACTGTAAGTGACCCCCTGAGAACATTCAAGATAGAGGTTGGCTGACCTTGGGAATCTAAACCCACCGATTCTTAGTATCTGTCCTCTCATTCTAGACCAAAACTGAAGTGTTTCAACAATTTGTAGAATTTTTAGTGATTATTGAGCATCTTGGTAGTTTGTCTCTTCTGGCTGGGGACCGTAAGTGACCCCCTGAGAACATTCAAGATAGAGGTTGGCTGACCTTGGGAATCTAAAACCACCGGTTCTTAGTATCTGTCCTCTCATTCTAAACCAAAACTGAAGTGTTTCAACAATTTGTAGAATTTTTAGTGATTATTGAGCATCTTGGTAGTTTGTCTCTTCTGGCTGGGGACTGTAAGTGACCCCCTGAGAACATTCAAGATAGAGGTTGGCTGACCTTGGGAATCTAAAACCACCGATTCTTAGTATCTGTCCTCTCATTCTAGACCAAAACTGAAGTGTTTCAACAATTTGTAGAATTTTTAGTGATTATTGAGCATCTTGGTAGTTTGTCTCTTCTGGCTGGGGACCGTAAGTGACCCCCTGAGAACATTCAAGATAGAGGTTGGCTGACCTTGGGAATCTAAAACCACTGGTTCTTAGTATCTGTCCTCTCATTCTAAACTAAAACTGAAGTGTTTCAACAATTTGTAGAATTTTTAGTGATTATTGAGCATCTTGGTATGTTTCTCTCTTCTGGCTGGGGACCGTAAGTGACCCCCTGAGAACATTCAAGATAGAAGTTGGCTGACCTTGGGATTCTAAAACCACCGGTTCTTAGCATCTGTCCTCTCATTTTAAACCAAAACTGAAGTGTTTCAACAATTTGTAGAATTTTTAGTGATTATTGAGCATCTTGGTAGTTTGTCTCTTCTGGCTGGGGACCGTAAGTGACCCCCTGAGAACATTCAAGATAGAGGTTGGCTGACCTTGGGAATCTAAAACCACCGGTTCTTAGCATCTGTCCTCTCATTCTAGACCAAAACTGAAGTGTTTCAACAATTTGTAGAATTTTTAGTGATTATTGAGCATCTTGGTATATTTGTCTCTTCTGGCTGGGGACCGTAAGTGACCCCCTGAGAACATTCAAGATAGAGGTTGGCTGACCTTGGGAATCTAAAACCACCGGTTCTTAGCATCTGTCCTCTCATTCTAGACCAAAACTGAAGTGTTTCAACAATTTGTAGAATTTTTAGTGATTATTGAGCATCTTGGTATATTTGTCTCTTCTGGCTGGGGACCGTAAGTGACCCCCTGAGAACATTCAAGATAGAGGTTGGCTGACCTTGGGAATCTAAAACCACCGGTTCTTAGTATCTGTCCTCTCATTCTAAACCAAAACTGAAGTGTTTCAACAATTTGTAGAATTTTTAGTGATTATTGAGCATCTTGGTAGTTTGTCTCTTCTGGCTGGGGACCGTAAGTGACCCCCTGAGAACATTCAAGATAGAGGTTGGCTGACCTTGGGAATCTAAAACCACCGGTTCTTAGTATCTGTCCTCTCATTCTAAACCAAAACTGAAGTGTTTCAACAATTTGTAGAATTTTTAGTGATTATTGAGCATCGTGGTATGTTTGTCTCTTCTGGCTGGGGACCGTAAGTGACCCCCTGAGAACATTCAAGATAGAGGTTGGCTGACCTTGGGAATCTAAAACCACCGGTTCTTAGTATCTGTCCTCTCATTCTAAACCAAAACTGAAGTGTTTCAACAATTTGTAGAATTTTTAGTGATTATTGAGCATCTTGGTATGTTTGTCCCTTCTGGCTGGGGACCGTAAGTGACCCCCTGAGAACATTCAACATTGAAGTTGGTTGACCTTGGGAATCTAAAACCACCGGTTCTTAGTATCTGTCCTCTCATTCTAAACCAAAACTGAAGTGTTTCAACAATTTGTAGAATTTTTAGTGATTATTGAGCATCTTGGTAGTTTGTCTCTTCTGGCTGGGGACCGTAAGTGACCCCCTGAGAACATTCAAGATAGAGGTTGGCTGACCTTGGGAATCTAAAACCACTGGTTCTTAGTATCTGTCCTCTCATTCTAAACTAAAACTGAAGTGTTTCAACAATTTGTAGAATTTTTAGTGATTATTGAGCATCTTGGTATGTTTGTCTCTTCTGGCTGGGGACCGTAAGTGACCCCCTGAGAACATTCAAGATAGAGGTTGGCTGACCTTGGGAATCTAAAACCACTGGTTCTTAATATCTGTCCTCTCATTCTAAACTAAAACTGAAGTGTTTCAACAATTTGTAGAATTTTTAGTGATTATTGAGCATATTGGTATGTTTCTCTCTTCTGGCTGGGGACCGTAAGTGACCCCCTGAGAACATTCAAGATAGAAGTTGGCTGACCTTGGGATTCTAAAAACACCGGTTCTTAGCATCTGTCCTCTCATTTTAAACCAAAACTGAAGTGTTTCAACAATTTGTAGAATTTTTAGTGATTATTGAGCATCTTGGTAGTTTGTCTCTTCTGGCTGGGGACCGTAAGTGACCCCCTGAGAACATTCAAGATAGAGGTTGGCTGACCTTGGGAATCTAAAACCACCGGTTCTTAGCATCTGTCCTCTCATTCTAGACCAAAACTGAAGTGTTTCAACAATTTGTAGAATTTTTAGTGATTATTGAGCATCTTGGTATATTTGTCTCTTCTGGCTGGGGACCGTAAGTGACCCCCTGAGAACATTCAAGATAGAGGTTGGCTGACCTTGGGAATCTAAAACCACCGGTTCTTAGCATCTGTCCTCTCATTCTAGACCAAAACAGAAGTGTTTCAACAATTTGTAGAATTTTTAGTGATTATTGAGCATCTTGGTATATTTGTCTCTTCTGGCTGGGGACCGTAAGTGACCCCCTGAGAACATTCAAGATAGAGGTTGGCTGACCTTGGGAATCTAAAACCACCGGTTCTTAGTATCTGTCCTCTCATTCTAAACCAAAACTGAAGTGTTTCAACAATTTGTAGAATTTTTAGTGATTATTGAGCATCTTGGTAGTTTGTCTCTTCTGGCTGGGGACCGTAAGTGACCCCCTGAGAACATTCAAGATAGAGGTTGGCTGACCTTGGGAATCTAAAACCACCGGTTCTTAGTATCTGTCCTCTCATTCTAAACCAAAACTGAAGTGTTTCAACAATTTGTAGAATTTTTAGTGATTATTGAACGATTTTCCATTTCAGCTGAATGTGTCTTTATTTTTTTTTCTCAGATTTTATGTTTCCCGCGGTTTTCCCCACTTATAACAATAGTAAACAATAGAATATCGCGGTATGTCAGATCCACCCGGGCGATGACGTGCTGGATGGGATCAACCTTTCGAGCGGCAAGCAAGTACATCAGGTGATATTTATGCCTGGCAATGGAAACTGGAAACTTATTTGAGGAAGAGAAGCTTCGTTGAGTGAATGATAATGATCTATTTCTTCATTTGGATCCTTGTTTGGCGATTATTCGCACTGGAAGAGCTGAACGAGAGGCAATGATTACGGAGCTCATGTGGGCCTAAGCAGGTTTGTTGACAAAAATCACCCGGAAAGTCAAGTCGATTCCAAGAAAATTTTAAAGTAAATTCTCACTGAATTTATTTGGAACTTGCAGTTTAAAGCCTCCTACTACAATTTCTAATCAAACACCTACACAGGAAGGGGCATAAACCGTTATTTCACCACTACTTTTCCGACCACTGTTTGCAGCGAATGTGTCGCGAATGTGTCGCCAATGTCCCAATGTCGAAAATCGAATATCAATATGACAATCGCATGCCAACAGCAACAGCAGAAAAGAGATCCAATGAAACTTGTAAAAGACTCACAGTAAGTATGATGTTGGTAGCAGCTTAACTTCAGAATACTTAACTCCAAAGATCGTCAGTTACCTTTGTTGTGATTGCACGCAATTATTATGATATGATTTGAACAAAGGGATGATTTGTTGTGGCATCATCACATCAGGCTCAGGGAAGACTGCACTTTAGCGGGGCCAGCGTTTCACTCATATTTGTCAGGATGTATTTAAACAAATACTTTACCAATCCTAACTGAACCCTAACCCACCCCTAACCCTGATTTGCCCAAAATACCCTAAAACTGACAATCATTTATTAGTCATGACATTTACGGTCAAATAGCTCAATACCCTTCTCAGTCATTTTTTACGGTCCAACCAGATTGGAAAGTTTGACATGCGCGGGGATTAATTCCCCCACGCACTTTTACCTTATCCGCGCAGCCATCTGCGCATTTTGAAAATTTGTACTAACAGGACTGCATATTTGCTTGTATTGTATGTAAAAGTAGTATGCTCATATGCACTTTTTCAATTGAAATTGGAATACTATCTGCGCCATTTTCATCCCTGCTTGAAAATCCCCTGCGCAGTTTTCAAACTTTCCAATCTGGGTCCAATACCTTATCACTGTGTGTCCTAGGGGATCTCTCCTACACCCAAATCCCTCAGGCAGCTTTATCAGTGTCACTAAACATTAGAATGCTTGGTTTTGTTATTTCACAAAAATTTTGTGGCTGGAACTGCAGACCTGGCCGTTTGAGGCGCGCGATCGCGCGCACGCACCTCATCACGCACCTCCTGCCCTCGAGAAGCGTGATTTGTCACGCGCCTAAAAAGTCTTTTTGCCTCAAAATCACGCATCTCCTATTTTTATCCTTGAGGCAATGAGTGTGCGATATTCTTGGAAACTGGTATCCTTTTGCATAAAGGAAGTCAATAAATTAATTTATCTGGATGAAATACAGTATTGGTGGTCAATTCATTAAGTGCTGCTAATCATAGTTGCTTTCAATCCAAGAATTTCCTGTCTGTGGCAATGATACAATATCACAATTGGACCAGGGAGGTAAAGAACTATATAACTCCCTGATTCGGACGAGGTTACAGGAAAGTCAGATTACACGGGGACAAAACTTGCCGTTGGAGTACATGTGTTATGAATCTATGGACTTTGTTGATCGTAAATTCAATGTATAAAAACAATGTGGAGATGATTTGATGTGGAAGAAACGAAAGTTCTCAGTTCCCCTTCATCCCATCACTACCGCAGTGATACTGAGTAACTACACGAAAAAACATTCATCATCAAACGTCCTAAATGCAAGGCCTAAATACAAGCGTCTGAACACAGAGGAGAATGCGATTGTTTCTGTTGATGTTAACTGTTAAAACTACAATATCAATCCTCGTTATTTCAACTCATTTCCAGTGTTGTTTTGCAACACTAAGTGCTTGAACACTCTTTTTTTGTCCTCATCCTCCAAAACCCATTGGTCACAGAGTGAAATAAAGCACTTAAAATCACGCACCTCGAAAATGCAAGGCGCGTGATTTACCGCGCGCCACTAAAATTACTGACGGCCAGGACTGGAACTGCCTTTAAATTTAGTGTGTGGCAGAGAAATCAGTCATGCAAAGCAAACTTTCCAATCTGGGTGCACATACAATGACAAGGAAAAAATTGAAAGTTTTTCGTAGTCAAGGATTATTAGGCAGGTGAAGGTTAAGATGAAATTGCATTTTTCAGCGCCATGTGCTGGGATCTCCGAAATAGAGCAGACCTACCGTAGAGCATTTTCTTTTGGGCATCTTCTGAAAACGGTAGGGTTGGAAGAAGAGAAAATCCTATTCTATTGGTACACTTCTACCGAAAACGGTAGACTTTGCAGACTTCAGATCGCTTTTTATAAAAGCCCATTCTTTTGGTCATTCTGTTTTTGGTAGACTTCCCAGAGATTTGTGACGTATTCTTTTGACCTCTTTTGAAAATGGTAGAGATCCGAGGCTTCGGAAACCTTCTGCTCCTGAGACTGACAAACTTTTGAAAGATCGCAGAGAGCATTGTTTCGTGAATGAAAAAGTTTTCAAAATATTTGAAAAAACAATCACACTTTGCAGATTCTTTTCTCTTGGGATTTGGATAACAAAATTACATTGTATTGCAGTGGCTTCAATTCGCTCGGTTGAACAACAACATTTGAACTCTCATTTTTTCAGGATTCCCATTCTTTTGGCATTTTGCTCTGTGAAGTCTGCCAACTCTGCCATTTTCAGAATTCAGCAGATTCTTTTGGTAACTGAAATGCTTCTCTGCAAAGCCTACCGTTTTCAGAAGACTTTGCAGACTTCAGATGCCCAAAAGAATACACCCCTAATCGAGTCCGCTCAATGTGGTGGGGTCCTACCAGTGTTCTGTCTGCAAAGTCAGAGGATTACACCATGGCGCCACAATACCTTCTCACGCAGGAAAATTATTAATGTGTTTGTGATTTTGATGCTTATTGTTTGTTGCAAGCTTAGGCATCGTGTTTAGTAAATTACTTTATCTGTGTTCATGTCACTTTTTTTAAGGCATATTAAAGAACATCTGAAGACTGAATATGGCTTCACAGATGAACAAGCAGAAAATTATTTAAAGGTTCATTGTACACCTGTTCTTAAATTCTTGATAAAACTCTTCTTCGTTGTGGTCAAACTCAAATGTATCTGCATCATACCAGGCCTTCTCAAACAGGATCTCAATGTTTGCCTTGCATACAAAAAATTCTTCACAATGGCTTTCCCATGTTCTCAAACTCAAGCTTTCTTAAATAAGCACAGGACATTCTCAAAATTTTAGGAGCCACTTTGTTTTCTTCTTATGTGAGGAAGTGGGCAATTCATCCTGTAGACTTTGTAAAAAATTGTTTTATTCAAATGTAACTGGGATGACAAGGCAGTCTAGAATGTTTTTTATTTGAAAGGACTAGTTTGGCCCCTTTTTGATGTCAATTTTTTTGAAAATAATTTCAAAAACAGACAAACATAATGAATGGTTTCTGTTTTCAATATTTTCACCATCAATACTTCCAATATGCTTTTACTATTGCAATACTTTCCTTTGTTTCCAGAAAATATGTTGGAATAAAATGTGGAACTGTAATACAGTTAACATAACAAAGAAGTTTGAAATAAATATGCCTGTTACTGATCCCCCTGCTCTCTGTAAGATATCCCTTGATCCCAAAGTTCTTCTCACTACATGCAATGAAAGACCTTCATGCACAAAAGAGTAGAAAGATTGCCAAAGACCAGCAGCCTTTGCTATCGTTTGTTTTTGTTTTTGTGAATTTCATACAGTCAGTTATTCTGGAAGCTGTGGCGAGCAAGTTGCTGACTTTATGCAAAGCTTGCTGGTCCTTGTACTCCCTTTAATGATTAATTTGAATCTTAAAGGGTCTGTTTCATCCAGCATGCCTTGCACGTGTCGTCTCTTGGATTGCCTTTGTTGTCGCCATTTTTTTTGGCCCATGAAAATGGCAACTAACAAAGGCCAACCAAGAGACGAGACGTGCAAGGAATGGAATGCTGGATGAAACAGACCCTTCAAGATTGAGCACAATCTCTCTCCTCTTCGTCCTTAGATCATTAATTTTGTATTCAGATTTTGTGTCCTTTTGTTTTTTATCATTACTCTTTTTGATACCACTTCATACTTTTTTTTATGTTCCAATAAAATTTCATAAACTTCATATACTTTATCTCCGGCACAAAAATTGCAACCTGATTCCTGAAATAAGTACTACCTCCAGTCTTCAAATAGGCTAATGCTCAGCCAAGGGCCACTTTCAAAAAGTGATGGTTTTGATAAGTGTCTCTGGTTTTCATGGAGAAAATAAGGAGAAACCACTTGAAAAAATGATGATGCTTTGTGAATATGTTAAATCTGAATTTGATGAGCTGTGAGATCACCTGTGACTCGTGACTCTGCATGTTTTGTGATTGTATTTACAGTACATGTTGCAAAGAGATTAAACCTTAAAGGTTTTATCAAAAGAGTTCATAAAAAGCCCATAATGAGGCACCTGATTACATTAGGATTGTTTTCCATTCCTTGATGGATCCTCAAGAGAGAGTTGTGCACAGTTGAATTGTTTAATAGCAAAACCCTCAAAATTTCATGGATAAAATACTGAATACTGGGTCCCTTGGGCCTCTAAAGCCGGATCTCCACTAGGCGGAAAAATGTTGAGCTGCGAAAAATAGAACTTAATTCCTCTATTGGCAGCTCGGCATTTTCCGCAGCAACAATTCAATCACCCAATTAGATTGCTGGAAATTTTTCCGCCTTGACATTTTCCCGCCTAGTGGAGATCCGGCTTAAGCATTGTTTTATATATATAATCAATTAAAAGTATAAAACACAAAAAATACAACTACTGTGCCGATCATGGCGGGAATAGACGCTAGGTCATCGAAGTTCCCCCCATGAAAGGCACTTACAACTCAATGTTTACAATCTATCAGAAAAAAAGCTACAAAGGGTAAAATTTAATGTCCGTCTCACATCTGATGCCAGGTAACAATATCAGCGAGTATGTAGAAATTTGAAAGGACACAGGTGCTAGGCAATGAAAAGGGGGCCCCATCCCGCCAACGGACAGCTGCCTCCTAATGCAATGAGCGCCATCCCAATCGGGACAACGCCGAATCCAAAGGGAAGCAGCCACCCATCCACACAGCAGAAACCCCATCTCTGCACAATCCGAACCCGCACCGAAAAATGGTTTTAATAGAGATGATACCTAACATCGAATGCAAGACAGACAGAATCTACAAAAATTACTGTAAGAGATTTTGGGAAGGGGGTGCTGCTTTATTTACCTATCCGAGTCTCTTTGTTGCCTTGATATAATTAATTGGCTTAAGCATGATGCAGTGGAACATATTTGGTCTTATACTTTTCAATTTGTATGCTCTGAATTGATTTTTAGCCAACGTACATTCTTTTTTCCACCATTTTATGCATTAAAATCAGTCAAGATTTTGGAATGTAAACTTTGGGAAAATAACAAATGGATCTTGATATGCATGCTCCTCTGTGCGTGAATCAGTCCATTTATTTTTCCTTAGTATGATCTTGCATGAAATGAAAACTTCAAAATGATTTTGTTTTGGTTTTTCTTTAAACTGGAAAATTCAATTGATTCGCCATGTTAGCCAATGATCATGGCCTCCAACTGTTAATTTTAAATGTGTACAAAGGAATTCCAAGGCTTGTAGACAGGTGCCAACAAATCCCAAGAAAATTCTGTTGGTGATTTGCTGTGTTTTTGGCAAAAGCATCTGCCAAGGCTATGCCTCTTCTACCAAGATATTTGCCAACAACTAAATGGAAGTGATTTTGGATGTTAACATGTGAAGGATAAAACATATCTGGAAAGCAATTAACATTTCAATACCTTTCCACAGTTTAGAAGGCACAGAACAAAATCAGGCTGTGTAGTTTTCATAAAAGAGAAATTATTCCTTTTGCTGACAGCCCACAGTCTTATGTATCTGCTAGGGACTTGACTTCCCTTGATGAGTTTTCAAACATGTGAAATTCTTTTTGGTTTTGGTTCCTCAGTTAATTATTTACTTGTAAACGAGCATCTTTGTTTGTACCATTTTACCAAATTCAGTGTTTTCTTTCTTAGCAATATGATGCACAAACACAGTTCTTTGTAATGCATGATTATGACAATAACACAAAATTAGATGGATTAGAATTATTAAAATCAATGACGCATCACCACGATGAAGATGAAAGTAATGGTTAGTATGATTTATCATTCAGTATACAGGGTGTTGCAAAAATTTTGCCCCATTTGTTTGGCTGCTGTGGAGTAGGCCTGTCTTTGACCTTCGATTAATGCAATAAACCGAAGGAGCTCCCCGGAGGGGGGGGGGGGTACATAACATGTTGAGGGTACGGGTATGTGCCGCCCATATGGGTGGGTTTTTGGGCCCCAAATTCTCTAAACAAGGGTCCGTTTTTTGGCAGATTTTCCTTTAACAAGGGTGGGTAATCCAGAAATTGGCGAAAAATAGCAAAAAATGGGTGGTTTTCCGCCAAACTTCATCATAAAAATGGGTATGACCACAAGTTTCGGTAATTAGAAGAGGGTACCTTTCTGAAAACTGGGCGGCAGACCCCGTCCATCCGCAAGTCATGTACCCCCCTCCCCGGAGGAGCTCCCATTAATCAAATACCATTTGGCCTATCCGATAAATCAGATAGTGCCAATTATATGATTAAAGGTATATAATTGATCAATCTTGTGCATGAAATAATCAACTCTGCTGAGTAATTGAGGATAACAAAAGCCATTTGTCAATGCCAGACTTTGCAGAGAAAAAAATTGATTAATCAATTTTGCCCTCTCATTGTTGTTTGTCTCTTTGCAGATATTTGTCTGTTAGCCTTTTGAGTTTTGCAGAAAACAGCTTACTTTGCACATTTTCCTGAACAAAAATTGCCAAAGCATCGTTGTGAGCGATCCTATTTGCATTTGCTTTCACAATTTTTGTTCTGTTTTACAGTAAATCCCCGCATATAAGAACCTACTTTTTTGAGAGCCAGGCTGAAATAGGTTCTTATTTCAAAGACACTATGACTAATATCAGGGTGAAAAGGTTCTTATTTGAAGAGTGGCTCGTGTAGGCCCTTTCAGAGTCTTAACAATGATTTTCAGCCATATTATTTCTGTTTGAAGGGTTCTTATAGGCCTATACCTAATTGGGGGAGGAGCATCAACATTTAACAGCCAACCTGGGCCAAAATTAACTGAGTAACATAGATCAAAAATAAATTTTGCTATCCCTGCAATAAGAACCTGTGTTTCATCAGACTGAAACAGGTTCTTAATTGCCAGGTGCATAATTCAGGAAAATCAGCCTCTGCTCTGGGATCTTATTTTGGTAGGTTCTTATATGCGGGGATTTACTGTATTGTTAATAATAATATTGATATGATGAAACTGCAATCCCCTTTCCTTAGCTTTCACTCAAATTCACCCTATTCGTTGTTGGGGATGGGGATTTTTTTGGATTGGGCTTTGTTCGAATTTTCCGACATTTTGCAAAATCTCTCTGCTATTGTGAAAGATTTTGAAATTTCAGGAGTTTTTCCTCTCACTTTTGAAAGATTTGAAGATTTTAAAGGGATTTATTAGATTTTCATTCTCTTTAGAGATTTTTAGATTTCAGCAATTTTTAAGAGAGTTTATAGATTTTTTTCTGGTAATTCGTGAAAGGTGTACGAGATTTTTAGGAGTGATTCGCCCCTTAGCCCGACTTACTCTCCAAAAGTTCAGTTCAAGGAAAAAATTGAAAGAATTTTACATCCACCTTTTATTGAATATTTGAAAAATTTGACTCCTATGCTGTCAGAAACCACCCTGTCCGGAGAAGGTTGATCAGAGGGTATTGCCAGCGTTGTCATTCGCCCAATATTTTTTCAGAGGATTTTGCAGTATCGTGAACACTGAACACTCGATTCCCATTGTTTCAGGTGATCACCATGACAACACAGATCAAACAGACACACTTGTAGAGTTCGTAGATATGGTTATGAAAGATCAAGACCTCAATGATGATGGTTATATTGATTACCCAGAATACATCAGTTATTACACTAAATTTGATAAAGATCAGGCGGCCCCTGGAACCGCAGGTGATGCCCCTAAAGCCCCTGCCCCCAGTTCATGATCCCTCAATCAATAAACTATGATAGGCGTCAAAACTTTGAAAGAAGTGCTAGGTGTCCCAAACAAGTACAGAGATTTGGTTGGGTTCAGCGATGTGGTAACAGTGTTAATCAATGGCATTTGAGAGCAGAAATGTTAATAGTGCTAGCTCATTTTTGTTAGACTGATTACATAGTCGTAGTTGTAGACTGACAGAAGCTCAAACTAGGACTCATTGACTTTCACATTGAAAACTGGGACGGAGCTTTCCCCTATCGATTTCATAACTAGATATGGAAACCATAGCAACACTCTACGAACTCCAGGCAATGGCGGATGGACCTAAGTTGCCGGCTCGAACCTTCAGTGCTAAAACAGCTAATAATTGTTCAAATTTCATCTGGATACTTGCGGCTTTTTTTCAAGGCTAACATCTCTGTAACTTGAATATCAATGTAAACTTGAGTTCAAGAAAAAAGCCGCAAGTATCCAGATGAATTTCTCCTTGACCCAAGAATCATTTCACTGTGAATCAGGATTTCCTCATTTTTACGGCCATTTAGCTTCCGTGAACTTCACCGCAGCAATGAAAATTTCCAACTGCCGAGTGTGGCTTGCCTCGCTTCTGAGACTACTCCACAGTCTCGTTCCAGAGGGCACTCGCAAACGCATTCATTTCCGTCTCAAATTTCATATGAAAGTCCATAAGTCCCAGTTTGAACAAAAATGAAAAATTTTGTTGTTGTTGTTATTGTTGTTCTTGTCGCTATTGTTGCGATAACTGAGTCTATATCGTGAGTCTACATTCTTGCGTCCACTTGCAGACCGGAGCTTTGGCCTTTTGGCCTAAGCAAATTCTTGAAGCATATCGAAGTTAATAACTGGAACCAGCAATAATGTTAATTGGTGAATGCGGCGCTTTGGGAAATGGGAACAAACTGCACCAACCATGGAATGGAATTCTAGTAATAGGCCCTTCTCATTCTGCGACATTATAAGATGCCTTTGCCTCCCTTCTGTCCAGTGGCGGATTTAGGGGGTGCAGTTGGGGGCAACTGCCCCCCCTTCATGATGAAAACTCGGCTTGGCGCCCCATTTTCGGTAAGAAGGGCGCCCCTTATCCTGACTCAAATGCACTCGAATGTCCTGAATAAAGGCGCAAAAATTTCTGCGCGCCTTCGGCGCGCTTACTTTTCACCATCTTTTTGGCGTCCACTCTGCAAATTGCGCCCCCTTCAACTTCGGGCTTTGTTGTTGTTGTTGTAATCTTATTTTGATTCGATCATATATACAAATAGCTAACAATATATACATTATTTAAATATATACACGTTAACTAATCAAAATCGAATATACAAAGTAAAGAAACAAAATTAAAATTTTCTAAATTTACAAAAAGGTTGGTAAACAAGTACAGGCACTACATTTGCAGTTGGGACCGTCCCATTTTTTTATCAAAACCTTGAAACTTTTCAGATTTTCTGCTGATTTTAGTTCAATAGGTAAGCCATTCCAAATCTGTGGCCCAATGCACTTAAGACTTTTGGACCCAAAAGTAGTTTGATTAGGCCTAAAATGAGCCAAATTATTTGCATTTCTTAAAGAATAATTTGAAGAGCGTGATTCAAAAATGCTCTGCATAAATGGTGGATTCAAATGGTTCAGTGTTTTGAATATTTCTATGCAAAGAAGTCTTTGGCGAGCAACATGCATCGTGCATTTACTCGATCTCAAGAGCAAATCATCATAAGAGCTTGTATGATCATCATAGAGAAACCTTAGGGCGCGTTCTTGTAATTTTTCTATCTTCTGCAATGATTTAGAAGATGAGAAATACCAAACCAAGGGGCAATAATCGAAATTCGAATATACGAAACTCTGAATTAGGATCTTTTTCTCCTGAAACCCAATAAACGTCTTTAATCGTTTGAGAACATTTAATTGTGTTGCAGCTTTTTTGCAAAGATTTGAAATATGTGGGTCAAAATCAAGTCTATAATCCAAAGTGACTCCTAAAAGTTTCACAGTCTCTTCAGATTTGATTATTTTACCGTTAATGTTAATTTGTTCTCCACTGGTATTTGTTTGATTTTTTCTGAGCAATAAAGCATGGAATTTTTCAGGATTGGCAATCATTTCATTTTGTTCTAGCCAGGTTAGAGCTACTCCGGTTTCTTTTTCCAAAATATTTACAAGATCGGGCATGCTTTTAGAGAAATAGGCGAGAGTGTTGTCATCAGCATAATTATAGAGGGTTGCCTGTTTTATGAAAAGGAATAAATCGTTTATATAAAAATTAAACAGGATTGGGCCTAGCACTGATTGCCTTGAATCCGCCCTGATTCAAGATTGCCTTGAATCCGGCTGGATCCGCCCCTGCTTCTGTCTCGCAACCGCTCATTCTTGCAGTCAGTTCAGTTCTGTTGGCATTGCATCGCAAATCAGTGCTTGCCTGCCCTCCCACAGTCTCAAGATCATAACGAAGTTAGACAAGCATGCAATCCATGGAATAAGAGGCAGTTAAGAAGGCATTGGGGCTTTAAGGCTTTGATGACGCGGCCTCTGACGTCTTCGTTGTTGTGTGATAAAAATAGGTTATTTATAGCCAAACGAATTGCAAGATTGCGATGTTTCCACAAGCCAACAGAAAAAAAGACAGATATCGCATCTCGCTGATTCTTTTGAAATACTTTGCACGGCTAACGCCACAATTAAGAAAGTTAATGAAAGAATCTCATGAAAAATTAAGAACCTGCCGAATGGGTAGACTTGCCCCAAGTCTATTTCGTCAATCTTAACTTTCAGATAGACTTATTACACATGACGAAATAGACTTGGGGCAAGTCTAGCGTATGGGTGACAAGTGGATGATTTCTGGCAAACGGAATATCATGAGATCTAATATTGTTCAAATTTGGTCAAGGCAATCATTGATTTATTCGTTGTTCTTCAAGAATTTCAAGAATTTGTTCAGGCCGAAAGGCTCTGGTTTTTTGCGAGAGGAGGCAAGTGTGAGCTTTTAGGATAATATTTCTGCTATCAAAGCACCGATGCTAACAAACGAGGTACCTATGTTTAAGTTAACTATCGAGAAACATTTTGAGAGTGATTACCATACACCTTTTTAACTAACGACCTCGTTTTAGAAACTTTTGAAAATTTCTTCATACGAAATTGACCATAGATTTTTGATTCAGCACCCCGAGTTTAGTCTAAATGCAAATTTTCACATTTCTAGATTCTGCGACTTCGATATTATGGCGATAATAGATTTGAAATTTGTGTGGGATTTGACCGTGAAAATCGTTCGGGGTGTAACTTTGCACCCTCAGTTATTATTCACGGTCAAATCCCTTATAAATTTTCAAATTTGTTGTACTCATAAAATTAAATTTGCTAACACTAAGATCATGAAAATTTTCTTTTAAACTAATATTAGGACGCTGAATGTGAATATGGGTTCAGGAGTTTCATATGGCTCAAGCTAACGAAATTTTGAGAAATTGCAAAACGAGGCCGCTTACTTGAAAATGTGTATTGATCAAAGCTAGAATCACATCGCTGAATCTAAGCAAATCTCGATACTTGTTTGGGACACCCGGTAGTTTGACTGATTGTTGCATACTTTTCGGTATTGAGCAGCTTGAACGGACCTTCAGCTAGGGGATCATCGCCCTAAGTACTCCTTGCAAAGCCCTTTTCTACTTGCTAGAGTTTGAGAAATACACGTTTTTATAAGAAACTTGGATCAGGTCATAGTACTAAATGTTTCTTGATTTAACATGAAACTTTGTCCATTTTAGTACCAAAAGTTTCTTAATTGGTTTCTTATTTTTTGAATGCATGAATTGTTAATGTGGTCGCTAACACTGCTGCAGAAATGTTTCTTGACATCATATAGGAATAAATAGTGCTGTGTCATGCTGAAAACACAAGTTGTTAGTTGATATTGCAAAAGAATAAAGGTTCAACGATCTATTTGCTATAAAATCCATGCTTTTAACTTTGAAAAGTTTCTTAGCTAACAGATCTCAGACATAGTACTAGAGTTTCTTAAATTTTCTACCATCTTAGTTCCTTATACACCAGTTTCTTATTAAAAAAAACACGTGTATCCCGCAGACATCCTTGTTCCTCCCCCAAATCCTAAAAGTCATGGCTGAAATTATTGGTAAGACGAGATCGCTTTGTCCGAGGCAACTAATATGTCCCCCCGTGCAGTGGGTCTCATGCGCACGTTAGAGCTTCAACTTCAAAACGCTACTGCACATGAGCATTAACCTATTGCACGGGGGACAGATACGTTTCCTCGGACAGAGCGTAACTCGTCTCCCCAACAAGTAAAGCAGATAATTTGGTTATGATTACATGAATGAAGAAGCTTTCTTAAGAACATCCCTCATATTTCCTGAACGGAGTTGCCGATTTGAGTCAGATGAAAGTTAAATTCATTTGAACATGTCAACTATTGAAGGGTTAAGTGAAACCCCGCAATCAAGAATATGGCAAATAAGAACCTGCATGCTGATTTTGTGAAAAAAGACACCCAATGATAAGAACCAAAAACAGACTGATTTAATCCAATTTTCTTGTGATATGGTACACTTAATTAAGAAATTTCATCATGTCAGTGTAAACAAACTCCCTACTATTGATAACCGAACGCCTAACAATTTTTAGGGATATGCAAATTGTCTTATCAAGCTGTATGATATAAATTGCTTTGTGAACAGGAAAATACCATATGCCCTCTAATATTTAAATGCAGTCATTCTACCCTCAAGTTTATTTGACACATACTGTACAGCTATTTATGCATCATGGCAAGATAAAGTAAGGAACTTATTCCTTATTTTATCTTGGTCATGGTTATCAGTATTGACAGTTTAGTGTAAGTCTCGGTTGAATGAATGAAGATGAATAAAGGCTAGGACTCATCGTCATTAGTCTACAGGGTGTCTCAAAAATTGTTCGTCGTTTGATTAAACATTGAAAAATAATGATAACATGAACACACTCATGGGAAGAAACCGCGTTCCTAAGATTATGAAATAATCTTAGAGACCAGAATCTTGCAAATCGGTTGAAATTCACAGACTTGCGAGCTTTCAAAGATAAAAATATGCGATAGCTGAAACCAGAGACCCCCTAAGTTACTTGCGATGGAATAAGCTCAAAGACCGAGGTAATTGAAGCTTATCCAATGTCGCACCTCTCGTTGATATCAGAGCAAACCAAATAGGACTTCTAAAGTAATTTAATCCTTGCTTAAATGTCCAAAAACAGTGGTTCAAAACATAATCGACGAGAGACTGAATCATTTTCCTCAAAGCATCCACATGCTTGAAAGTTGGGTCATCAAAAGCCTGTTCAAATCCCATTTGGTTCGCCCTGAAACAATTGAGAAATAGCAGAGACGATGGTCCAAGAGATATTTACCAAAATATTTCGAGGCCCCTGGTTTCAGTTTTCGCACAAACCTGAACTTGTAACTCCATGAATCTTTAGCCGATTTGCAACATTCTTGTCTCAAAAATTAATTTAAAATCTCAGAAAAAGGGATACTTTACCAAGTGTCCATTTGGCATATCGTTACTTTTTAGTATTTAATCAAACGTCGAACAATTTTTTTTGAGACACCCCGAATATAAAAACAGCGCCGCCACCTTGACAGTTATATTGGCCATACTCCGTCCATCGTCACTTGTCATCTATCACTCTCTCTTCGAAAAGGGATTGCAAAGACATTTGCCACTCCCGAGGAGGGGGGGGAAGGGGGGGGGGGGAGGTGACTACCATATATACCAGTCAGGGATGTGCCATCTTTAGGGTGCCTTTTCTTGGGCAGAGAATAAATTTTAGGGTGTTTTTTTGGTAAAATCACAAAAAGAAATGAGTATTGGGGTGTAACTTTAGAAAAATAGCTCTTTAGGGTATTGATTTTGATATCTGTTCACATACTTGGTTAAATTTTAAATTGTTCTCACCATTTTAGGGCATATATTGTGAATGGCCTGTAAAGTTTGAGTTATCGTTTTCGCAAAAAATTTATTAATTCTAGGATGTGATGTCAGATTTGTCACCCGCTAATCGAAGCCACCCTCTCTGGGTTGCCGCTGTGACCTTTCAGATATCTAGTCTGATTTATGTAGATTTCTGTCGTCTTATTGAATAGAAAATATCTGCAGAACTAAAGAGACAAACAAAATTACTTGGTACAAGCGAGAATTAGCCTATTCCTTTAAATATTCTGCCAGACGAAAACAGGATCTCAAATCGGCTACGGTTTGTTTTACCCATTTCAAGTCATTTTCCAATTCTGTCGGCATCATGTAAACGGGATGCCAAAACGGCACTTTTATGCTGTTTTCAAATGGTTTCAAATGAAGGTGTTGTGGCGCCGTGGTGTAATCCTCTGACATTGCAGCCAGAACAGTCAGGCGGAATGGGTTCGAGTCCCGGTAGGGCCCCACCATTTGAGCGTCATGACAAGGGGTCGCGGACTCGACTAGGTCTCCTCTATTTCTGCGATCCCAGCGCTTGGCGCTGAAAAATGCAACTTCGCCTTCACTTCACCTTCACCGGCATCGTGTACACGGGGTCCATTACTGGCGACGAGTTTGACTGCAACTTCATGCCTTTTGCCATCACATTGCATTGATTTTGTGTGCATGCGCTTTGTCGAGTGCTGGTCTCGAATCAGGAGGAAAGGAACGACAGCTAAGGGCTCAGATCTTTAGAAATGTTGATGTAAAATACCGTCACATTTTTCTTCGGATTAAATAGCTTGAAAACAACTCGGCGTATTTTGCTGTAAATCTCTCATCAACATTTTTTGATATGTTGATGATTAGTTTCAAAACGGCGGCATTTATCATGTGTGGGAGTGTACAAATTTATGAATCACAAACCACAAGAGTGACAGATTTCTGCTTGCCAGCATATTGTAGAACTGTATAAACTATGCGTTTTTCTTGAAGATTGTACCATTTTCTCTCTATTGATATAGCATCTACAATGATTCAAATTTTCCAAAATTTTCCAAGAAGTCTTTCAACAAAAATGAAAACCATCATTTTGAAATTGATCAAGATCTTAAAAATTCTCCACGGCAGATTTACAGCATATTAACCTGCGATCCTAGCTCTCGTCCCCAGAGTGAGTTCGTTGCTCTACCTCTTCTGTGGGATGGAAAAGGCCGTTCTGCAATTTGATTGGCTATTCGCAAACAATAGCAAACTTAATTTAGTTCTCAAATACTCTCTGATCATTCAAATAAGAACAATGTAATAGTTTCATAGAGCAACAACCATTACAATGTTGCTTTGTTGTTTGGAATCGAGGTCGCATAATCAGCGTTGTGTTGTCAACCGTAAAATCCATGATGGCTGCTAATGCACCCATTTTCTAAGCGCATTTGATGGAAGTGTGCCACGGTGTTTATTCGGCTTCTCCGTGATCACCGTATGTCGTTATAGACCCTGAGATCGAGGCTGTGATTTCTTTTCAAGCAATTCAATATAAACATGTAACTGAACTTTACACCTATACTGACGACGTGATTCCTTGTATTCGTTCAACGCTTTCAGTTTGATGTTTTTCCTTTCACTCGTACAAGGACTCATAACCAAACGGATTCTAAAAAGGGACTAAAATCTTACGAAAAATCAGAAAAAACATCAAATGTCTTCCATCCTACGAACATCGAAAGAAAAGTCGAACGACTCTTCGAAGTTCACTTCGAACGTCGCTTCGCTTCGAAAAGTCGAGCTTTGAACTAATGAGCCAATCAAATGCTAAGAATAGACAGATGGGTTGACCATATTAAGAAAGTAGCGATCTGATTGGTCGCGCCGTAAATAAAGTCCCTGATTTGAAGCTGTCTTGTCATGAGTCTCAGTTTGAACACATAAACGTCATCCAATTCAATGCGAAAACTAAGACTGGTGTAATCAGTCTACTCTACATCCTCGTTTTTAAAGATTTGAGCTCGATTATAGCCAAGAAGTTCCAATACCTGTGTTTTTAATAAGCTAAGAAGTTGAGCCTCAGTAAGAGTTGGAAAAGTACATATAAAATTCAAGAACAAAGCCCAGAAAGTACATAATTTTGAATATATTTCTTGTGCAGTGCAATGAATACAAGTTGGTTAGTGTGTAAAATAGATGCATGCATTGTCTGCTTAAAAACAATATGTTGCTACATGTTGTATGCTGAAAACTGTATGTATGCATGGATAAGAAAAATATCTCAAATCTGAGTGTAAGTGGATGACATACTGTACAGCACTACGGTATACTGGGTGAGCCAAAAAAAAACGCCCGGCGTTTCAAAGGCTACTGCTCCCTGAGTATATAAGCAATGAAATTTTGCAGATTGAATAGCTAACATCTTCAATTATTTTTAGAAATTTTCCTGGCTAAAATCGATCACTCTGTTCAGGTTATGTAAGCGATTTTCTAAAATGAATCCCGTTGAGAAACCTTAAAAAAGCGCCAAAATCACAAGCAAGAATGCCTAATGTCAACTAAACCTCACAGCCTCAACCTCACAGCAATCTAAACCTCACAGCAAGCCAAACCTCACAGCAATGACTTTCAGCACGCTTTAGCACGTGCCTTCCTTTTGGCGGGTTGAAAAGTATGAATAACTTATTCAAGGGGATTCCACTCTCCCATGAGGACAAAATACATGAACACACCCAAGAGTCATTATTGCTAGGAAGGAGAACGAAGGGAAATCTTGCTTTGTGTTTTCACTCGTTTTTGCAGGTTTTCAGAAAATGGCTTTCTGTAGAAGATCTCCTATTTTGACTGGAAGGAATGACCGATTAAAGCCGGGTAAATTCTGAATCTAATTTGACATATCGAGGATAAAATAAGACAGTTTTCAATATCATTGCATTGATATTCAAGGAGCAGGATGTTTTCAAACGCCGGTCGTTTTTATCGACTCACCCGGTAGCCTTTTAGATGTCATCTAGAACATACTGCCAAAAATATGGGCTTTCAAGCTTCAATTTAATGCAGTACTTTGCATTTTTGGTCTCATTCCAGTCCTATCCTAACCAGCCCTAGGACATCCCCAGGTGTTTGTTGAAATATCCTTCACCTCTTGGCATTTGACTGCAAATTTCCTTCCGGCCTTAGGGCATTTTACGACACCAGGAACTTTCGAGTTTTATAGTTACATGGAATGTTATACAGCGCCTGACCTCTAGGCATTATTAAACTAAGTTTTCCCGCCCGTGGGCATTCGCGCAAGCAGTAATTGTTGACCCCTGGGCTAACCGGCAGGACAGTCAGGATGATAATTGAAGAAGACATAACCTAACACAAAAAATCGTAAACTTGGTGGCAAAACCCAAAATTGTCCAGATTTCCCAAACGTCAAAACTTTTTCTGATTTACTCGGTACGCAATGCCTAATGCACCGGATGAGGAAAAAATAATCCCCGTCTGAAAGGCCAACGCTCCTTGAAGATAAAAGTAATAGTATTGAAAACTGTCTTGCTTAATTACTAATATGTTCAGTTAGGTTCAGTAACATACCCGGCTTTAATCGGTCATTCCTTCGCGTTGATATGGGAGATTCTCTGCAAAAAGTCCGTTCCAAACGTGCAAGGCCTGGTCAAAAACCTGCAAAAACCTGCAAAAAACGAGTAATAACGACGAGCAAAAGTTCCTTTGTTTCCTTCCTAACAACGATGGCACTTACTTGCATTCATGAATTTGGCCTCTTTTGGAAAATGGAATGCACCCTGAATGAGTTATCCATAACTGGGGGAAGACTTGTTTATACTACAAAGAGGATAGACCGTGCTAAAGCGTGTTAAAGGACAATTCCGGGGTTGGTAATGATAAATCAAGAGTTGCAGGGAGCTGGGGGAGCTCAAAGTTACGAGTTTTCGCGCACGCGTGTGCAGTTTCTGCTCAGTCGGGTTGGTATAATTGTTGATTATTTAAGAGATTACTCTGTCGTGAATGGTGTGCAGCACATATTTCAATATTTTTTCTCTTTTAATCTGCGAAACTACATATTTCATTCTGCTATGACGTCATTTCACGTTGACCTGAACGAGGCTGCCAAATGTATTGATCACACTGCTAGCCTCCTTATTGCGCCTTCACCCACTCGAACAGAATGCAAAATGGCGACGATATTTAGCCTAAATTACGACGATTCATTAACCAATTTATGAAAGTTGGAAGCATCAAAACTTGGAAAAAACTCACGATTGGTGTTCAGCAGTTGGTAAGGTTGCTTTTAACAATAACTTTATCAACCCCGGACTTGTCCTTGCTGTAAGAGCCGTGAAGGCATAAATCTTATTCAAATATTTGTTTTCGCTCGTTTTTGCAGGTTTTCGAATGGGGCTTTCTGAAGAAAATCTCCCATATGGATGGGAAGGAATGGCCCACTAACGCCAGGTAATTTAATGAAACTAACTGAACACAACGGAAATAAAACAAGGCAATTTTCATTACTATTGCTTTGAAATTCAGGTAGCAGTATTTTTCAAACGCAGGAACTTTTCATGGACTCACCCGGTAGATTCTCCACTTAGAATCCATATGGATAATTCTTGAGCAACTCTTCCTCTTCCGGTGTGTTTTCGCGTCCAATTGCTTGATTTCTCTTTGGAAAGCGACCATACTTCTCAATTACTTCCTGTAAAGTATAAGTAGACAACTACCAACTGAACATGCTGTGTTACAGTAAGTAATGTAATCCACTGACTTGCAGCCAAAACAGTCAGACAGACAAAAGTTCGAGCCTAACTAATCACGGATGTGTTTCCCGACCAGGGCTACTAATTTGATTAGGTCCTAGTCGCTCTCAGCTTCTGGAGTCCAAGCACTTGGCGCTAAAACTTTCAACGTAATCTCCATTAAGCAAGCTGAAGCGATCGTCAGCGATCTCCGCATTTTGAGCATGCGTATTTCACTTTTTCAAACCTTCAGGTCAGTCGCCACGGTTCGCCCGGGAGTTCAAGTTGTCTGGTCTTTTCAACAATTGCCAGTGAAAGTTACGCAAATGGATTCAAATATTTAATTTCCATTTTAATTCCCATTTCGATTTTCATTGTCTCGGCAGTAATCGAGCGAACAAATGGAGATCTTCCTGCGGTTAACCGGAAATCTCATGAGCCAACCGCCACAACTTTTATTTAATGGAAATTGGCTTTTACGAACATTTCTACGTTCCAATGATGATGCTATGAAGATCAGAAGACCATGGTTACGCCATGGCCACAAGATAAAGACGGAACTAAATCAAACCTGGATATGCAATCAAATACACATACAAAAGATTCAAATAACAGTGCAGCGTGTGGCGACGTATTAGTAGCAAAACGATTGATAATACTTATCAAGATATACTTAAACGCCATAGAATAAAGACATCTATGGCGTTTAAGTATATCTTGATAAGTATTATCGATCGTTTTGCTACACGTACAAAAGCCTCTACTGATCAATACTAAAGTCAAGTTGGATCTTTCTGGTATCTGCAAATACAAGCTTTTAAAGGACAAGTCCGCAGTTGGTAAATTGTTGATTATTAAATAGATTAACATTTCAATCTCTTAAGAAGTGCGAAGTGACGTCATTTTATATGACGTCACTTCACTTTGACCTGAGCTGCCAAATGTGTTGATATTATACCACCCACATTGAAAGCCTCCTAATCGCGCCTTCGCACACTCGTACAAAATAGAAACTGGCGACGATATTTGGCCTAACTTACGAAGATTCATCCTTCAACTTATGAATGTTCGAGCCATCAAAACTTGGAAAGAGCTCAAGATTGGTGTTCAGCAGTTGGTAAAAGTTGCTTTTTAACGATGATTTTGTCAACTGTAAATTTGAGAAATTCTGAGACTG
Organism: Aurelia sp. 3 sensu Dawson et al. (2005); assembly: GCA_964020215.1. Taxonomy (NCBI): domain Eukaryota; kingdom Metazoa; phylum Cnidaria; class Scyphozoa; order Semaeostomeae; family Ulmaridae; genus Aurelia; species Aurelia sp. 3 sensu Dawson et al. (2005). Next base: position 4,551,857 of record OZ026593.1, read on the forward strand.
ACTTGCTTGCTCCACGAATGAAAATAAGTAATGGCCAAAAGGCATTTTCGTTCCGTGGATCCAAGGTTTGGAATGAATTAGAACATGAGGTCAAGCAAGCCCCCTCTCTGTCTACTTTTAAATGTAGACTGAAATGTAAATAGATTTTAACTTTTCATTTATTCTAATTTAACATTGTAAATATTCTTTTTTATTTATTTGTTTTATTAGCATTGTAATTTGGTTTTTTCCACGGCCCCCTGAAAAGCAGCCACTCTTGGTTGATGGGGCAACCGTGATTAAAAGATTTAAAATGAAATGAAATGAGCCCCAGACTTGTCCTTTAACTTTCATAAACCATTTGATTTTGAGTATTGCGTTCGACGCATTCAACGCATTCAGCGGATTCAATTTCGTTTAGTTTTCAATATCACTGGCAACGCATGTTGGACTCTGTTTGAATCCAGGGGTGGAAAAAATTGCGGACCACGGCACCAACAGTCCCAGAAATTTTTTCAGGTCTCCAGAAAGAAGGAAAGGAGAAAGGATAAGGGATAGATAACGGAAAAGTGAAAAAATGGAAAGTCGATTTTTTGTCAAATCGTAAATGCTTAATTGATAGCCGTTATTAAATAGGTTGTTACCTGACCAAGGAACTTCTTAAAAGAGATATCGTTGACAAGTCTTGAAGTGGACAGCCGAAAAATCAACAAAATTTGCCCAATAAGTATATTTACGATTGCGATTAAGACTGTTAATCAATCCTCGATTCTGTCGTATTCCTTACATATCGTGACTTGTCAAAGATGGGCACTTTTTGAAGCGATTCACACAGAAATTTTGTCCAAGACTTGTTTTGGTCCCAGAAACTAAAATATTTTTTCCACCCCTGTTTGAATCTGGTCATGTCTTGGACCAAATAGACAGCTTTTTTTTTCTTTTTTATATCAATAATCATTACATCACACATTACTGGCTACACTACTTAGAAAGTCACTCTACCAATTACGCTACGTACAAAACTACTCTATTACACTACTAAAAACGATACCGCAAGGAGCACAATGCTGTGTCTACCCTGCGGCCATTTAACATAAAGATAAAAACTACAATATGAAGGGAAGGAGAGAAAAAAAAGAAAGAAAACCAAACAATACATATAAGTCCCCGAACAAGTTGCAGCAGCTAAGTTTCAGTAGCATCATTTTATTCAAAACGTTGTGTTGCGTATGTATCTTAAAGTTGCTTTAAGGATTTAAGAATTAGAATCAACGGACAACCTTTCATCACCATACAGTATCAATTTAAGCATTAGAGCATTTGAAAGACTTAGCAAATCATACGGTTGCAATGTTGAATTTACACTATCGAGAAGATCTTTCCTGTATGCATCGTAAGAATGGCAGTGCAGCAAAATAGACAGCTGATTGATATATTAAAACATACCTGGTGTAACTTGGCATAAGAAAGACCGGATTTGGCCAGACCCTCAAACTCTGTTCCTTGATAGTCGTTGAGAAGCTCTTCGTGAAGCAGAAGGGACTTGTTCTACAAAAATAAAATCAATGATAAGATGTCTGATAAGTAGTCACGGAAACTGCTATCAAGGGTGCCAGGAGGGGGGGAGGCTTGAACAGGCAGATTATGAGAGTCTGCCATTTGACTGCTAAAATCACATGCTAAAATTTATGAATTTTCCCAGAACAATACCCCAAAAATGATGGGCCATGCAAATTACCGGGTGAGCCAGAAAAAGGTTCCCACTTTTGAAATTCAAGGCCACAAGGATGCTTCACAGACTTGAATGAAAAGCCAACAGTTTCAAGTATTTTGGCGACTTTTCTCGCTGTCGTATCAGCACTAGAAGTGTCGGCAAATTCAACTTTATAAAAATTTCATGGTTGCAAAATGATCGAAAAGGAGTCTAAAACATTGATCAAAATGTAAAGATTTCCCTCATAGAGCAATACGTAATGGGTATTTGACCTCTAGAGTTATAACATCAATTTTCAAACAATTACAGTTTTCAATCCCATGGCAGTAAATGTGCAGGTGATATCTCTTACCCATCAAAAGTTGCACTTTATTATTTGTTCTGGGTGAGGAGCCCTTTGTGATTCGATCAATGTTTTAGGCTCTGTTTCAGTCACCTTGAAACAATTAAACTTTTGTAAAGTTGAAGTTACCTACCGGGTGAGTCAAAAAAAAAGTTTAGACGTTTGGAGGGCTGTGGAATAAAAATATATTACCGATATTCAAAACTGAAATGTTCATCTATCAGTCAAAGGTCAACTTAGATGAGAAAATTTTGTTTTTGGTAGTATCCATCATCTTACAGACCCAGAAATTAGAAAAATGCTGGTAAAGGGCATGTTTGGGAACAAAAGTTCCTCATTCCATTCTGGTCTATTATTTACCTTCTATTGAAATTGGAATTCAGCATTTCAAACTGGCAATGTAAACTTCAATGCCACATAAATGATGGACCAGAATGGAATGTGGAATTCTCGATTCCCATACAAACCCCTTACAAGCATTTTGATTGTTGTTGTTGGGTCTTAAAGATGTTTGATTTTACCAAACAAAATTTTCTCATCTAAGTTAGTCTTTGAGTGATAGATTAACAATTTAGTTTTGAATATCAGTCACATACTTTTTATTCCACAGCCCTCCAAACGCCGAAACATTTTTTTGACTCACCCGGTATATTTCTAGTGCTCGTAAGACAAGGAGAAACATCACAAAAAAATTTGATATTTCTGCTTTTAAACTAGGATTTGAATCATTCAGATTTGTAAAGTACTCTCGTGCTATGAATTATTAAGAATGGGAAATTGTTCTGGCTTATCCCGCATATACTCTAAAAGTGCAACAAAAATTCAAAATAATGCCCCAAGGGACCGGTCATTAAGTATCTGCTAGGGTGGGCAGGATGAAAATCGAAATTTCCTCAGAGAATTTGTTGACCCGACCTAAAAGAAACAAAAAATGTCTTTGGCCCAAAAGCCTTGTAGGAAAATTGTTCATGGCCCATCTTTATGCCGTTGGTTGTATCATGAGGTATCGGTACAAAATGAAATGACAATCAACTGTTTTTATTGCACAAAAAGCTTCATTGCCAAAGGAATTATATAAATTTCTCTTTAAAGCAGTGTGTTATTAACAGCGCCACAGTTCAGTGTTCATATATTCAACAAATGTTTAAAAATTGTCCAAAATCAAGTACATCTATCAGAGCCATATCACAAAGAAAATATACTGTTTTTTAAAACTTTGGCACCAAAACAAATCAATATATTTGCTTCACGGCCCACCTAAAACTGCAAACACTGTGTGGTAGCCCACTCGGTTTGTTGGAATATATTTCGTGGCCCAGCCATATTCCCTCCAGCCCAACCTAGCAGTTAATAGATGCCCGGTCCCTAAAGAGCCATTCTTCTGAAATAACACCCCAAAATTTATGTCTATTTGTGATCTTACCAAAAACGATACCGTAAAATTTGTTTTCTACCTAAAAACGCGCCCCAATACACAATTTCTAACTTTTGGGACAAGCCAAGATGATATTAAAATCACAGTCGGTGAGGCTATTGTTAAAGAAAGCTCTGAAGAAAAGTTGCTAGGGGTGATAATAGATAAAAATTTGATTTTTAAAAGTCACGCCTCAAACTTATGCAAAAAAGCCAGCCAAAGGACTAGAGTATCTGCTTTCGTGAATCCTGATAAACTGCGTCTGCTAATGAATAGTTTCATAAAATCTCAGCTTAGCTACTGTCCGTTAATTTGGATGTTCCATGACAGGGCTCTCAATGCAAAAGTGAATAAAATCCAAGAAAGAGCACTCAGAATTGTGTATAAAAACAGTCACGCTGATTACAGTATCCATTCACCAACGCAATCTACAGTACTCAATGATAGAAATATACAAAACTAAAAAGAACCTGAATCCTAGTTTCATGAGTGAGATTTTTGAGGCAAGAGATGTACAACACAACTTGCGAAATAAGAATACTGTTGGCATTCCTAATGCCAAGACAACTTCTTATGGCATAGAAACTGTGAGATATTTGGGTCAAAAGCTGTGGCAAACTATACCTCGCAGTGTTAGAGTCCCAATCACTAACTGTTTTTAAAAAAAGAACTAAGAACCTACACAATAGAGCGTGACTGTAGATTGTGTAAAACATTCATTTCTGGCTTAGGTTTTATTTAGCTCATATTTTCTTTAAAATCCTTTCTGTACATTGTAATATACAGTCATGATATGTGTGGTAGATAGTTGGCATTAATTAGCTTTACACAGCTATTAGAGTTGTACGCCAACTTTAAATAAATTATTCATTATTGTTATTTTATTACTACAGAGCTCTTGAATCAGATAAACAAACTCCACCATGTAGCGGCTTTGTTTGCTTTGAATTACTGGTTGAGAAATTTCCTTTGTTTGTGATTGCAAATCGCTTTGAATTGAGGTGTCAGTCAAAAGCAGCTGATGCTACTGTCTTACAATGTCTGACCTTGTTCCCTACACAAGAAAAGTATCAATTTGACGGTCACCTGTATATCAAGGTCTTCAGCATGTTGATGAGTGAGGTATAAGAAGAATCGCTCCATTGCATTTAAATTCTTGTGTTTCCCACTGTCAATCACCTGGACAGGAACAAGAAAGATAATGAATAAAGAAAGGTAGATTTAACCTACACAAGGGCAAATTTCATAATTGCATACTTCACCTCTAAAACAAATAAATTGAAGCTCCCTCTTATCTTCCATGCCTGTTCGGCAGGTTATCAGAAACCACTACCCGGGATTGCAATGTAACACTTAATGTGTTGTGTCACTTTTTCAGGTGCGTGGTCGTATTCTTTGGGGGGCTAATTCCTCACGATCCGAATGAAGCTCTACTCAAAAAGACTTTTCATGATCCCTGGGGGTGGCTTTCCGTGCTCATTAGGGTGGACGGCAGAGTCGCCTTAAATTTTTGGCGTAAATCGCAGCACCCACTCTTTCCGTCCTTCGTATTGTAGTGTTTTTTTGTGGTAAAGTTTGTTGATTAACTATTCTAGTTATCGTATATCTATTTTAAGTGCTATTCACAGTGGGAGCTCGATGACCATGTGTCCATTTCCAATTTGAATAGCGCAATGTATCTTATGTTTAGTTTATCTGTTTAATGTATTTTAATTTTAATTGATCATGAAAAAAAACTACCTAGGAACTTCGAAATACCGTAATCGATCTCCGAGTCTCGTTTCTACGAACAACATGTGACCAAAAATGCTTTTCTTTTACGAAACTATGGAATGGCCTTGACGCAAAATCAAAATTAACAAAAAATTCAAACAATTTAAATCATGTTTCGAAAACTCTAGAACATAAAGGAACCATTCTTATTCCTGGCGATCGAGAACTTTTAACTACTTTTATTCGATCTATTCTATCTTGTATATTGTAAATTTTTAAGGTTTATCTTTTTTTCTTTTACAGGGCAGCTTGTAAAGCAACTTATCTTTCTGTTGTTTTTTGTTTTTCAATTTGTTTAGAGTGGGCTTGTCAGGATTTCTAGCTACTGAAAGCTAATTTAGGCCCACTGTGCATGCCGCATTCAGGCATGCGACCCTTAGTTTAACGGCCCTTCCGTATAGGAAAATATTGAGCAAGCTTCGGAATCTTACCTTTCTTGCAATTCGTAATGCAACGTGGTCATGACTGAAAGCATCTGCTGTTCCCTGCAATAAATAACTTACAGAGTTTAACGAATAAAAAGCTCTCATTCAAAAAAGTTCTGACAAACAACAATAGCTACAGATCCTTTCAATGCATTTTGTTACCTTTACTGACTTTTGAAAAAGCCGATGCATGGGCGACTCAAAGACGTTCGCTGTCAAAGTGTACCTTGCTTTTCCATCCTTCGTAAGAGACCTTAAAGGGCAAGTCCGGGGTTGTTAAAATTTTCGATTTTTCAAGAGATTACACTGTTGTGAATGGTGTGACTACTTTTAAAATTGTTTTCTCTTTTAATCTGCGAGACTACGTATTTCAATCTGCAAGAACTGCGTAATGAAGTCATTTTTACATGACGTCACTTCACGTTGACCAGAACGAGGATGCCAAATGTGTTGATATTATACCACTCACATTGCTAGCTCCCTTATTGCCGCTTCGCACACTTGTACAAAATACAAAATGGTGACGATATTTGACCTAACTTACAAAAATTGATCAATCAACTTATGAGAGTTGGAGGCATAAAAACTTGGAAAGAACTGACGATAGGTGTTAAGCAGTTGGTAAGGTTGCTTTTTAACAATAATTATATCAACCCCGGACTTGCCCTTTAAACTAGGGGTCCTATTACTGGATTTGGCATGCATAGTAAGCTTAGACTTGCTGTAATAAAGCAAGAAATTCTTCCTGCCTACATGAATATCATCAATGAAAAAAAGACATCTGCAGTGAAGTCTCTTTTATGGTAACATAATTTATGCTACCTTTGTATTTCACACGTTGTTTCAATAGTGGATTAAAAATAATCAGGAATAATTAGTAAGGTCGCAGCCAGTTTATGCTCTTTGTTTTGTACACCTTTTCTTATAAGACTTATGACGATGAGTCTCTTGTTTCCCTGTGCTCTTTGACTTGATGATGGCGCTTCAGTCAACAGAGACTCGTAATATTACTCTGAAAACCTGGCCCAAACTTCGCGATTCCTACAGCACCAATCAGATTGCGAGATTTGCAAACTTCGATTGTTATGGTGTAAATGTGATAGAATTTTCAATTCGATTGAAGAATTGAAACACTCCCAAGGGATTGAGATTCGAAGCCGTGATTCCATCATAATTCCAATGATAATTGAAGAAAATATCATGAGTCCCTTTTGAGCAAGGTTTACCGCAGAGATACAAGGCACTCATCGTCATAAGTCTACTTTCTTATTTTGAATAGACGGTGTATGGCTGCTTTTAGGCCAAGGAAGATCAGACTTCTCGAAGAAGAAACATCTTATGGATGCTCACCTCTAAATGCTCTGATGATGGCTGATAATTAATTGACATTCTAGCTTTGAAAAAGAATCTGAATCGAACTACATTTTGATACCTTTGTGGAATATTCGAATGTGCACAATAGCGACAGAAGGTGTAATGTCACTCAGTCGAGTTTTGTTTTGCTTTGTTTTGTTACCTTGTTTTGATTCAATTTCGAATTACTAACAAAATAAATTACTAACAATATATATGTGATATTCACATTTCAGCTGGTTGCAAACATTGCACCCACAAATTAGCCCATCTCATTGCTTTATTAGTCTCTCAAATGTTTGAATGTTCTCAGTTGATTTAATTTCTTTAGGCAAAGCATTCCATATCTGTGGTCCTAACGATAGGAGATATTTCTGACCCGAAAGTAACTTGGCTTGGTTTATGGTGAATTAATTCTTTTGGGTTCCTTGCTGACCCTGTTGTTTGTTTTAGTTTGAAAATATCCTGCATAAAAGAAGGATTTAGTTCTGAGATCCTTTCTCAAATTCAACACAAAGAGTTCTGAGACAGCCAATTCTCATCATACATTTTCTCTCCTTATATAGTAAGTCTTCATAAGAACTTGAGTCATTGTAAAGGAATCGAAGAGTTCGCTCGTGAATGTTCTCAATCTTTATCACTGATTTTTCAGAGCAAGAGTGCCAGACAAGAGAGCAGTAATTAAAATTTGAAAAAACGACCACTATCTCTTTAATTTTGAAATTCATATGACCCTTAAGTCTTTGAATACTTCGAATGAAAATGTTTAAAGATGTTGCTTGCCTCAGAATCTTCTCCGGAATAAGTAAGAGGACTATAAAAAAACTGATCAATTCTATAACATACCCTGTACACACTTCTGCAGAACTGATCAATGAGAAGAATATGTGCTAAAGCACTTTTCTCGTTGTCCTCCCACTGTTTTAGTTCTCCATTGCGTGCCTTGATAATCTAGGAAACAGTTCACTACTTCAAATTTGTATCTTAGAGTACGTACACAAAGCTAGATTTTGCCATGGTACTAAAAAGTATTGCTTTATTATACATAAACTCCTACAAGCAAGCAAGCATTCATTTATTTGTTAACACTGCCTAGGTAGCAGCTATACAGCTGATGTGGGCCTGCAGCACTACGGCTTGTGCCCTCTTTGTTGCCTCTAAGTACTCTTCCAGTTCGAGTTGAATTAAAGGCACTCTAGTCACACTAACCAGTTTTGTGATTGTACAGAAGAACTTAAATCTCTCGGTCTTAATGCAGGACCCTCATAAGCTTGGCCCATCCTTTTGAGACCTTGTGGGCTTTATATTTTCCTGTACAACACAAACCGGTCAGTAATCCTTTTGGGTCGTGAATGCCAAAGACAGATCCTGTGGCAAATGTGCAAATTTTGTGGGAAATGTGCAATTAATAAATAGGACAGGCAGGATTCTGTATTTTGACCTCATTTTTGAAACTTCAATTAGGTAATGAAATGAGTTATTACATTTTGCACTTGACAAGTAATTCTTATCTAGAACAATATGTGAGCTTTCAAATCACTAGGAATTGTCTGAAACTGGATATCTAGTTGAACAAAGAGAGGAACATTGGAATTAGGTGAGTCAGACAAAATGTGGGCTGTTAAAAAAGCCACTTTGGAACAAACCACATTTTGGTTGAAAGAGGCCAATTGTGTGTAACAGAACTATTCCTTTGTAGACTAGAGGATATTGCAGAGAAGTTACTCAACGCCATGCTAAGGATCACTTTTAAATGTTCTATTGCTGCAAAATCCTATGCATTCCCATCTACTTTTTATCAGCTTACTTTGCATTTGTAATTAGTTATACACAGTAATTTAGTTTTAATTAATCTTGGTTGTGTTTTTCCTCATGGCTGCACTTCCATGGAAAGAATTTTAAAGATCTGCAATAAAACTGCATCAATAAAAATTGACAAACATCCACATTTTTGGTGACTAACCCAGTATCATGCATTGAATTTTGCTTACCAAATCTCCAAATTTGTCCCTTATCCCATCATCTGCCGATTTCCCTGCAAACCAAACTTTTTGACGTTCTTCATTATTTTTTCCAGGTGGAAACCAAAAATCCAAGACTGGTTGAAAGTCTGCCATTGTTCGGCAACAATACTGCAATCTCCTAAAAAGAAACAAATGGTAATACTAGGTGCATCAAAAAGATGCCTCGACTTTGAAAAAATACTGATTCCTGAATGTCAAAAGAAATTATAATACTTAAAATGTATCGCTTCATTGCTTAATATCTTCAAATACTGATTCAGTATTTTACCTTGCCTTAAAGGGAACAGACATAGCTATATCTGGTAGCCCTATAAATAAATTCCATACATAGATTATCTTTTTAACTTGGCCAGGCCCAGCTTTTAAATATGTTGATTCCCTTTAATCACTCATTCTTTCCAAATGATATGGGGATTTTCTGAAATTTTCTGCAGAAAACTTGCCAAAATGATGCCAAAATTATGAGCAAAACTTTTCCCTGGTTTCCTTGCTAACAATGATGACACTTACCTGCATATGAATGGAACCCCTCTGAATAAGTTTCTCATACCGAGAAAATATCAAGGGAGATCTGTTAAGCAAGAGTTTTAGTGTTAGTCCAGCTGGCCTTCTTAATAATAATAATAATCATAACTTCTATATAGCGCCAAAATCTATAAAATATATATTCTTTAGCGCTTAGTAAAACAGATGTCCATATTTACATGTAAAAGGATCCAGAATCGATTACAGTTCAAAAGCAATAGAAAATAAGAATGTTTTCAATCTAGATTTAAAAGTGTCAATGCTCTGCGAGTCACGAATGTTATAAGGTAAACGGTTCCATAATGTAGCAGCAGCGACTGGAAATGCTCTGTCTCCGCATGTTTTGTATTTTGTTCTCGGAATCTTCAACTGTAAAGATGTATTTGATCTGAGGGAATATCTTTCTTGTGCTTGCAAAGTAAACATACTCGTTATGTAAGATGGGGCCATGTTATTCAGCGCTTTGTATGTTAGCAACAATATCTTAAAGGCCTTATGCAGCCAAATTTTCGACTTTGATTTTTTACTATATTCATAATATTCAAACTTTACTGATTTCATTGATACCAAATTTTACTCAATATCATTGCGGAAAGGTTGCGAAATTCCGTTTTGAAAATTGGTTCTCAACGCGACATTAGGCCTTCGCGCGTGACGTCACAATTATGACCACAAACACGACGCGCAGTTCTTGCCAATGAAAACCAACGCACGTGGAGCTCGCGAGGATTGCTTCACAATGTCAGATACAGATGGCAGTGAGTTCCAAATGTCTTCTGATGACAAGCTAGACTCAGAGGATGAGGCTAGATCCAACAGCGACCATGGAGCTGTCCAACTGGGAGCTAAAGCTATGAAGCTATACCAAGACGAACCATTGGCAATAAGTCGGCTTATAGGCCAAGAATGGCAGAAGTTGGCGACGGCAGGGCAGAAGTTGAGAATCCAGACAGCATACCCATTGCCCCCCTCGAGCCCAGATATAAGATAAGATACTTTCTTCTGCAGAGCATGAATTTTCCCCTTTACACCTGCAAGTTCGGTATTTGGATCAGTGAAGTCAGTTTCACACCATGCTTTCTGCACCAACGATAAAGGTCAAGTCAAACTATTCTACTCTCCTGATTCTGCACTAAACAAACTGCAGTGGCTTATTTTGTGAAAATTCACGCAAACCTTGAATATGTATCAACAAGCTTAGAAAGGAAGGAAAGCGGCCGTGACCTAGAGCGACTCTTACCTTTGTCTGTTCAACGCTCAATCAAAGTTGTATTGCCTTCTCTTCTGCGTTTGTGGCATCTAGGGTAAGGTGGAAGTAATTTGGGTCCAAGAGCAAATTTGGGTCTCTTTCCTTTCTTCGTTAAAACAGTCGTATAGGAATTTGATACATACGGTAGCTCATCGAACGATGAAATCTATTCTTTCATTCAGGAGCTGTATCCGTGGTGTCGAAGAACCATTCGATAATTTCCAGTGCTTCAATTTCGAGACTTTCCCCGGCATGAGCTTTGATAATGATTTGACATCGTAGTAAAGCCTTTCAATCACGCCACCACCGTACGATTTATTTTTGTTAACAAGAAGTTCAATCATTTGGAAAGGTGTCAAAGTTTTTCCATGATTCTTGTGATTCAATAGATTTTATTTCGATATTTTTGCAAGGTGGGAGCGATTTGGGTCCACTGGGGCTTTGTTCAACGAGTCGGCCTGTGTAAGCATTGATATTCATTTCATGGCTCTCACATCAAAACAAACATGAAACACAAAAAAATCCCAAAAGTAAAAACTGAGAGCGCCAAAAGAGGATTTTATTACAGTGGTGTAAGGATTTATAATGCATTACCAACGCATTTAAAGACTGAAAGATTTTACCTTCCTTTCAAGCAAGGACTCAAAGAACATTTTATGAATTGATTAACTTTTTAAGTAATATTTGTAATATATTTTTGTCACATAATGTCATTGTAACTATTCAATTGTAAACGTTAAGATCTGACATTTTTTATCTGCTCTTAAAACAGGGCTTCTATTGATAGCAGCTAAGATATTGTAGCTGATTGAATATCTCTGTATAAAGAATATATTATTATTATTATTATTATTATTATTATTATTATTATTATTATTATTATTATTATTATTATTATTATTATTATTATTATTATTATTATTATTATTATTATTATTATGAATTGTTACTTTCTTTTGATTTCGGCTGTATACAATCTCGCTGCCGGGGATCATCCCGATACCTGAGGCAGCAAGAGGGTTTGTTATTTGCATGCTAACATTGATATGCACTTCAGCGTTACAGTTATTTGCTGTTCAGATCTTTAGATTGACAGTGCTTTGCGAAGAAGGTGGGTAGTACTTGTAAGTACTATTTTTTGTATTTCTTGCAAGTTTGGTTCTCCAGGGATTGCATTAAGATGATTTTGGATTCCCTTTTTCACCATCCCAAGTGCGCCAACTACGACAGGTACAATAGTTGTTTTAAGGTGCCACATTATTATTATTATTATTATTATTATTATTATTATTATTATTATTATTATTATTATTATTATTATTATTATTATTATTATTATTATTATTAAGATGTTGAAACTGAATGAATAAATCGAAAACAGTGTTTGCAGGTACACTTCCGAGCACAATAAACGCAAGGATTTGCTTCTCTTAACTTTCACTTGAGGTAAAAACTTTGTTTACATTTACATGTTGTCAAGAATTGGGCCCTCGTTCGGCGTTACAAATACTGATTTTCTCGAACATACCCAAATTTCCCGCCGATCGTTTGAAATGAGGACAGCGAAAATTGCAAAACATTGTTCAAACTCTAGATTAGAGAACGGGAATAAGTTCCCGAGAACGACCGGTGATTCAATGTATGCAAAACAAAAAAAGATCGTCAACATTTGCTACGAATCCGTATAAAGGTATTCTGTTTATTTAGAAAAGTGCCCTTTTAGGCCCAATGGTCGATGGTGACGAACAAATCTAACCCACTAAATATATGTAAAGATTGAATGTTTTCATTCGGGAATGTGTGGACGGATACATCTTTTATAAATTGTGTACTCTTGCAGCTTTCTCCATTTGGTGCTCCAGCGACAAATGACCTCCAACGCGAAGTTTTTCCCATACTTTTTGAAGCAGTGGCCATTGCTTGCACAGTGTCTCCAATGCGCGCTGTATCGTCGGTCATAATTGTGACGTCACATTTGTCAGTTCAATGTCGCGTTGAAATAGCGAAATCACTCAAATTTGACACACAATTTCTTCAACTTAAACTCATAATTTCCATCTCAAACTTTCACAAAGTTTTTATGACACTATGAACTATCTAAAATCATCAAAAAATCGAGGACCAAAATTTGGCTGCATAAGGCCTTTAAATTCAATTCTTTGTTGCACAGGTAGCCAGTGTAATTCCCTCAACGCAGGAGTGATATGATCATACTTTTTTATTCCAGTTATTATCCTTGCAGCTGCATTCTGTACACGTTGCAGTTTCTGTATTTGGCAATCTGGCAGACCGTATAGTAGGCTATTACAGTAATCAAGTTTATTTGTAATGAAAGCATGAACCTTTGTCTCCATGGATTTCACGTCGAGATACTTTCTTATATGCCTGATGTTTCTTATGTGATAAAAAGCTGTAGAGCAGGTCTTTGTTATTTGATGCTCCATGGACAAATTTTCGTCAATCATGGCTCCAAGATTTCTCAAAGAAGTGACTGGCTTTATTTCAGTGTCACCAATCTTTATAGAATTTATGTTCAATTTAGTTAAGTTGTGCTTTGACCCTATTATCATGAACTCCGTCTTTCCATCATTTATCTTGAGCTTATTAGCAAGCATCCATTTCCTAACATCGGATATACAGGCCTGAATTGACTGGAGTGCATCCTCTTGTGAGACTTGGTCAGTGGGTTTGAACGATAGGTATATTTGATGGTCATCTGCGTAGCCATGTGCATTTGGGAGATGTTTTGCCATTACATCAAACAGTAAACTTGCGTAGATAAGGAAAAGGATTGGGCCAAGGCAGGATCCTTGGGGGACACCGTATTCAAGTTCAGTCCTTTCAGATAGCTTCCCTTTGACTTGCACACGCTGATATCGGTTGCTTATGTATGATTGCACCCACTGTAATGCTGTTCCGAAGAGCCCTACTTTTTTCTTAAGAATTTCCAAGAGAATGGCATGATCAATTGTATCAAAAGCGCACTAAGATCTAACATCACTAACAGGGTAACTTTCTGGGCATCCATATCAAGGCGAATGTCTGATAGTACTTTAGGCAGTGCAGCTTCCGTGCTATGATACTCTTTATATGCTGACTGGAGAGCTGGTAAAGGACAGTGTAGATTCATATGCGATGAAATTTGTTTCACTGAAGCTCGCTCTGCTATCTTAGAGATGAACGATAGATTGCTGACTGGTCTGAAATTTGGGAAAATAATATCCAAACCAACTTTTTTTAACAGTGGTATTATAAATCACTTGGTCGACTAGCTCATGCTATGAAGAGGAATATTTACCGTCATTTCCTTCGATCAGCACAGAGATTGGCAGCCATTTTGGCCTAAGGCGATGGCCCAAGCTGAGGAGAAAATATTTCAAGACAAGAATCTCTTATCACAATGGCAGAGGATCGCCGTCATTCCAACTAATAAGTGATACTACTGTTCGTCTGATGCTGTCAGGTGATGTTAATCCAAACCCAGGGCCTGTGAAGAACCCCTGTTCTGTTTGTAAAAAGGCTGTGGCAAAACATCATCGTGCTTTGCCTTGTGCCGGCTGTGGATTTAAGTGCCACATTGGTAAGAAATGTGCAAACATCACAGTAAAGGATTACAAGCAGTATACTCAGATAAGTAACTTCATTTGGTTTTGCCCGGTTTGTTACAAGCCAAACTCTGATGCAGTCCAAACTCAGACTGATATCCATACTTCTCCTGGCCAACCTGATCTAATTTTTGATGATAGTAACATTGAGCCTGCTTCCTCAGCTAATTTAATCTCTCCCCTCAAGTTTAAGCTTCCCAGGAAAGGATTCAATTCATTTCACCTCAACGTACGGAGCCTCTTTCCTAAAATTGACGAAGTTCGACAGTTCGCAAAAGATAACCCATTCCACGTGTTGGCTTTTTCAGAATCATGGCTTACTGAGAATATTTCAAACTCTGAAATAAGTATTACAGGATACTCTGATCCAATAAGATGTGACCGTAAATACACTGAGCATCCTGGTGGGGGTCTTGCTGTATATTTAAGAAATTCTGTCCAGTTTAAAGAATTTGTTCTACCAGCTCTGCTAACTTGGAGGCAGTGGCAATCAAAGTTTCACCTTTAAGCACTTCATCTTTCATTATGATCGTTGCATATAGACCAAGCTCACGGACTCCTCTTGACCCATTTATGTCAAATTTCCTTGATGAAGTCCTTGATAAATCTTCAGACATAGATGACATAGTTATCATGGGTGATTTCAACCTCAATCAGCTTGAGCCAGACAACATGACTCGAAGAATGGATGATATTTGCCAGACATACAACTTACACCAGTTAATTGATGTACCTACAAGGATTACTGATAGCACTGCTACCCTAATTGATTTAATCTACGTTTCTGATCCCTCATCTATCATTCAATCTGATGTTATACCTCTGGGTATTAGTGACCATTTTGGGATATCTGTTTCGAAGGCTTCAAATAAGCGTAGAAATTCTAACCAACAACATCTTCATATAACTTATCACGACCTAAAAGCTTTTGATGAAAAAAAATTTCTTTCTGATGTTGAAGCTGCGCCTTGGCATTTGATAGATCTCTTTGACGATATTGACGAAAAATTCGACACGTTTTACCAAATTATTGAGCAACTTATTAATTGGCATGCACCAAAAAGACAGCGAAGAGTTAAGAGGGAATCATACCCATGGATTAACAGCACTGTAATTGAACTTATTCGCCAAAAATCTTATGCACTTCGTCTGCACCTTAAAAATAAATCTGATTTCACTAGAAATTTCTATAAGAAAGTCCGAAATCGAGCAACTGAGGGTATCCGTCAGTCAAAGCGTGAATATTTTACTACATCAATCGAAGAAAATAAAAACAACCCAAAGGAAATATGGAAGACTTTGAAGAAGTTACTGCCATCAAAAAGAGTTACATCACCTGAAATCATTCGCTTTGAAGGGAAAAGTTACACCTCCTTTCTTGACATAGCCAACTGCTTCAATGAATTTTTCAGCACGGTGGCCAGTAGACTTACCAAGGATATGCCAACTGCGGAACCTGCTTCCTCTGCTAAGTTAACGCACGAAAGCCTTACTCTTCCAGCCGTTACTCCCAACATTGTCATTGATGTAATCGGGAAATTAAGGAACGTGAAAGGAACAGGCCTGGATGATATCTCTATGAACTTTGTGAAAATACTCAGCAAATCTGATAGATTTGCCTGTTCTCTTAGTTTGCTTATAAACCACTCCTTCAACTCTGGTGTTTTCCCATCGGCTTGGAAAAATGCAAAAGTCGTTCCACTTTTTAAATCTGGAGACATTGAAAATGTAGATAATTATAGACCTATCTCAGTCCTTAACTGTTTGAGTAAAGTCATAGAGAGGATTGCCTTTGACCACATATATTCATTCTTGACAAAAGAGAACTTACTTCACATTCTGCAATCTGGTTTCAGAAAACACTACTCGACATTAACAGCCCTTATACATATGACACAATCTATAAAGATATGGATGAAAATAAGCTTACTGGTGCCTTATTCCTAGACTTACGCAAGGCATTTGACACAGTGGACCACCGCATATTGTTATCAAAACTTGAAATGTTCAATCCAAACAAATTCATGTTTCAATGGCTCTCATCGTATCTTGAAAACAGAAAGCAAGTCGTTGTTTTTAACGGCATTTTATCTAATGAAGCAATAATTTCCACTGGTGTACCGCAAGGATCAATACTAGGGCCTTTGCCTTTCTTGATGTATATCAATGACTTACCCATGGCCCTCACTTCTGAAGTTATATTATTCGCAGATGATACAACAGCAATTTCTCATGGAGCCACTCACTGTTCTGTAGCTTCTGATGTTCAAAACAATCTTACCAGCATAAGCAACTATGCATTGAAAAATCGACTGATACCACATCCGCAAAAAACAAAGATTATGCTGTTTAGCAAGCAGAGCCATTGATGATCGTATTCCTTTAAATCTAGCAGGTGCACAGATTGATTATACAAGTTATTGTAAAGATATGTCCTTTCTTGTTCGGATCTCAGGGCAAATGCAATGAAGACACTTCTTGAGGTTTTACATATTTATATTTTATGCACTATTTACATAGGCCTTTATCGACTATCCGGTTCTCTACTACTACTGATGCGACAATTCCGTGTGAGTTACTCCCGCCCCTCCACTGGGCTACCCAGGGAGTGGCACTCCTTTCCCGCGACCTTTCTCCTGGAGCTCCTTCAGTAACTGAACTACAATTTCGGATCTTGATCTGTTGTGCTCATCTGCACTTCCGCTATTGCCTCAAGAGCACGAATGATTGGTACACAGACATCGACAGAGGCAATGCCAATGCGGTCGTTTTCATCGAAAAGGCTTTCGACACTGTAGACCATAGTATCCTGCTAGAAAAGTTGTCACTTTATGGCATAAGGGGTATTGAGCTTGAGTGGTTCAGATCCTATCTTAGTGGGAGAAAACAGTGCTGTAAGGTAAATGGGCACATATCGAACATTGAAAGTATTCGATATGGAGTTCCCCAAGGGTCTTGCTTGGGACCACTTCTCTTTTTGATATATATTAATGACCTTCCACTTGCACTTGATAATGCCAAGGTTGCTATGTATGCAGATGATACCAGCATCTCTTATTCCTCTAAATCAGTTGATGAAATCAATTCAGCAATCAATGATGATTTGTCCAATCTCAAATTATGGTTAGAAGGCAATAAGTTGTCTCTAAATGTTACGAAAACTCAAGCTATGCTTATCGGTAGCAGGGCAAAACTCCAGAACATTTCTAACAGTGATGTCATTAGCCCTAAGTTTGTTATTGATGACGAAGTTGTCCCGATGATAAATGAAGCTAAGTACCTTGGAATACAAATTGACAAAACATTGGGTTGGAAGGAACATATCAACATTATTGCTGCGAAGATTTCGCGAGGGATAGGGATGCTGAGATATGCAAAGAGGTACGTCCCACTCAGTACAGTAAAAACCATGTACAGAAGTATAGTCGAACCCTATCTACGATACTGTTGCACGGTATGGGGATGTTGCACTGAGGCAGACTTAAAAAGATTGCAAATTCTCCAAAATCGCGCTGCCCGTATTGTGACAAATAGTGCTTATGATGCACACTCCTTGCCCCTTATTAAAGGTCTGGGCTGGCTAACAGTTAAAGAGCTGATCAGGTTTGAAACGGCAACTACTGTTTTCAAATCTGTTAACCAACTTTGCCCAGACTATATGGCCCAAATGTTTCAAAGACAGCGTGAACAGGCAATGAGGACGCTAAGAAACACCGAAACTGACTTGAGACTTCCTTTGTTTAGAACAAACAATGGACAAAAGTCATTTGCATATCGAGGGGCTACCGTTTGGAATAGTTTAGATCACCAAATCAAACTGTCTCCCTCGCTATCAAACTTCAGATTTAAACTAAAGGAAGGATTATAAGGCAAACTTTACGTACTTCCTTCCATCAAGAACATATATTAATTTTTCCTCTCTGTTGCAATTTAATTTCCTTTTTTCGTTTGGATAGGAATAATTAAAATTAGGTTTATTTTTAGGGAATTTATCTGACAATGCATTAAGTGGTATTAGGAATTTCTTGAGTAATTAATTTTTTCTTTTTGTTTTTCTTTTCTGTTTTAACAGGGCACATTGTAAAGCAGTTTTTTTCCCGTATGAACTGAATGTTTTTTACCCTGTATAAATAATTTAAAATGAAATGAAATGAATGAAAATATATGGCATAATGACCTTTGCCTATGACCTGTGCACGTTCACGTGTGCACATATTGTTTCCGAATGAGGCTGACCTATGACCTTTGACCCTGCACACATCACGTGCTCTCTATTTTCCTTTGATGTGCACGACAGGGTTTTCTATGGGTTTCTTACGACGCTAAGTTGAACCTGAACTTCACAACACACTCCCCCGGTTGATTTACCCAGTAAATCAAAAAAGAGTGCTTCGAATCTACGGGTGACCTAAGTCCGAATTTCTATGGGATTTCTAAATATTTCTTCCGCTCCAATGTCCGATGTGATGCAATGCAATGCGCTTCTATTTCCACAATTTCGTACGATATTCTATCTTGGTACCTAATTCTCTGACGAATACTCTACTAGTATCTATAATGAATCCAGCCCGGGGTTGTGATCCCTGATGATCACTGGCGACCGAACAAGCTTTCCCACTTGCTGTCTCGAATATGGTGATTCATAAATCTGACTTTCGACGAATAATTTTCGATGCCTTGATGGCGGCGTGTTTCTACCATTGACCTAAAGTTCTACGACGATCGGGCTTTCGAACAATAACTGCAGGCTTACTCCTGACAGTTCCAATGATTCCCTAGTGAATCTGCCCTTACATGAAGTTCTTACAACAACATGTTCCGAATGAATGCGAGCTCCCAAATAAACTATTTCGCGAAATGAGCTCCTCTAATGAACTACTTTAGGCTACAATGAAGAATTTCTATATTATCTATGACGTTGCTTTCGTTTCGAATACTTCAATTTCTATTTCGATAAATGTAATTGGCTTCCACAAACGGTCAAGAATAATCTGCCTACGTCTGCAGACTACTACCTACTGCGCGACGAACCAATACATTCCATGTTTTTCGTTTCGGGTACCTCAAATACATTTCTAAATACGCATGCTTCAACACTGTTTGTTTCTTAACTATAAAATTTCGATAAACTCTCTGATGTACTTCCTATGACTGACGACTGTATGCATGGTTAAATCCCTGCTTCGATATATTTCTATGATACGCTGTTTTCCGAACATTCTTAACCGAATTCTTCCAACTCGTGGTGTCCTTTGACCTGTGCAACCACAGTTGTCTTAACGACGAATACAATAAACAATTATGTTGTCAAAGCTATGACGACCTTTCGTCTTGCCGTCTTATATTGGCGAACCTCCAAATTCCGATCTGATGAAATGCTTTCAATATCTTGGCATCATGTTCGATATTTCTGACCTTGCTCTTTTGTTAGCTTAATGGCACTTTTGTCTTATGACCTTATGATTCAATGTTTACTTGTTTCCTCTAACAAAAGACTTACGTAAATGCCTAATTGCCTGCAATACTTCCTGCATGAAACTTGAACTTTCAAACTAAATTTTCGAAAACAGGCCTACTGGGTTCTAAACAAGCAAATAATTTACCGTCCACTACGGGGAGTTCTTACGTCGTCAACAATGTTCGCCAATCCGTGAATGTTTTTCTTATTCCTCATGTGTCTCCAATACAGTGTCATTGTTCTTTCTGTGCTGATCAGTGTTCGATTTTCGTCGCACTTTCAAAACTTCGGGTTTCGAATTACACAAATGTTCACTAGTCCATTTATCTTCAACAACAGTCTCTAACAATCTGAGCGATCTTCGACAATATTTCGTTTCTATTTCGATTTCGATTTCGGCGTTATTCATTTCATTTCATTTTCATTTTCATTTTCATTTTATTAAGGAGGGTAGCCCTTCAACCAGAGTTGTTTTACAAGGGGCCCTCCACTTAAAAACTTTACTATACAATTACATACTAAAAAGAATAATTACAATATAAAAACCATAATATAAAAACCTAATACAATATCTACACAATCTAACATAAAAGAAAGGGAAAATGAAAAAATTCCTAAATAGATTTTTTAAAACTATTCAGGGAAGATGCCTGTTTGGTATCGGCAGGAAGTTCATTCCACACTTTTGCTCCACGATAGGAAAAGCATTTTTGCCCATTACTTGACTTTTTCATGGGTAATCTTAAATCTGTCTCAGAATTGCGCAGGACATACGAAGAGCACTTTGAGTTTCGGGTGAAAAGGTCACACAAGTATTGGGGAGCCAGTTCATGCAGGGACTTGAAGACCATTATTTTAGATTCACTAGCGATGAGTTGTTCAATGGTCTTCCAGCCCAGCTGGTCGATAAGTGGTCTGCTTGGGGTATCAAAGCTGCTGTTGGTTATAATTCTTGCAGCTCGATTTTGAAGTTTTTGCAACTGATTAAGCTCAGTCGAACCGGCACAACCCCAAACAGAGCAACAATATCGAAGGTGTGGCTCGACAATAGCTGTGTAAAGAGTCTTCAATGTTTCCTTCGGTAGGAACGTCTTGGCTTGTTTTAAAAAGCCAATAGCTCTAGAAACTTTGGTAGAGACAGTCTTGATGTGTTCCTTCCAGTTAAGAGAGTTGTCGATCTGAACACCAAGGTATTTTGTTTTTTGGATTATTTCGAGCTCATTGTTGCGAATTTTCAAATCCAAGTCTTCATTTCGACTTTTGAGGATATTATGCTTTTGCTTGGTGGAGACAAGCATGGAATTTGTTTTTGCAACATTTAAGGAGAGCTTGTTGCCTTGAAGCCAAGTATCCAGTTGTTTGAGGTCGTTATTAATGGCCTCGTTCAACACATTTATGTCCGAAGACTGGTAGCACAGACTTGTGTCGTCAGCATACATGGAAACAGCTGAATTTTGGACAGCTTGCGGCAGATCATTGATATAAATAAGGAAAAGAAGGGGACCCAGACATGAGCCTTGGGGAACACCCACATCTATACTCTCAATTTTTGAGCTGACACCGTTGACCCGACAGAATTGTTTTCGATTGCACAGGTATGATCTGAACCATGCGAGTTCCCGCTGTTGGACTCCGTAGTGCACCAATTTCTGGCAGAGAATCTCATGGTCAACAGTGTCAAAAGCTTTTTTAAGATCAATGAAAACAAGGCCTACAAGCTTACCAAGATCCAGCCCATTGTACCAGTCATCTGTATTTTTAAGTAAGTGAGTTACAGTAGAATGGAGGCGTAAGTAGGCAGATTGGCCAGATGAAAACAAACCATTATCTTCCATATGCTGGTACACCTGATTGGTTACAAGTTTTTCAAAGAGCCTTGAAATGACAGGTAAGACTGATATAGGGCGATAGTTTGACTTTTCAGCCCTATCTCCATTTTTGTAAATAGGAGTAACCCTAGCAACTTTCCATGAGTCAGGAAAAATACTTGTCTCAATTGATGTATTAAACACGAAAGCAAGGGAATTTTCAATGAAGGGTAAGGCAAGCTTCAAGAAGTAGCTGGAAATATCGTCAGTTCCAAAGCTCTTTGCTGTTTTAACCTTGGCAAACGCATCTCTGATTTCCTGCACCTCAATAGTCCTGAAGTGGAACTTTGCTTTGGTATTATTCATTTCAAAGTCACCTGATAGAAGGGGGTTAGGAACTGGACTGATTTTATCTGCTAGATCCTTACCTACTGAGCAGAAGTAACTGTTCATTGCATCAGGAATGTCGTTCCTGTGAACAGTTTCTGAACCAGACTCCTTTAGGCTAACAATGTTACTTGACTTCGACCTCTTATTGAGAAGTTCATTGATTGTTTTCCATGATTCTTTCATGTTACCCTTGCATGCAGAGATCTTGTTGTTGTAGTACTCCTTCTTCTGCTGGGTGTTTAGAGAGTTGACCTTATTGCGAACTTGCCTATATGAGTCCCACAAAAGTGCAGACTTACTCTTGACAGCAGATTTTTTTAGTTTATCTCTTGTCCGCATGAGATCCCTTAATTCTCTATCAATCCAAGGACAGTACTTTTCGGAGACACGCATTTCACATAATGGGGCATGCTTGTCAATGATGAGAGAGAATATGCTAGTCCAATGGTTGACAAGCACATTGATATCATCAGTGTCGATCCGACTTGTTTCGTTTCATGTTCGTTTACTCTTCGCTATGTTTCGTCTTCGGTTCTGGTTCAACTCTTGTTTCAAGGCTTCGATTTCTTTACTTCTTGTTTCGCAAATGTTCTTCTACCGTAATCATGTTCTCGGTCTTTCTCTAATCTCGTGCGTCTGTCGGCCTCCAGCTTCTTCATTTTCGATCGATTAAATAGTGCTTGCCCCGCAATAATTTCGGTGTCTTCTTCTTTCGTTCTTCCGAGTTCTCTGCCCCACGTTGGGCGCCATGTATTGTAAAGATATGTCCTTTCTTGTTCGGATCTCAGGGCAAATGCAATGAAGACACTTCTTGAGGTTTTACATATTTATATTTTATGCACTATTTACATAGGCCTTTATCGACTATCCGGTTCTCTACTACTACTGATGCGACAATGCCGTGTGAGTTACTCCCGCCCCTCCACTGGGCTACCCAGGGAGTGGCACTCCTTTCCCGCGACCTTTCTCCTGGAGCTCCTTCAGTAACTGAACTACAATTTCGGATCTTGATCTGTTGTGCTCATCTGCACTTCCGCTATTGCCTTATATGGCATAATGACCTTTGCCTATGACCTGTGCACGTTCACGTGTGCACATATTGTTTCCGAATGAGGCTGACCTATGACCTTTGACCCTGCACACATCACGTGCTCTCTATTTTCCTTTGATGTGCACGAGAGGGTTTTCCATGGGTTTCTTGCGACGCTAAGTTGAACCTGAACTTCACAACACAAGTTTCTATAAATGTTTAGGCCCGGGGGGGGGGGGGTACTTCACTATAAATTCATACGGGGGTGTGCGCCGCAAGGATTTCTGTTACGACCCAATCCCAGAAATTTGGTCCGATATTGATACCCAATCCCAGAATATTTGTCAGATATTGATACACAATCGAAGAAGTAGCAAAAACAATTCGACGTCAATGGGATAAGGGATTGACGGCTGGGAACGATTATTTTGGTTCCAAGTGGCCATTGGAACGAGGTTCTGATCTGAGGACGTTTTTCAACACAAAAATACTTGAAATCAGTTCACTTGAAACTGACAACGTGTAACTTGAAAATTCATCCAGTTGTACTTTCATTCAACACCCATTACAGAATTTTGAGTAATCCCCAATCCCAGAAAATTCCGAGTGAAAGTATACCCCAATCACAGAAATTTTCCAGTAAAAGGATACCCCAATCCCAGAATTTTCAGGCCAAAAACTACCCAAAACTGGCGCACATCCCCGTCTTACCCAAAGTGAAGTACCCCCCCCCCCCGGGTGTTTAGGATTCACATTAGATGAGCATCTTGACTATAAACTACACCTGAAAGATATCTGTAAGAAAGTTCACTATGGCATATCTATATTAAGGCGTGTAAGATTGTTTCTCTCTGAAGACACGCTAATTTCTGTGGCTAACTCACTTGTACTTTGCCACTTGGATTATTGTTCCCCTCTGCTGCATAACCTGTTAAAAAGTCAGCTTGAATCGCTACTAAAATTACAAAAACAATGTGCTCGTGTTATATTATCACAAACAAGAAGATCAAGAAGCAAACCTCTCTTCATCAGACTAAACTGGCTTCCTATTCATCAACGTATTGAGCTTAACACCTGCATCCTGATGTTTAAAATTGAGAACAATTTAGCTCCTGATTATCTCGATCACATGTTCCAGAAACAGTCCGATATTCATGATCATCATACTCGTTCTTCTGCAAGTGGACGTCTGCATACCACAAGAGGCACTGGGGCAACTCATCTCAAATCTTTTCAGTACTACGGAGCTAAAGTCTGGAACTCGCTGCCCAAGTCTTTTAGGGACATTAAATCTTTAGATGTTTTTAAATTAAAATGTAAATTATATTTTATGGACATTTTTAAGGCTGACTCTTTTGTTAACTACGATTTTAGTGTTTAATGTGTAAGTTTTCTTTTCGTTTTACGTAAACCAGGTTGAAAACAAGCTCTGTATGCTTAATCCTGTTATTTACGATAAAGATATTTTACATACATACATACATACACATACATAAATGCCTCCTTCCAGACTCCTGCAAATGAACCACTTTGCAGGGATAAATTAATGATGTGAGTTATGAAAGGTAAGAGAACACCTAAGCATTCTTTGATCATCCATGTTGGTAGTGGATCTGCTATACATTGCTTGTTTGGGGATTTAATGATAAGTTCCCTCACTTGTTCCCTCACTCACTCACTCACTCACTCCCTCCCATAAGTTCCCTCACTCACTTGTTGTTCTGATAGAATCTCGAAATTGGAGAACTCCGTTTTAGGCTTATAACTTGACAAATAATCTGAAGGTGTTGCATCTGTTTCAATGCTGTCAAGCTCTTCTCTGATTGACTTAATCTTTGTGACAAAAAAGTTGCTAAATTCGTTAGCAAGCTCAGTTATGGATGTAGCTGTTGGATATTTAATCTTCTCTTTAGGCTTGGAAACCGAGTTGATAAGGGAGAAAAGTTTCTTTTGGTCACCACGACATTCTTCAATTTTGTCAGCATAGAACTTTCGTCTTGCAATGTTTAGCTGATGTGTGAACGCATTTCTCTTGGATTTGAATAAGATTTTATCGCAATCTTTTCTCGATTTTCGCCACTGATTTTCTGTTTTTCTTCTAGCTGCCTTTGCTTCCTTAACAATGGTATTAAACCATGGCAGGACTGGTCTCACTACAGTTAATCTTGTTTTTAGAGGAGCATGTTTGTCTAAAATTGATACAAGATGGCTGTTATATATTTCCACAAGATGATCTAAACTTTTATTTTGGTAGTTTTCTGATCCCAGTGGTGATGAATTAATGTCAGATTTGAACTGTTTCATATCAATGTTCTTCAACTTTCTATAAGAAATTTGCCTTTGCTCCAACAATGGTTTTGGGTAAGACAACTGACATTGCACAAATGAATGGTCTGAAATGAAATGTGTTTGCTTGGGGGAATTAAGGATAATGCTATCCCCTTTCCTACCAACAATTAGGTCAAGTGTGTGGTTTGACTCATGTGTTGGCTCATGTACATGTTGTTCCAGACCTAAACTTTCTAAGAACTCCATAAATTTTGATGCACATGGATCATCCTCCATATCTACATGAATGTTAAAATCACCTTCTTGAGAAAACCCATTTGTAAAATCTGAACAGTGACTGATTTCAACAAGGAAAATTCTAAAGCAATTACCACACATATCTGCTATTCAACCAAATATAGTAAAATACTATTGCTGATAAATTTAGGAAGCAGCAGCCTCTCAAACTTTGTGTATTTTTGCAGATTCACCCAGCACAATGCAATCCCTCAAAAGTTTATCTTATAACGAGCTTGCACGAGCTAAGGAGCATGATTTTGGCTTGAAGGAGCTTGAAATGAGTATGTTGACACAATATTTGGCCAGTTTGCATGTATGACTAGAGCTTGATCAAGCTCAGCTAAAGTTAATCTCAAACATACTACTGTATAATAAAGCTTGATCAAGTATGCCTTCCAGTGCAGAAAATACAAGATTACAAACGTGCAAAATTCTTACTGTACTTGCATCTAGTTCTCAAACACACCCAAATCATAGTCAAAACAAATTAGTATCAAGCTTGAAGTATGCTCCTAACACACTCAATATTTTGTTAAGGGATAGTTTCACTAAGCAACACAAACAGATATCAAAAGGTTGGTCTACTTCGTTTTGTAGATTATGATATGATAATCATGTATGTACATAACTATTTCACTCCAAATTCTTCTACCCATGGCCTTGGAACTCATCAGGCCATCAGAGATGATCTATTCCTTTCTCTAATAATGTGTTCATTCTTTGCACATAAAAAGGACCACCCTCTATGGACTCAAAACAGTTCAGTATTATTTGGCTCTGTGGAATACTCTTCCACTTTTCATATGTGTTGTTGGTTCTGTCTCAATTTTCGCTCTAAATTAAAAAACTATACTTTCATTGACTACCATGCCTAATTTGAAAATTTGATGAGGTCTATCTGTTTTACGTTTGATAACATTCTTAGTTTCTTTGTTTTTATAGGGGGGGGGGCTCTCTCTTGATTGAATATGTTGTGGCGCAGTGGTGTAATCCTCTGACTTTGCAGCCAGAGCAGTCAGCGAAATGGTGTCAAAACCCAGTAAGGTCCAACCACTTGAGCGTCATGACAAGGGGTAGGGGACTCAATTAGCACTCAGCTTCTTCTGCGATCCCAGTGCTTGGCGCTAAAAATAGCAACTTCACCTTCATCTTCACATTTACCTATTTAGAGAGTTTCTCCTGCTTTAGTTTGTAGTGACGTAGCCCTTTGATGTAGCTAATTGCAGTATATATTTGTATTTGTATTGGATTGCATTGTGAAAGTATAGCATTGTATGTAGAATAGATTGACACAAATGAAACTGGAACTGAAATTGCACAGTACTTATGGTTAACAGAGCTGTACAAGCTAAAAACCTAAAAAACCCATGAATTTCACAAGGAAATACAGTAGCCCTTTTAAATTTAGCATCTTGACAGAAGCATGATTTTGGCTTGAAGGAGCTTGGAATGAGTATGTTGACAGAATTTTGGCCAGTTTGCATGCTTGACTAGAGGTTGATCAGGCTCAACAATAATCATATGCTAAAATTATTCTCAAACATAATATAATCAAACTTGATCAAGTATGCCTTCCAACACATGCTGCAAGGTAGTGCAAGCGGTGCAAAATTCTTAATTGAATCTAGTTTTCAAACAAACATAGCCGCCAAATCTTTTCTTTTGGTCCTGAGTACCCCGGGGGCGCTGGCTCATCCTCCGATCAGATTGCATTTTCTCCTAAAATTGACCAATCAGATGCCATCATTTCATTACTTCAGCATTTCCCAGCTAGATTTAGGCCATTTGGGGGTACCCACCACTAAAAACATTGCAAGCTTGAATAAATCAAATTTTTTGAGAATTTCAACGGGAAAAGGATGTTAATACGTGGGACCACACATTTTCACGTAGTCTCAGATTAAAAGATTACGGCGATCTGAATGTTCATAGAATTTGCCATGGTTATCAGAATTATCAGATTGTTCAATATCATATCATTTTCACATGGGCAAAGTGAACATGAAGATTATCATCAAAAGAAACTCCATACTCAAAATATGATGATTTCAAGAAACTTTTAATACTGGCCCAATTCTTAGCTTCTTACACAAAAATATGTGCACTGTAATTGCACACTTACACAGACAGGTAGAAAAATGGTTCTCAGCCTGGGGGGTGCACTGCATATATTTTAGGTCTGGGGACGTGCCATCATCGGGAAGGTATCTATTTTCTGGAGATTGGTTTAAATAAAGAACAGTATCAATTTCACAATTTTGGTATAAGGAACGGTGTACCAGTTCTTCAAGATTTTGGTTTAAAATATAAGTTCGGATATACTTTTTCAAAAAATTGGTATAACGTTGGGTGTACTTTTTCAAAAAAAATGGTCTAAGGAACGCGTATGTCGTTGAAGCCTTGATGGCACATCCCTGACGAAAATCTGGTCGAGTGCACCCCCCGGGATCCTTAGCCCAGTGCACACTTTGTCAAGTTCATCAGGTGTGAGGAATTTTCCAGGTTTATGTGGGAGGCACTTGATCTCACTTGATTGAGCTTGAGAACCTCTCATTCCAAGGCCCATTTCAGTTAGAACAAGATCCACCTTCATATGATCACATTTAGATTCAAAATCTGATTCAAAAAGTAAACGGAAGCATTGCCTTTAGTTAATTTGTTGAGTCTCATGTCATTCTGCGGGGACACAAATTTAAAAAGCCGATCCCCAACCCCCCAAGCAACTACACTTTTCAAGCAGTTTCTGTAAGGGAACAGTCATAAAGTATCTGTTATATGGGGGTGGATGATATTTGGATGGGCCATGAAAAATTCTGCCATGACTTTTTGGGGCTATGAAAAACAATCAGATGTATTTTATGGGGCCATAAAAGTTTTGGCAACGGCTGCAAATGCTACAAAAAAATTTTTCTGTTACTTTTCCTCTTAACACTTGCTTTTCTGTTCATTTCTTTTCTTCTCCTACTCTTGTTTAGTTCAGTGGCTAACCAGTACTTTATTATTAAGTTATAATTCTGGAATTACACTGCCTGTAAACTCATCGAGCCTACATTCTAATAGCCTGTGTTCCAGACCCCTTTGAAACGAAAGGAAAGCTAACATTCTAACAGGCTAACATTCTGAAAGCTAAATTATTTTATGGGGTCATGAAAAATATCCTAGTTCTTGCTATTGGGCCATAAATAAGTGAATAGGTATCTAGGATGGGGCCATTAATTTTTTTGCTAGATTTTCGGAAAATCATCCACCCCCATATATAGCAGATACTTTATGACCGCTCCCTAAACGACCGCAAAAAATCGACTTCGATGATAAAAACATCAAAATATCATGCTATAAGGATTGTTATTATTTTCTTGTTACAATGTAAAGTTTAAAATTGAAATAATGAGGTCTTACTGTACGATGCTAGTTGCTTTGATGCCACGCTGAAGGTTTCTGCACCAATGCTGCAAAATCAACATCAGTGATCTCACTGCTGCAATGCAAAGGACGACCAAGTTACGCTCATGTCAATGAGTTGAATTATTGTTGTTGTTGTTGCTCCACTGAGATCAGTGGGGAGAGCGAAACGACGACTCTGGATAAGTCAAGGGGGGCCCCGTTGATACCGTTTTCCTTTAATATCGGATTGGTTTCATATCGGAGTGGCCTTCTGTTTACACGATATCGTTTTCATTCCATATCGGATTGGCCTCCTGTTTACACGAGAACGCACCAATCCGATATGCTTCATACAGTTTTCGCGTTTTATCCAGCAATTATCCAGCAATGGTCTTGTGCTAAATGCCAGCAATCTACATTTCCGTTCACAGATATGATGACGAGGGTATGCTAGCATTAACATTCAATTCGAATTTCTCATGCCCCTGCCAAGTGCGTCGCACTGAATCAAATGACTACAGTCTCTTAGGCAAATTGGAGCTATGCAAAGCAAACTGAATTTGAAAGAGCATGCCTATCTTTTCGACGACGACATCGATAACCATGCCAAATTTCATACAAACTTCGACGCCCCACCCTTAATGGCCTTTCGAAGAGACAAGAACATTAAAGATTCCCTCGTACGCACAAACATTCAATCCTCAGACTCCCCTGGCACCCTTCCTTGCAATCACGCCCTCTGTCAAACATGTACCCCATCAACCCAACAACTTCAATTACGAACGGAAACAAGACCTTCACCATAAGAGCCACCTTTACTTGCTCATCATCCAGCGTCATTTATTGCATCTCATGCACCTAATGCAATATTTTGTACGTTGGAGAAACTTCTCGCCAGCTAAATAATAGATTTGGAGAGCACACGCGCAATGTTAGGAACAAGACCCACCTTAATGAACAGCATGAAAACGACCCCGACAGTAACATCTCAAGACACTTTAATTCACCCAACCACTCAACTGATGACATGATGATTTTTTGGCCACCTCTTTGCACCCACTGACAGTACAAAAAGAAAGACTTTGGAGAAGCGTATAATTTTCAAACTTTGAACTCTCTTTCCTGCAGGACTTAACAAGCAATTTAATTATTTGCAATAACACTATTCTTCCCTAACCCTTCTGTCCCCCTTTTTTTGCTTTGCTTTCCTATCTCTTTACATCGCACTCATTCCCTTACGTTCGATTTTGATCTTTCGAATCCACTCTTCTTTTATCCTACGTTCTACTAATCTTACTTCACTTGATAATGGGTTTAAGCCCGAAACGTCGTACATTAAAAAGCTCTGTTCGTAGCGCAATTTACATTACTTTATTTGTTTTGTTATCAATTTAACATTGTGCAAAAAAGAAGTTTGGGGAAGAAGTTTCTATAGTGTGCCGATTTTAAAAGCTGGTCCGCTAAAGTGCAGACTAGCCGAAGTTTGTTTGAGCATTAAAATTCGGACCACGGAATCAATGTTTTTGCGGTTGTTGTTGCTGTGATCAGTAATCATCAAACAAGAATATTCTTGGAAACAATTGCAAACAGTGACAAAATTGGAGCATGTAGTGTGAAAACAAAATTGAAATTTCAGAGAAGTTCAGAGTGACCAAAGATTAAAGAACCAAAGAGTCAACATTAGAAATAATATCAGCATTATACATTGTCATTATTAGCAATCAGTTAACGCCAAAACAAGCTAAATTGGAAATTTTGATTTTTGACCGAACTTCCTAGACTGACGACGCGATTCCTTGTATTCGTTCAACATTTATAATCTCATGTTCTTATTTCACTCATACAAAGGACTCATGACCAAACGGATTCTAAACAGGGACTAAAATCTTACGAAAAGTCAGAAGAATTAGAACATCTTCCATCCTACAAACCTCGAAAGAAAATTCGAACGTCCCTTCGAAGTTCACTTCGAGCGTCGCTTCGCTTCGAGCAGTCGAACTTTGAACTAATGAGCCAATCAAACGCTAAAAATAGGCACGTGGGTTGACCACATTTAGAAAATAACAATCTGATTGGTCGCGCCGTGAACACGGCGGACTTGGCCTAATTAGTCCCTCAACTGAAGCGATAACAACAACAACAACAACAACAACAACAACAACAACGAGCCTTAGAGGGGATTATGTAATGTAGTCTACGAACTTCCCCT
This sequence comes from Aurelia sp. 3 sensu Dawson et al. (2005), assembly GCA_964020215.1. Lineage (NCBI taxonomy): Eukaryota > Metazoa > Cnidaria > Scyphozoa > Semaeostomeae > Ulmaridae > Aurelia > Aurelia sp. 3 sensu Dawson et al. (2005). The sequence goes on from OZ026593.1 coordinate 4,583,108, forward strand.
TTCAGGCTAATTTCCAGTCAGTGGAATATTCCGAGCGAATGGAAATTTAGACAATAAAAAGTCACTCAGCCATAAATTTCCATTCAAATCCAAAGTGACATTCTCTCTCGCATACAATGTAAATTCTGCCCGATCGGAAAATTCCGCTGACTGGAAATTGGCCTTTATATAAGAAACTCAACTCTCAGATAATCAAAAGTTAAGAAACTGAACTCCGGTGATGGGAAAATATAACTTAAGCAACTATTTATTTTCAACAAAGAAAACCCTTAACATATTTTACTTTATTTCTCTTTTTTATGTATCATATTACTCAGAATGTACTTGGGTGATGCGTAAACATTGGAAAGTTGTCAGAAAACATTGTTTTGAGAGTTCAGGAGGGCGCAGTGAGTGAAAATCTGACAATTCTAAGAAACTTTCAGTACTGGCCCAAATTCTTAGTTTTTTATAAAAAATATACGTGTACTCCTTAACTTGAAAATTGATAGCTCAAGAACGAAGTGTCGTAGAATCATGAACAAAAAAGTGATTTAATTGTTAGTTTAATCAAAACCTTTCTTGTGTGAGGGCGCACTAAGACACAGAAATACAAGGGAGTTCTATTTGAACAACTCGAGAGCGTTTGGGCCTATCCACGTTCAGTTGTGCACATCAGTTGAAGAAGAAACAGAGCAGAAAACAAGACAACAAAACAAGACACGAGGATAAAAACAAGGTAAATAAATAATGAATCAAAACATAAGCGTCCCTGACACCCTTGCAGAAACTTGGAAAGTTCTGAAAGTCCTACTTTATGCGTCACAAAACTACGGTGGGAGGGAGGGGGGTTCTCGGCTAAATTTCGGGTAGGGATGTGCCACCCACAGTCTCCAAATGGCACCGTTGGCTAGACAAATCTTTGTGAAAAGGATACCCTTGCCTTGGCTAGACTAATTTCTCCATCAAAAGTGCCCTCAGTTGGCGTTTTCTAGACAAAACTTGTCAAATGTTCTCCAAACTTTTTGAAAAATCGGGGCTTTTTACAGGATTTACCGAATTTTGACAATTCTTTGACCAAAATTATCAAAAAGCATACCCTTACCTAGAATACACTCGACTAAAATTGCCAAAAAGTATACCCTTTGGTAGACTACCGGATAACAAAGCAGCACTCCCCCTCCCCATATTTTCTTTTTGTAGTATTAGCAGTAGTTGTTTCTGTCTCTCATTCGATGTTAGGTGATTAAAACTCCAAAGAATACTTGTTTACCATTCAATGTGGGTGCGGGGTAATGGGTGGAAGGGATTCCTGCTGTGTGGCTGGGGCTGGATGGCTGCTGCCCTTTGTTTTGCTCGCTTGCTATCCCGATTGGGGTGGCGCGGGTGGCAGGGGGTAGTGGCTGTTTTGTCTGCACATGGGGGTCCCATGCTCATACCCTGGGTACCAGACTCTCCCAAGAAAGAGTCTGGTACCCAGGGTAATGCTCATTGACTTGCACTCGTTTTTACGCATTGATAGCCTTGCAGGGGTCGTTGCCTGACATCAAATGTGAGACAGACGTTAACATTGTTTTTTTCTTCTTTTTTGGAAAAATGTAAATATTTGAATTGTGAGTGTCTGTCATGATGGGAACTCCGATGACCTAGTGTCTATTCCCGCCATGACAGGCACAGTAGCTGTAAATGTTTTGTGTTTATTTTAATGGATTAAATATAAAAAAAAGACTACCGGATGAACTGGAAAAAGTTCCCACTTTTGACAATTCATAGTAACAAGAGTGCTTCACAGATTTGAATAATTCAAATTTGAGTTAAACGCTGAAGGATTGAAGTATTTTTGTGATTTTTCTCTGTGTTATAACGACACTAGAAGTATCGGTAAATTTAACTTTGTAAAAATTTCATAGGTGCAACATGACTGAGACTGCGTTCACACGATGCCGGCACATTTTGAAAACGGTGAAAAATTCGACGGATAGGCCTCCCGTTCACACGAAAACGGCACATTTTTGCCGGCAGATTTCGAAAGCGGTAGATTTTGAAAACGGAACCGTAACCGGCATAAATTTGAAACAGCGTCGTTTAAACACTCAACAAAGATGAAAACAGAACATTTGTCGACACTTTTGGATTGAGAAAGGTCTATTCTTAGGGTGTAGGTACTATTCTTTGGCATCAAATCCTGCAACGAGTTCTTATCGTCAAATTTCCTACCGTTTTCAAACTGTGCTGGCATCGTGTGAACGCTAGCTCAAATTTTGCTACCGTCATTTTTTTCATCGTTTTCAAAATCTGCCGGCATCGTGTGAACGCAGTCTGAAAAAGAGGCTAAAACATTGATCAAATTATTAAGATTCTCTTAAAACTGAAAGATACACAATGGGCATTTCATCCTCTCAAATGTTATAAGACATCCATTTTCAAACAAATACCAAAGACTTTCAGTTCCACGGCAATAAATGTGCAGTGGTACCTCTCACCCATGAGAAATGGCATTTTCTACATTGTTCTTCGTCTAGGAGTCCATTATAATTTGATCAATGTTTCAGGCCCTTTTTCAATTATCTTGCAACCATAAAATTTTTGTAAAGTTGAATTTACCTACATTTCCAGTGCTCTTAAGAAGGCGAAGAAAATTACAAGAATACTTCGATCTTTTAGCTCTTAACTAGACTTAAAATCATTCAAATTCGTGTCTTGATGCCAAAAAATTTCAAAGGTGGGAACTTTTCTTCAGGCTCACACCCGGTAGAAGTTGGAGACAGTACACACTTGCGGGCAGCACATCCCCAGGTACCTGAATCCCCCGTGCACAAAACACGTTGGCGTAAACCTGAGATGTGAGAACGCGAACCTGAGAACTCCTCCAAGAGGGGTACTTCGGGGTTTGCGGTATTGCGGTATCGGGTGTCATTTCTGCGCGGTATTGCGGTATTAAGGGAAAAAATTGGCGGTATTGCGGTATTGACTTTTTACAGCGTGGTATGCGGTATTGTTATATATTAGTATCCAAAGTTCATGAAATACCACTTTCCTGACAAGGAGCCCAGAATCTTCGAGACGAACTCATGGAGGAAAGGAAAACACAGGAGAATGGGCATTCTCTTTGTCTTTCTCCACCTGTTCAACTTGGAAATAGACATCCTGCGGAGGAGACAAATTTATTTTTCATCTGAAAACTTGGTGGTGACAAAAATTTACCAAAGAACCTCATTTTGCTTTGGAAAGTTTTCTTGTCGATTCATGTTACATTTTAATTCATTCGCCCCACAGATCTACCAACAATATAGCATTGTAATGTAAGCAAGGCAGTTCCAGGTTAGACAATTTACTACACCTTTGCATTTCTTGTTAACATCAATTTGAAAATAGTCTTGAACAACGGACTCGTCATACTAACCCCATAAGCGCAACAAAAACACTGTAATGTGTAAAAGGAAAACTGTTGAATTATGGAAAAGAACAACAACCAAAATAAACCAGTAACTAGAGAGAAAACTTTTGGACCTTCATGCACGAAAAAATGAATTAATCTTAATGGAAAAACACGGGGGGGGGGGGAAACATGTACTTAGTATGCAATAAGAACCTACAATTTTGCAGTCAGCCTGATTAGGCTCTTATGTATTGAGTTTTTAGTAGGAATTTAGGCTGCTCAGGTTCTTAAATTGGTTCTCATTTCATTCAGGGCTTCCCAGATTGGAACCTGAGAGGAACCTGAGTTCATGAGGCCTTATTCACAACATTTAGTGCATGGAAGAATCAGAAATTTTAAAGAATACAATGCAAAGCTTTCCAGCATCTTTAGAGCTCTTTGCAGTTTGCACATATGGCAGAATCAGTACGTATAGGCTCAATGACAAAGCAACTCAATTTTTGATCTAGTATGATGATCTCCACAAATAAGAACCTATTTCAAATTTCAGGCTGAATGGGCTCTTATACATTGGGGGTCTAGTGTCAGAATTTTCAGCCTGTAGGTTCTTAATTACTAGGTTCTTATACGCTGGTTTTTACTGTATTTGTCCGATGGGCATGTGCCATTCTTCAGGGTATCGTTTTCGACTATTTTTTCTGGAACGGGCTATCAAAAGAACGTAATTTTTCTGGAGCTGGTTGTCAAAACATGTCAAAAGGGAAATTTTGTCAGATCGGGTTGTTTTTTAGTCCAACCTTAGTGTTTTGGAGTATAATTTTTACCAATTTTTCCTACAGTCGGCTGTCATTTGAAGGAAAAATTCTAGAACAGGGTAAAAAGATTTTTTCGTCGGCACACCCCAGTACAAATTTAGGTCAAATACCCTTCCCCAAAGGAAAATTCAGTAAATGCACTAAAGAACAACATAACGTTAAATGGACAGGAAGGCGTTTCGTCGCACCCTCGCCATTTCGTTAACAATACAAACAGCTATTCACCGTTGCACTTTATTGCAGCTGTTAACTTGTTCTACCCTTTCAGGTTTTAAGATTAATTCGATGTTCTCTTGGACGATTCAAACGTTTTCTCTCTAGTTACTGGCAGGTTTTGGTTGCTGTTCCTTAGCAGTTAACTTTGCTACATTCATGGGTTTAGCACGATCATGCTGATATGGTTAAAATCCCCACATTCTTCCGTCAATGGTTCGGCGTTAGGGAGAGAAAACCAAATATCGTGTTACATTCGTTTATCGTAACCTTGACCCAAACATGTTGTATACTGCGTTAGGATTTACCCCCGGGGGGGGGGGGCACTTGGTCCTAATATGTACGGGTGTGTGCCTTTGAGGTGCTGTGATTTTCACCCTGTCTGGGAGCATTTTCCTCAATTTAAATACCCCCGTCTGGGAGCAAAATGGCAAAAAACCACACCCTGTGTGGGAGCAAAGGATCAAGAAAATACGCTGTAGTCCTGTCTGGGAGCAAAAATTTGAAAAGAGTATACCCTTTTGGGAGCATTTTTGCAGAAAACGATACCCTGCTCGGGAGCAAGAATGGTGAAAACGATACCCTGTCCAGCGGCACATACCCGGTACCGAAAACATCGAAGTGCCCCCCCCCCCCGGGGGATTTACTTGAAAAAGCATAAGTTCATTTGAAAGCTTTCAGCAGCGATCCCATGACAATATACGGGGCGTATATATGTAGTATGGCTACTAGCATCAACATCGCAACATAGCAGTACAACAGTATACTGTATGAACAGCGTGGTTTTTCACTTTTCCACTGTTTGCCTGTTTGCGGTATTTTGCTATTTTTCGATGCGGTATTGCGGTATTTGGCAACTTTTTCGTGCGGTATTGCGGTATTGGGACCCCCCCCCCCCGAAGTCTCCAAAAACGATTCAAATTTCGGCGCGGTTAAAACCGGAAACAATATAACCATTCAAACTTCAGCTCGTCTATAGTTACAAATGGACCGAAAAATCCCATTTAACCAGCCCCTTAGTCAGACTGACGCACGGGGGGGGGGGGTTCTTCCATAGTAAAGGTACCTGGGGATGTGCCGCCCACAAGGGTATACTTTTCAGGACCTCTAGTCTAGCCAAGGGCATACTTTTTGGCAATTTTAGTCGAGTTTAGTCTAGGCAAGGGTATGCTTTTTGGCAATTTTGGTCAAAGAACTGTAAAAGTTCGGTAATTTCTGCAAAAAAACCAAATTTGAATAAAATTTCTGTCTTGAGAATGCGAAAATTTGGCAAGTTTTGTCTAGGAAACGCCCTTTCAGGGCACTTTTAATGGAGACATTAGTCTAGCCAAGGGTATCATTTTCACAAAAATTGGTCTAGCCAACGGTCCCATTTTGAAACTGTGGGCGGCACACCCCTACCCGAAATTTAGCCGAGAACCCCCCCCCCCCGTGGACTGACGAAATGTCTCCTTGTGTTTGTTCAACATTTTTAAACTAATGATTCTATTTCAGACAAGGACATGTTTCTTTACAGCCAGAAAACTGCCTTTCTTGACTTTCTAAGCTAAATTTGATGTGAAATCGTAGTTCTTCTTTCACGTATCTGTGGCGTTACCATTCAAACGAGAAAAGCTTGAATTTCTAGCCAACGATATAATTTTCGCAAAAATTGGTCTAGCTAACGGTGCCATTTGGAGACTGTGGGCGGCACATCCCTACCCGAAATGTAGCTGAGAACCTTTCACCGTCATTTTGTGACTCATAAAGTAGAACTTTCAGAACTGCCCCAACTTATAAGTTGCTGATCAAAAAATACATGTTAGATTGATGAAAGCTTGAGTTCCAGATCCGAGTTCTTGATTAAAATAACAATTAAATCACTTTCTCAGCGCTTTAGGGCTTCTTTGAATTAATGAAAGAACAGATATTTTTGACGGGACTAACACCAAACATTCTATTGCCATGCTGCTCGTTATAGTCGATCAAACGTCGTACATTCCGGTAATGAATCCTCTGAGCTTCATAACAACGTTTGTCCCAGAACCATTCAAACATTTCGAACGAAAACAGCGATTTATGTATTCTGCTACTGTTAAAAGCTGTACATCGTTCAGGACACCGATGGAAGCCAATAGAAAAAAAAACAAAGTCCCTCTTGAAGACGTCGCTCTAGATATGAGTAGACGGGTTCTTTCATAGGGTCAATTGCTGTAGAAAAATATCTCTTGTTTTCGAGAAAATGTCTCGCATGTATTGCAACTCTTGGTTTGGGAACTTTGAATTTCCCATCGATCTCTTTCAGATACTTCAAAGTGACTTGTGATGCCCGTCTCCTCTGCCCTTCCCATTTTTCATCAGGTGTCATCTCTAAATGAAAATCATAATCATTTCTGTGAAAATACCAAATGTAATTACATAGAATACTGAACTGGCACACACAGTCATTGAGAAGCTTCAATGTTTTAGAAAAATGAGGATTCTCGATTAATAGTACTTCACGAAAAACTTCAGTAAATGGCTTTCCCGTTCTATTTTCAATGTATGATCTCATTTCAATGATATGTTCAACTTTGATGATGACAGGAAAATATGACATACATTGCACAGCTTCCTTTTTTCCGAGCATGATTTCACTTACATCAGACCAGCATTCCCAATGTTGCTGCCAGTAGGGCTCCCCGATTCGAGCCTGAACTGTTGGCTTCCATTTGCAGTCTTCAAATCTGAACAAAACTTTTGGAGTTATTACAGTGGCTAGAGTGCAGTTTAGCGGGCGGCCCCTGCGCAGTAACGTCGTATTTGACAGGATTCGAATTCAAATCAAAAGTCAGTTTGAAACAAGCGTGGTTTCTTTTCATGCAAACATATCAACTGATAAACAACGGGGGTTTGGGGGCGGTAGCCCCCAATTATCACGGAAACAAACAACGAGTTATATAACAAGAATCATCGTAACAAAGAAGCTATAATTGAAAGTCATCTAAACTGTTCGTGCTGCAGTCCAAGCTGGGTTTTGCAGGATTTTGGCGAATCGCAACAAGTGGCCTACGCGTCTTCACTGGATAAACTTTCGTGATCAACTTCAAGAATGTTTTGAATTTATCTTCGGATGGAATCAAATATTGATTCGATGCTAATAAGCTATTGTATTATTGTTTACAATAATCTTGTTTCCCTGTGATCGCCGCCCGCTAAACTGCACTCGTCCCATTACAGTTGTAAACATTGTATCGGAATCAGCAAAACCAACATATTCAGCACTGACATAGCGTTCAGGGTAGAAATAATCCAAAAACATTCGTCTTCTCTGGTTATCTTGATAAATACTGGAGTTGCCTGGCCCCAAGTAAACAATTTTAGGACCAGGCCATAAATGAGAGAGGTTTTTCCCGACAACATGGTCCAGTGGGTTTTCGTCATCTAATATCACAGTAAGATAGACCCATTCATCGGGCCAAAATAGTTGAAGACTTCTTAGGAACCATTCTTTGTAGACTGTGACAGCAGCTGGGTTGCTGTTCATTCGAACGGCCAGTTCTAAAGAAGGTAACGTCTTCCACACGCCTTTGTCAATGTTGTAGGTTATCGGCGGTCTTCGATGACGAGGGAATTCTTGAAACCGAATTGCTGTGATTAAGAACAACGTAAATAGAACAGCAGCGATGAAACACAATTGCTTGTTTGTCATTGTATTTTTCATGTAACTACCTCCGAAAGTTAGTCCTCCCATTCTTCCTTGCCTTCACTGCAGAAGTTTTAGTTTCAATCGAAGGTTCGAGTTCGAATTAAGAATCCTTTCTATAGCAGAAAGTTGAACATATTTTAGTCGAAGATTCGAGTTCGAATAGGAAACGTTTCTTGCAGCATTCAAGCAGATATTTGATTTGTTTTCAACGAAGTTTCATAAATGATTTTATTTCAAAGAAAAAAATTTCCCGTGCTATGTATCCCATTTCTCCTTATTGTTTATGTCTATAAACCATAAACTTTGTATGTCTTGGTATGAACCAAAAAAAGGAAAACAAAAGTTGTGAGAGAAACATCGCATCGGTCTAGCAACGAGGCTTATTTGGTGGTTTTTAAAAAAACCGTTTGTCTTGGATGGCACTCATCGGAAATCGAGAAGCTGCCGCTGCAGTCTCATGACGAGTCTAGTTACCTCCCCATCATCTTCACGAACAGCTTGATAAGCAGCGCTGTTCCTCACCACTCCAAAAGATCGTCGAAGTCCTCATCTCTGTAGACATGAAATCCCAGATCAGCAGGCCTTCTAAATCTTTCTCTTGTGAGCTCTTGTCGGGCCAAACAACAATGGATGTCGAAGCAGAATCATTTTCTCCCCAACATATTCAAACTATGCTCCAACCCTCTGAGAGGAAAATTTTTAAAGGCAGCTATATAAGGCAGCAGATGATGAGGCAACAATCAATGCCTTTATTGTGAGGGGAACATTCAAACTAATTTATCCTAACGTATCAATAACTTGACAAAATGCTGTACGGAACACAAGTCCACTTTTTGGTGTCTGCTCATCGAGATCTTTCTCATAATTCTAGTAGATTTTGCGCAAAATTTTTTTGAATGTTGACTCATCTTACAGTTTCAAGCACAAAGCTCACATCGATGTTTATAAAATCTCCTTTAAAACTTTTCCCACCAAGCTAACTCTGCCGGAATTTTGGAGACGGCTTTTGAGAAAGATACTTTGCAGCGATTTGATAGACATGGCTGCTAACTTTACTGTTGATATTTGCAAGTTTTCTACAAACGTCATCGTTAGATGTTTGCAAGTGAACCATTGCTGCTCTGAGTCTAAATGAAAAACTGAACTAAAACAATGCAAGGAGGCAAAAAGACCAAGTCAGTCCTACTAGGTTACAGAAAAATGTGTTTGTAAATGCAGGGTGGCCGGATAATTTGGCCAGTTGCGTAATTCAACCAATAAATCGTAAAAGAATTATAAAAGCATAAATTTTGCTTTATCCCTGCAAAGGATCCCAAGCTCCCTTGTTCCTTTTAAATTTTTGGCATGTTCCCTTGTTCCCTGGATACAATTCCCATGTTCCCTTGTTCCCTGGAACCCCTAAACGACCCTCATAATGTTTTCATAGAATGAGCCTACGATATGAATGTAGGGGTTTCTGATATTTATAAAACGGGTTTTGTATGGTAGACTATGTCTGTTCCGTCAGTCGGTGAACACATTCCATCATTTCATTCCCAGTCGATTGTATTCGCCATTGGCACTCGAAGCTGGTCTCTTCAAATACACGTCTTTACCGAAATCGGCAAAACTTTGTATTCTCGGGAAAGCATCCCGAGAGTTCAGAATGCTCCTTTTAAAAGTTCGGTTTTTTGAAATGATAAGATTCTTCCGAAAAACGAAACTCATTCTCGTTTATTGGAAAAACCGTGTGTAACTTAGAGCAGCCAATTTTTCTGACGCGAAAGTCACAAGAATTAGAAAAACTGAGTTTTTTCTGGAGAAAAACTCGGTTTTTCTGAAGAAAAACTTGGTTTTTGTGAGAAACTTGATTTTTCTGCCTAATAAACTTAGTTTTCTGAAGACCGAGAACCGAGTTTATCTGATTATGGTGACTTTCGCTTGCCATATGAGGGCCTTAAGCTCCAACACCGCTTAACAACTTTTTGGAAAGCAGCTGAAAGGTCTCATACACAGTAAAGTCCCGCCTCTAAGAAACGGCGTTATAAGAAACTCACGCCTAATTTCACTGAATAGAGCACTTCTCTACAAGAAACTACGCAGGCTACTTCATGTTTAGTTCCTTTTACGAACTAAACATGAAGTAATATTTCATGGTAATATTTTACTTTGGTAATATTTTATGGCATATATTTGGATATGTTTACAATAGGTCTCAGTTCTTCAGAAACGAGAATGAAAATTTTAAGCACAGATTGTTACAATTTCAAGAAACTGTCAGTACTGGCTCAAACCTTTGGATCCTTGTGCAACAGTAAACAATTTTGAGTGTCGGCCGTGAATTAAATTTGACTGAAAGTCACAAGGTTTGGTGGTTAAATTACCGGCCATTTTAGTGCAATGTAGAAAAGTGTGGTAGGAGGGCGAAAAAGGCTCCCCAGTACTGATAGGGTTATAGACATTTTTTTATAAGTTTTGGGTCTTGAAGACATTTGATTTTCCCAAACAAAATTTCTCATTTAAGTTAGCCTTTGACTGATAGATTTGACATTATTTTTTGAAGATCGGCCATAAAATTTTTGTTCCATAGCCAACGAAACAGGGAAACTTTTTTGCGGTCAAATTCTAGCCTGCCAGATATCAGTATTTTCTGTTAACGCAGATCAATTAGCCAAACATGGCTCGGCACATGTCACAGCCTTTGCATGTCTTATATATGCTCTATCTCTCTTTAAAGGGGCAGGGTCACGCAATGTAAACAAACTTCCTTCGAAACGATGATTTTGAGTATTTTTGATCGGCCATATCAGAATGATTTTCCACCAGTTTCCTCAAAAAGAAAGTGTTATTTTGCAGATGGACTCTTGTACTTCGTGGACAAACAAACGAAACACTCATATGTTGTACGATTGTAGAGATATTGGTGGATTTTTAGAAGCAACTTTAGTGTCGATTGACCCCATCCACAAAAATCTGTGCAGACCACAATGGCCACTTGTGGGCAACGATATAGATTCTAGATATAACAGGTTTGTTTACAGTTACGTGACCCTGCCCCTTTAAGGCATCTGCGTATTGATTTGTGTCAGAGATCCCTAATGACTTCATCAACTGTCTTACACGCTATTTTGGCCTTCTCAGAGCAATAAAAGACTTTCATGAAGCTAATTTTACCCGTGTTTTCCTTGCCCACCAAATGCGAGGAAAATCACAAAGCGGTGCTCAATTCACTCATTGGTCTTCTGAAAACATTTTGGAGCTTGACAGAAATTGTCCAAATATCTGTGAACGCTTGGTGCATTATCATAAATTATGTTTTGACTCTTGTAAGAATATAATATCCAACAAAAAATGCCCCGACAATGAATGCAATGAGGTAGCACATGAGTTTACGATTTGAACTTCCAGAGGATACCATATGTGATAGTCTTTTGACGCTTCCACCAAGCAAAGATGTTGTACCCTCCATATCTTCTCCCTGAAAAAATATTAAAATTGAAAAGATAGCCTTTTATACTTCGGGTTGTTCAGACACAATAGCTGTGAAGTCAGAACTGCCCATGACATAAGATGATTTACACAGACAGCCAAATACTGTGCGCTTGTGTGCAGTATCTTAGGCCCGAAGTTCAACTCTTGAATCGCAACTAAACTACAACAACTACAACAACTACAACAACTACAACAACTACAACAACTACAACAACTACAACAACTACAACAACTACAACAACTACAACAACTACAACAACTACAACAACTACAACAACTACAACAACTGCAACAACTACAATGCCTGTTGTTTGAAAGGGTGCTGTTCCCTCAATATATGAGCCAAGTTGTTAGCAATATCTGACTCCCAGGGGGACATTCAGCACATGCGCATACAGGGGGCGGGGGTCAGTCTGAGAAATTTTCAGGCAACCTAAAAATATCAGTTTAGCTAGGTAGGTATTATATATAACGTGGCTAGCCTGCGAAAGTCTGGAAGACTTATTTCCAACAGGGGCCACGGATGTTTTACCATCAGTACGCCGCAGCTACCCGCTGCAGCTACCAGATTTCCCTCACATGGCATTGGTCGGCCCAGGCTAGAGTTACGGACAGCGACCAAACTGTCCAGCGCGGGATTCGAACCTATGGCCGTTCTGACTTTTGTCTTACGAGTCAGACGCCTTAACCACTCGGCCACGCGCTCTCTTTAACCACTCGGCCACGCGCTCTCTTGGAACCCAATGGAACCCAAAAAACACTCTGACAACTGTAAACCAACAAGACAATGATGCCTCTGGTGGACCTAGAAATATCACATTGACTAGATTCTTTTCAAAAAATATCATGGCCATGGTTTTGCAGTCAGAGTTGCATTATTGGACCTAAAACTATCACTTTCGGAAATATTCTGACCCAAAACTATCAGACTTATCTCTCCGTATACATCCGTATGTACATGTATTGACGGCCTAGACTGATGCCTTTTCGTCCCTTGTTTCCCTGCGTTCCTTGGTCAAGAGGGACTAATAACATTACTCTGAAATAGTGGGCCCACTTTAGGCCCGCGTAGGATGGTTCCGTATTCATCAATCAAATCACTAGAATTCAGTTTTTAACCAATCAGAGGCCGCTTTTCAGAATGTTGTTGTTGTTACTCTTAAAGAACGGTTGAAGAAGCCTGGAGTTCTCGCAGCTTCGATGGATCTATTTTGCTTCTACAGAGGAAGATTACTGTCTGAAAGGTTTGCATTTTGCGTTTTGTAGTTCAACACAACATCATTCTTTGTACTAAAACTTCGCTTTTCAATGTTTGAGCTCTTTAAACCAGATTTTGAAGCGATTTTGTTGATTGTACGAGAACTCCCACCTTTTTAGGCCATTTTGAAAAAGTGGGCCCATTATATAACCGTAATATTATGAGTCCCTATTGACCAAGTGATATCAGCAAGTCAAAGAACGCAGGGAAACAAGGGACGAAAAGGCATAAGTCTATTGACGGCCCCCGTGCCCCGGGATCTGATTGAATGGCTGACATGTACAACTGCGTTTAGAATTTTTCCTGGCTGAAATCAGTCACTCCATTACACGGGATTTTCTGAAAAAAGGTACTTCGAGAAAGCCTGAAAAACGTGCATGAGCAAGTTTCCCTGATATGCACTGTGATCCAGCTCTCTAGAAATCACGGAATTAATACCAAAAATAAGAAATTTCGAGTATAAGCTATTTGATAACTTTATCATATGGAAGAGACGCGATATTATTGAACATAACCAAAATTTTTCAAATCGGAGTTGTGAGTCTAGAGTTATGATATTTTAAAGTTGGCCTGTGAGTTTTGTTTACATTCTGATGTAAGAAAATTCTGATGTTTTCCACCGTTTTGGGCCTAATAATGCAGTGCGCAATTTTGAAAAAGGTCTATTTTAGCTTGAGATCTTAAAGAGTTAACTTGCATTTTCGAAAGAAAAGTTTTTGAGAAATTGTCCTTCTCGTTGAGGATATGTAGTAATTTCAATTTGTATGTTCCCATGGATGCCACAGAGGCCGGAAATGGTAATGTAAAAAAATTTTGGCATCACAGGTCAACTTTAAACAATCATAACTCTGGACTAACAACTCCGATTTGAAAAATTTTTGTCTTGTTCCATATCGTGTCTCTTCCATATGATAAAATTATCAAATAGCTTATATTTGAACTTTCATTTTTTGGTATCAATTCCATGCCAGGAGCACAGTGATGCGTTTAACTTACATCAATGACTTTAGCTCGCAAGCTTTTAGCATATGTCATCCTCTTGGGGGAATCAAAGGTCTTCCCCCTAGTTATAACTTATTCAGGGGACTCCATTCTCCTTAGAGGACAAAATACATGAATGTATGTAAGTCTCATTATTGCTAATGCTAGGAAGGTAAACAAAGGGAATCTTGCTCGTTGTTTTCATTCATTTTTGCAGGCTTTCAAGAGGAGCTTTTTGCAGGAAATCTCCCACATCTACGGGAAGGAATGACCGATTAAAGTCGGGTAAATGATTGAACCTAATTGGACAGATCGGGAAACAAGAAGAAAGTTTTTAATGCTAATGCTATGATATTCAGGAGACAGCATCTTTTAAGCGCCAGACCTTTTCATTGACTCAACCGGTAACCATTAGGCATTGCGCCCATTTTTTGTTATGTGCAAAATAAAAAACTGGAGACGACACGTGCGAGGTATTGGAGGCATGTTCGTTGCCTAGGCCCCTTTTGAAATTGGAGAAAGTGAAATATAAAAAATTGGACTATACGAGCGACTTTATCTATACTTACGACCCATTGTCAAACATGATCCTTTGTTGGCCGATGAAACGCAAAGCAGGAAGACTTAAGCCAAAACGGACTTTTAGATAATACGAAATTCGAATTTGGCGCCACAAAGGATCATGGTTAGCAGTCACTCTTTAAAAGCAATTTACAAGAATTGAATCAGCATGAGCCAAGTAGCTCATGTGATCACTTTGTTTTCAAACTTGGATCTTTATCTTTGCATGTTTACGTTTACAGTGGTGAATATTGTTTCTATTTGAATGTGTTTTCATTTGTGTGAGCACCATTGGAGCTGTGCTTGTGTCCCGGGAGCTATTTCTACCAAGTTTAGATCTCCCTGATTTTTACCATCCTCGTTTGCAGGAGATTACATTGCTTGTATGTAAAGACAATGGAGATGCAAATAACCTCATATGATTTGACCAACACCTTTCAAATTTTGTAAGTATCAGTTGGTCTTTGCACTGATTGTGAGTGAATCAGCCTAAACTACATAAAAAAACAACAACACACAATTCCATGTGATCAATACAAAACTGACCAATCAAGATCCATATTTTCGAAAGCGTTGTCAGCATATTTTGACGGAGAGGGTATACAGTACATTGGCTACATACAGTACATTGGCTACTTATGCTGATTTAGTCGATGTTTTCTCATTGTAAATTTGAGATTGGCAGAACTTATTTATTATTCTCAAGTACGGGGTCGTTCAATTCATTGGACTGAGGCTGCTTAAACCAGAATCAACAATAATTCAAATATCAGAGTTTACTTACCATTCCATCAAGATAGCTGTTTTGGTATTTTGCTTCGTGTTCGATGTCTAACGCAATCTGCAACAAATGAAAATATAAACACCTAGGCAATGTCAAAGCAGCCGGCTTATTGTCACAATTTGCCAAAATTTTCGCATCATACAAAAATACTGTGAAAATTTGCAAAACAAAAACAAAAAGTCTGTGGCATTCCGTAATTTGCGGAAAATCAGCAAACATTCAGTAGAAAGGAACGCAATAAATGAATTTGTGTTGCAGGACAGTTGGAAATTTTTTAGATATTACAAAATACAATTAAATGTTTGCATTTCACGAAAAGCCTACAAACACAAATACCTTCGAGTTTATGGTGTTCAAACAGTGCTTCTCATTCAATGTAAAGCATAGCTACTTCATAAATCATTAAAAGATACAAAGAGCCTTTCTACTGAGTATTTTTGCAAATTACAAAATATAAGAACTAATTGTATTTTGGGAAAATTACAAATGGCCTACAAGCACAAATTCCTTTCGAGATAATGGTGCTTAAATGAGTGTTTCTTATTCAGTGTTAGGCGTTTAAGCCATGCAAAATATATGGAGTGCCCTTTCGCTGAGTGTTTGCTAATTTCTCGCAAATTACAAGCCATCATGAACTATTTGTATCTTGTTAAATTTCACCATATTTTGCATGGCTCGAGAATGTTCGCAAATTACAAGAAGCCAAGGCAGCCAGTCTATCAAACAGCTGATTTAGAGACTGAAAATGACGAAGTACATTGTATCGCAATGGCTTCAAATCGCTCGGCCGAACAACAACAATCGAACTCTCATTTTTTCAGCATTCCCATTCTTTTGGCATTTTTCCCTGCGAAGTCTGCCAGCCCTACCGTTTTCAGAATGCGTATTCTTTTGGCATTTTTCTCTGCGAAGTCTACCAACTCTAGCGTTTCAGAATTCGCACTCTTTTGGCAACTGAAATGTTTCTCTGCGAAGCCTGCCGTTTTCGAAAGGCTTCGCAGACTTCAGATGCCCAAAAGAATACGCCCTAAATCTCAAAGCTCCAATTTTCGTCTCAAACTAATCTCAAAACTCTCGTGTCTCCGTTCTCAACGGCATCTCATCTCTCCAACTCCGCCACGTCTCCCTACCCCGTGAACCGGTCATATTCTTTTTCTTAACCCTATTTTGGTTGGGGGGGGGGGCAAATCCCACTCTAGTAGATTTCTTAAATAACTCTGTCAGAAGACGTTTTATAGTAATGAAACTTCTTGACATTTTGCAATTAACTGTTGTGCAACTTCTCACAAAGTTTCATCGAAATATTTTAAAAAATGAGGGGAGGGGGACAGTTTTCTGGGACTGACCCTGGAAATATTGCAAATTCTCAAATCTCAATTATCGTGAAAAAAGGAGCAAAATTACAATATTTTGCAAATCTCCTTTGTAGTGAAGTGCTATTTGATGTATTCCATCATAATTATCATGTTTGGATGGACATTGTGCTCCAAATAAAGTTCAATCGCGATTTTCCTGATTTTGGCCATTTGGCTGCTTTTCTAGACCACACAAAGGAAAATACTGACATGAGCAATAATGATGTCTAATTTTAGGGTATTTTTTACATTTTCAGAAAGTATATGCCTGAGACTATAAGCACACTGAATTTGGTTGCCTTACCTACAGTATTACGAGTCAAAAGTTACGTAGGGGGGCTCTTTTGCCCCCCAACCACTATAGAGTTAGGCGCCTAATTTTTAAGTTTGTTAAATTTTTACAGTATATACTTTACTTGCTTACTTACTTATCATTTCAAATGTGCTATGTACTATCAAGGCTTTGCTATCAAGGTTAGCTGATCACTTGACTGGCTTTAACGACCACACTTGCAGCATCTAGCCAGCTTTGACATCTCATACACAAAAAAATTCCTGTTGTTCAGGCTATAGGCCTTTGGCCCTTACAATGACCTGTCACAGTGAACTGCCAAGATATGACCTGATTTTACATAATCTGTTTGCCTGCAAGCCAGATTCAAGTACATATATCTCAGATAGTATGTACTATCCTACTGCTTGAGAATACTTAGATGCATTTGGGGAATTCAGAATTCCTCAAAGACTCTTTTATTTCAACCTACACAAGACAGCCTGAGCTGACATTGCAAATACTGTATCATAGTATTTTAGCTTTGGCGATTTCTGAAAGTCACGGTCTGTCAGTGCGGTGGTCTGTGTCAACAATGAAGTCACTTCACAGATCTGTGACACATGCTTATCCTAACAGTGATACTTTGTGTACAAGGTGACAGAGCAGAAACTGCGCACTCATGTGGAAAACTCGTAACTTTAGGCCTCCCTAGCTCCCTGCAACAGATCCCGAAATTAGGCAATTCTACCCTGGGTACCAGAGCCTAATAAAAATTTAAAAAAATAAAAAGAAAAAAAGAAAAAAGGAGAAGAAAAGGAGGCTCTGGTTCCATCCAAACATAACCTCGTTCTGAATTTTCAATCATATTCCAGAAGTGGAATATTGCTCTGATTGGTCAAACTGGATCATGTGACCTGATCACCAGAATATTGATTCAAATCAACTTTAGGGAGCGAGCTGTGGACGTGGAGAAAGTGTTGAGGTCTCACTTTCCAAACGAACTGACTTTACTGCAACTGAAGATTATGAAAGCTATTTTGGAGGAAGCAAGAAGTTTTTACAATGTTCTAACTGGTCACAGAAAGTATCTGCCTTTCAAATCGCGCAATTCATGGCTTGAGAGCTAGGCCCGAACAATGACTTGCAAGGTTCTTGCAAGGAGAAGCCCATCAAAGTTTGAGGGGCGGCAATGACAATGTCATTTCACCATTACTCGCCAATGTGGAGTCAATGTGAACCTATTAGTTGAAGATATGAATACAGTTGGGATCCCTGCACGTTCTGTGGGATGTTGTCTTCACGATGATTCAATTTAAGCTACAGAAACTGCAACCTGGATAAAGAAAACGAACGACTGATGATGATCTAACAAGGTCACCTCATTATATCAAGATGGTAGCCGAGAGAAGATAATTTCATAATTGTGGAAAGTCTGACTTCGAATGTGTGCAGTAAATGTTTATAACTTTGGCACTTGGGAGAGTCCCATCATTTTAAAAAGTACACTATTTACAGGGACAATTAAAAGTACATAGAAGACCTTGAATTTTTTCTGCCACAATCAATATATGATTGAGGTATTGCTGTAATTGCATACTCAGTGAGAAGAAGTAAAACTGCAACATTGATTGATAAGCTCTTTTCTTTTCTTTTGGGTTTCTCTTTCATTGTCAAGTTTCTTCAATGAAAGCACTATTAATACAGAGAACAATCTATGGTAAGGAAATCTTAAGAGAATCTCAGCAGATAAAAGTTGCACTTTAGTATTTGAAAAATTTCCTAATTTCGTGCTGAAAGGCAGTCTGTCAGGTATCTGATTGGCCACAACAGTCGAAGCTCAACACAACAGATTTCTTTGTGAATCTGTGTGTTTGAAACAAAGGAGGGCTAATTGTCTTGACTTTCTATGGTCGTAGAAAGTCAGAGGTGTCAGAAAAATTCAATTTTGCTACTTTTTGTATTGCCCTTATTGCCCAATTAAATGCATGAAAGACTGCCCATTATCTAAAAGGGGACGGCCCTTCAACAAAATACAGCAAAAACTAATTCAGACAGATGTATGTTGAAATTTGTCACCTTGCTATCCTATTTTCTTAAAAGAAGATTTGCAGCTTTGATTTTCCAAGATCACTCACAACTGTATAGGCATTGTACAGCAATATTTTGGCATTGTTTTAAGTGTGAATTGTGTTACACTTGTTTTGCAACCCAATGAAGTAATTTGGAAGTGGTTCAAGCAAAAATGAAAATCTTTGTTTAGGGAATTAAAAATCTGAGAAACTCAATGGGAGACATTTAATAATAATAATAATAATACATAGTGTAAAATAGGCTAGTAGCCTGTAACACATCTAAACACCAGACTGGAAACTTTGCTGCATGCAACTTAAGCTTGCAAGAAATAACTTATGCTTGCAATTGGTAGAAAACCAAAAGGATTGATTGTAAAAGTTCAATCCCTTTGGTTTTCAAATTTGGTTTGGTTATTGACTGAAATTGCGCATTTAGCAAAGTATCTACTCTGGTCTACACAGAACACAATGGATTAAACTGAACTGCGTGAGACAATTTTAGGTTGTATTGGAAATTCCATAGAGTATTTACTATCCCCATATAACTTGTCAATCTTGTTTTTGAAAATGTTCAATGATGCTGACCTAATGATGTCTTCAGGAAGACCATTCCAATAGTCTGTTACCCTCAAGCTGAAAAACTGTTTCCTAATGGTAGTATTGAATCTCTGCTTCTTCAACTTTTGACTGTTTCCTCTAGTACGTGACTCTTTTTCTAATGGTAATAGAGTATCACTGTTCACTGCATATATCTGGTTCTTGAATTTGAAGGTTTCAATGAGGTCGCCTCTTAATCTCCTGTACACTAAACTTGGAAGTTTAAGTGCCTTAAGTCTATTTGATTGCAAAAAATTCCTAAAATTTAAGAAACCATCTACCAACCAGGGGCGGCGCCAGCTTTAAGATAGTGGGGTGGACAAGAGGTAAAATTGATTGCCAGAAGGTATCTAATGTTTTTATATCCGTTTTGCTTAGGAATAGCTACCGACCTGAGGAAATTGGGATGGACATGTCCATCCCAGTCCACCTTGCGGTGCAGTCCTTACTACCAACCCTGCACCTTAAGTTTCCTCATAAAAAACGAGTGTTACAATCCATAGTGAAGTCTTATTTACTACTGGGATAATTTGCGCAATAAGTTCTCTAAATTCACTTAAACAAAAGATAGACTTTTCAATACTCAGTCTTCCAGTCTCAAGTGGGAACTTAACACATATTTTTCAAAAAGAGATAAGAATTTGGGTCAGTACTGAAAGTTACTAAAAATGACCTTATCTTGAATTCTAGAGTTTCTGTCAAGTGTCTTAAAGACCCATCGTCAGTCAGTGTGCTTTGGGTTAACAATACCACAATACAATTCTTGACTGTCAACTAAGCAACAAACTTTCTCAAACTTTTGACCTAAAATGCCCCCTCCAAATGACTCAAAGCCTTAGAGAGCAGTTGCCAAAAACAAACAATCCCGTACATTAAAAGCTCGGTAAGAAGCTCGGAAAACTCGGATTTCCGAGAAATTTCCCAGGAATCCGAGCTTTGTAACCAGTCCGAGAAAATCTGAAAGCTCGGAAAACTCGGAAAATATTGAATCGAAGCTAGAGGAGTCCTGGCTTTTCTAGGAATTCTCGGATGTCTTCAGATATGTAGCAAGTCCGAGAAAATTCAAAAGGTCGGAAAACTCGGAAAGTGAAGATTTACATCGACAGCGATCCTAGCTTTCTAGGAATTCTCGGATTCTTCAGCAATTCAGCAAATCCGAGAAATTGCAAGAGCTCGGAAAACTCGGAAAAACAAGTTTGCAATCGTCTTTGTTTTGTTTCTTCAAAAGTTTATGGAAAACTACGCGAAGCTTGCTCTTCTTGTTGCAATCCAATTTGCAGAAATCGCGTAGATAAATAAATGAACTCCTTCGCCAGTTCATGCTGATGAAAAACTAAAAAAGCGGTCCTCCCCCATGTTTCAAGAACATTATTTTAAACTTCCAATTGCTATCAGAAACAAGAAATTAAATGATTAGGAGGGCATGCCCAGGTCAAATCAAAATGAATCTTACGACTTATTTCCCGCTCAGCATTTTCATTACCAGTTTGCGTTCTTGCGAAGTGACACCTCAAGGAATCGTTGTCTCCTCCTTCTTCTCATAGTTTCGTCTCGTTGTTTCGTGGTCTTTTGTTCTCTTCGATTGTTTCGAGTCATGTGACTGGAAAAAGCGCGAATTTCGAATTCGATCTGGCGAAGTCTTCGATCTGGCGTCAGCGCGAAATCGTCTTTTTTGTCATCGATTTTGTGGGGGAAGGCCTTTCAGTAACTCACTAAAACTCACAAGAATGCCTTCAAATAACAAGAAACAAAGAAGAAGAGAATGTAGCATAAGATGCAAGCAAGCAAGTCGGTAAGTGTATTCCAAGCGTTACTTTTATTCCAATAGTTAAATGCGAAAATCTCACATCGAGAACCACACGCAAGACTTCTGTTAGGCCTAGTACACAAGTGCTCCTACGTCAAATTTTCTGTCAGTGTTTATCTGCTCACAGTTTCTTGATAATTTTAGTCCACTTAGTCTAAATATTCATAAGAATTTGCGATACCAGAGGATTTTCGAGATTTTTCGAGATTTCCAGGATCTTTGAAGACTTTTTAGGCTTTCTACAAGAATGTACGAGATTTTTTGAGAGAATTGCCCTCAGTGTTCTCCGTGATACTTTAAGTAATACTTGCAAAGATATCAGCAACCACAGAATTTTTGCAGTTCTCATTAAAAATAAATATGTTCGGTAGTAAATGCTAACATGTTTGTTTTTAAGGCTCGAGGAGAAAGAGTGGTGGAGAGACCTGCATACCTTCAAGGTGACAACACATGAACCAACATCAAGTACGTTGAAAAGAACTGCCTAAATAGCCTCTGCGTTTTTCTTGGGACAATTAGACTTTGACTGGCTTTCTTGAATATTTATTCAGAATGCATTCATCTTTTTGAAGGAAACTGTAGTAGCCTCTTCGCCTCTTTCATCAATGGAGATATTACTAGAAAGTCGTATTTTTTATCCTTTGCCTTTTCCTAATTCTCTAGGCCCAAAAAGCCTCAGCGCGGTCTTGGATTAGATAAATCCTGTCATTAATTTCACTACGAAAAAAATTAAGAAGTTGTGATAAGCTTTGCTATAGCAACAACGGTACCTACGTTATTAGCTAACAACGGTACTTAAAATTAGGAAATTCGACTACGAAGACAAGAGACAAGCTTCTTCTAATAACAATTCGTGTGTTCTCCAAGTTGCCCGTGAAATGAAATTTTTCGAACTCTAGGATTTTTATACGCATACCGAGCTTTCCGAGCTTCTTAGGAATCCTCGGAAAATTGTCCGAGCTTTTCATGAGATGAAATTGTCCGAGCTTTCCAAGCTTCCTAGGAATCCTCGGAAAATTGTCCGAGCTTTTCATGAGATGAAATTTGTCCGAGCTTTCCGAGCTTCCTAGGAATTCTCGGACCCGCAAAAGTCCGAGCTTTCCTCGGATTTTTGCACATTTTCCGAGTTCTCAAAATTCCTAGGTTTTCTCGGAAAGCCCGGATTTTTTTCCGAGAATTTTCCTCGGAATTCCTAGGAAATTCCGAGCTTTTAATGTACGGGAAAACAGAAACAAAGCCCAATCACAGTGTAAAGCCTTTTCACACCATGATTTACAAACCATTTGCTGCAACAAATATTAAAATCTTGCACAAAAATTGTATAGCTTTAAAAATCAAACATTGCTTAAAATTAAATGAAAGCACACAGAAACATGATAAATGGGTCTTTAAAGTTTCCATGATAATCTTCATGTTTGCTAAAGGGGTCCTCTTGAACAATTCAAAACAAAAATTTTTAAAACCTTTTCCGATCTTTAAACATAACTTTCAAGGACCAAGATACAATTTTTTACTGGAGAGGGCCATTGGCAAACCATGTGACTAAAATGATAAAAGAATGAAGATCTACTGCAGCAACTACTGAAAATTTTTGAGGGGACCATTGCCCCCTTGGACCTCATCTTAGTCCTTGATTACTTTCTGAGTAGTATGATTCAAAAGGAGGGAGCAAAAATATGATGATTCTTTTATCAAAATAAGTAGCTTCAAGTTTTACAGTTGTATTTTTTCAAGTATTGGATTTCTTAATTGTTGGCAGTTTGGTAGCTGAATTTTAAACAGTTCCAAATGAAAAATGCGTACTGTACTATGTGAGTTAAACTCAGGCAGAAATTGTTTAAACTGTTGAATGTTGTATGGCCTTTCAGAAAAATACTGCCTTAGTTTCACAAAAAAATCAGAAACCACTTCTAAATTTGCCTTCAGAATGGAATTTTAGATTTGGCTCTTTGTTGCCTATCAAAATATAGCCATACCAAAAGAGAAGCATTCTTCCTGTTGTTACGTTGTTAGTCTGAAATATCCTTGGTGTGTATCAAATATTCTACATTTGCATGGTTACTTTCATCAAAGACTGAATAGAGCTAAATGTAGTATGCTAGTATACTCATTATATTCATAGCTCAGATTTCCTTCACCTGCTTCTGCAATAATGAAATAACTAACAAGAACAGAAACCTTTCAGGATGTACCAAATGAGCAGAGACCATGGAGCAGTTTCAAAATGGGGGGGGGACTAGATTGTAAGCAATGTGAGCAAATCTGGGGGTAAGAACTCACTTTTTGGCCCTCTGCCTCAGTCTGCCTTCACAGCAGCATCATATGTATTTTGCAGAAGAAGCCCCAGATAAAGTCTTACAGAAGCATCTTAAAAAATCAGATCCTGCATCCTTAGCAAGGATTTTTTTTGTGCAAGCAGCAGGATATGGGATCCCAAAGCACAACATTGTTTGCTGCCTCAAGAACAAGAGTGTGAATCTTTCTGTTGCCTGAGGATTATTCTTCCTCACTGGCAGTTCTTAAATTTCCTCCAGTGTCAGTGACTGCATGATGATCTCTTTTTGTGATGGCCAAAGATAAGGAATTCTGGTTTCAAACCACAAAGTGAACTCCACGCAAAACTGGGCAAACTGAAACCGCTGATGACTTGGAATGTTGCAGTACAATGCAGTCATTGATGATTTTGTTGTTTCTGTCATCTACAATTCAGGATCAACTTTGCCATGTTTTGCTACTCCATGTTTTCTTACGCCATGTCTTGTTTACTACGCCATGTTTTGCTTCACCTTTTGTTGCGCGAGGCCATCTTGTTTTGCTAATTCCGAGAAAGCAACACGATCACTTAGATCAATGATCAAGTGATTTTGAGTGATTACAATGGGAAATTAGATTGATCGCAAATTCAGAACGAGGTTATGTTTGGATGGAACCAGAGCCTCCTTTTCTTCTCCTTTTTTCTTTTTTTCTTTTTATTTTTTTAAATTTTTATTAGGCTCTGGTACCCAGGGTAAGGCAATTCTTGATATTCTCTTCCTGGGGCCTTAAACTGTTGATTTAACTTTTTCAAAAAGCTTATCTATTCAAACACTTCCTTATCTCAGATTGGTTGATGGTGTCACACAAGATGCAATCACAAACAGTTGATGGATGCTCACATTTTTTAATGTTGATATCTTGCTTGATAATCCTGATGCTAATCGATCATTTTCTTGTTCCATTAATCTGTCAGACTGACTTGCTCTGCCTGAGGAACCTGTAAAAGAGATTCTTAGTATCAATTTGAAATTGTATGTCATGGGGACTGAATCATATCCATAAAAGTGGCCAGGTGAATTCCACGGAAGTCGAGGAAACCGCGGAAAACAAGGAAGCCATTGTTTTTGTCTAAACAATAGCTTCCGCGGAATTCACTTTAGCGATATCGCGGAGAGCTTTCTATCGAAGCTTGCTCGCATTAGTCTGCGTATCACGAGGGACATTTCACTTTTTCGAAAAGCTAGATTTTTGCGGATTTTTGATGGCTTTTTCTCGAAGCAAAAAGTCCGTTTTCGAAGGTCTCCGACAATGTTCGGGAGTGAAAAGCCCCTTGGGGTATTCCCGAACACAATGAAGTTCAAATTATGTAAAATTCCAAATTAACCTCTTACAGGTATCCACGTGCCTTGCCAAAATGGGTTTAGACTGGGCTATTGTTCATTTCATGGATTGACATCTTGGCCTTGGCCTAAGTCTGTACGAACGGTAAAACAAGCAACGCAGTGGGGAAAAGCTAATTTTTTTATGGAAGCTAAGATGATTTCCATCGAACTGATCATTGCAATCTCACCGGGACCTATAATAAACTTGATTTTTGCATATTTATTGTCTTCAGTTTGCTGGCTTTGTCCGAGAGGCTTTCACTCTGAAAAAATGTCGCGCAATCTATTACTATTATCCTATTATTTATGTATTATCATTAATTTTTTTATCGTTGGAGTACATTAAAAATATAGCTAAAAGTAATAAGCTAATTAATTCCAACGTTAAAATACAGAATACAAATATTACATAAAAAAATGGATAAAATATTTACAAGTCATCAAAATATATACAGCATAAAATCAATGTCTAAAAATATGTATTATAACAGGCCAAAGTTTGGAATAAAGACGCGGCATAACTTGCATGGACAATTTTCTCCGTTCCATCTTTGTATCTTTGTTTTAAAATGGCAAACGGAATGCGCGTTTCGTATCGTTGGTGGTAACATTTGCCATAGCTGTGGACCTTTGAATCGGACGCTTTCTGTCCTGTTAAGGGTTCAGACCATTCCTAGTTTTGTACATCTCAGTCATAAGTATTTGCAAATTCTTTGTATGAATAGTAACTGCACAGTCCTTTTGTAATAGCTCACTAAAAGTAGATTCAGTCTATCCTTGTAAGTAATTCTTAATGCCCTTTCCTGTATTTTGTTGATTTTTTGGTTAAGCTGTCTGCTGGGAAACATAACTAATAAAATGAATTGTATCGAGAAAAAACCACGATGGCAGGCTGTGCGTCGGATCTTCCTTGAGCGAAAGATGCTTGCAGCGAAGGACGAGTGAAAATATTAGAAGGCAGGAACACCACAATACGACGCAAAATAAAAGACGACTATTATTTGGATTAAATGTTGATTATATATATTGTATAAAAGAGCTGATATTTCGCCTCGGCATACGAGGCTTCCTCAGAGCTGAACTAACGTGAGGGGGGTGACAGGGTAGTGGTACCATGGTACCAGAGGGGTGGTACCTGGTACAACATTGTGCAAATGTGGTGGAACCTGGTACCAAAGGTACGGGTACCGGTACCAAGCTTATATGAGTCGGTACCAATAAAAATTTCATCCTTGGATGATTTTGGAATTCCTTCAACAAATTTTTAGCTTTTACAGTGCAGACAGTGACACAGATGCTACGGTGACGTGCTCAGGAGTGGTTTGGTCTTGCCATTGGTCTCACGAGGAACTGACATAGACCTCATTTCTGAATTCGTCATATTCATGATAGCTCCTTCCCCCAAAATTGGTCGTACCAATACCTTCAATTTGGGTGGAACCTGGTACCTTATGAGTTGGTACTGGTACCAAAGACTCCCCCTGTCACCCCCCCTCTAACGTAATCACAATTGTACAATAATTTGAATAAAGGTTAACTGTAACATGATTGGCTAAGTTGTGCTGCATCGCAGGGCAGAGACGCAAAAACACTGCAAACCTACAAACCTGGTTTGGAGGAAGGTTTTGGCCAAAAATTGAGGAAAGTTTAGTTGTCAAAAATAAAATCTTATATTGTTGGCATAGATTTAGAACATAAATCATCAATAAATACATAGACACATTAAAAATCATGTCAACAGTATGCAGATGGTGAGGTTATATTTAAAAACTATATCAAAGAAGAAAAATCAGGTTTGATCAGACAATGTGGCAAAAGAGAGAAAGTCTATGAAGAAATATGCATATGTGTCTGGAAAAAATGATTTTTGAAAAGCGTCCCAGAAAAGTACTTCTGCTTGCAAAATCACCAAAATCTTATCGTAAGGTAGATCTTCAAAAATTTCTTTTCCTTACCAGTAGATAAAAAATTGTTTTTGTAGGCAAAGCTGATCGTTTGATTTATTTTTCGATTAATTGAATCAAGCTCTTTTTAGTGCTGCCTGGTTTTGAAGCCTTTGCAAGAAAGCACTTATGTTTATTTGAGTAATTTCTTTTTTATGTTGAGTTTCTTGTTTGGTCATGAATATCAGAATGAAACGTGAAATGTTGTTGTGGACTTGAAGAATACTGCAAAATTTTCAATGTAAACGGTTTTTGAGACAAGATTAGCGATGTTGCTTAAAGACTGTTGCTTTGAATGAGGTTTTTGATGCATTATTTCATACCCGTTAAGTAACTAGAACATATAGTTCACCATCATCCAATATATTTGAATTGTTGATTGAAGAGATGAAAACATTTTATGATAACTTTCGTAATCAAATCTTGGCGATTTTGCAAACAGGAGTACATTTTTGGAAACCCAGTAGCTTTTAGATGTTCTCACCTTGAACTCTTTGTTACCCCTTTCATTGCCCCAATACCTTTCAATTAATGAATCATATGGGAAGATCGCTAATTGAATGCTTTTTCATGGTTTACAAAACACCATCAAGCTGTTTTCCAGTAATTTCATATTGTGTTAAAATGAGGAAGGTTGAGAGCATAAATTTCAGGTTTGGAGGAAGGTCAACAAGTTTTTGCAGCTCTGTCGCAGGGGTAAATGTGGGTGGATGTGGGAAACATGATAATGTGGAGGAGGAAAGTAACATGTTGATGATATAGAGAATAATGGTGGTGTGATGGAATACAAAATAATAGGATAAGTAGAGGATATATATATACCATATATTCTAATTGTTAGTAGTAAGTTACAAACTGGTAGTATTTGTGTTAGCGGTCAGTGGTCCTGTTCATGCCGTTAGGTGTGAGAGTATTAGCCATAAGGGAAGTTTTTCTGTTAATGATTTCTTGCCATAAGGGAAGGTAGTAATGCTTCAAATTCTTTCTCATTTCACGAGGTGCAACATCATGAGGTCTGGGCTTTACTGAGATCCTTGGATGGAAAAAAATCTACCGGCGAAGATCAAATTCCGCCAAAACTAGTGCATCTGGCTGCAGATGAACTTACCGCTCCCTTAACCTTTGCAATAAACAGCTGCTTACAAAACCAGAGGTTTCCAGATAAAGGAAAGCGTGCAGCAGTATGCCCTTTAGATAAGGGTGAAGAAAATCGCACAGCTGAGAAAAATTTTCGTCCTGTCAGTGTTCTAAATACGTTCTCTAAAATCTATGAAAAAGTCATGAAGCAGCAATTAATTGTCTATCTTGATACTACGCTCTCGGTTTTCATAGGCGCATATAGAAAAGCATACGGCACGCAGCACGTTTTGATAAGACTCCTCGAAGACTGGAAGACCAAACTTGACAATAATTACATTGTAGGTGCTTTATTGATGGACTTATCAAAAGCATTTGATTGCATCCCACACGATCTGCTGATTGCGAAGCTGAATGCGTACGGTGCGGATGAAAATGCCTTGGTACTAATCTATTCATATCTTAAACGGCGTAAGCAATCCGTGAGGATAAACAATACTTACAGTTCCTTTCAAACAATCTTATCTGGGGTCCCTCAAGGCTCGGTGCTTGGCCCTATTCTTTTTAATGTATACTTAAATGATCTTTTTCTGTTTATTAAACAGGCAACGCTACATAACTATGCCGACGACAACACGCTTGCTTGTTTCTCTAAGACTCTACCAGATTTGGTGCGAGCCTTGGAGGCAGAAGCAGGCGTTGCATTAGATTGGTTAAAGGAAAACTATATGATTGCAAATCCATCAAAGTTTCATGCACTATTAATTAAAAAAGACCAAACGACTACCAGTGGTGAGAGAATAAGTATTCAAGGAAAAACCATTAAGTCTGAAGATTCAGTCAAACTTCTCGGAATTCAACTAGACTATAAATTAAACTTTGATCCGCACATTTCAGCACTTTGTAAAAAGCTGCAACTCAACTTAATGTCCTAAAGAGGCTTCGAGCTTATATTGGTTTTGATGCGAGAAAAGTCCTTGTTCAGAGCTTTGTTTATTCTAATTTCAATTACTGTCCTTTGGTATGGCATTTTTGTTCAGCAAAATCAATGCATAAGATTGAGAAGGTACAAGAACGTGCACTTAGGTTCCTTCATAATGATCATGCCAGTTCATATAATGACCTTCTACTGAAATCACAGCGATGTACCATGCATGTTCACCGACTTAGAGCTATCTCCATAGAAATTTTTAAGACTCTAAATGGTCTGAATCCATCCTTCATGAAAGATATTTTTCAAGTCAGATCCTCTAATTATTCATCACGTAATCCTAATAACCTTGCTCATTACAGACCAAATCAGGTTACTTTCGGTACTCACAGTCTCAAGTTCCTAGGACCGCAGATTTGGAATTGCTTACCAAATGAGTTAAAATCGGCTGAAAGCCTTAATACTTTCAAAAGACTGATAGCACAATGGGATGGTCCCATGTGCAACTGCAATGCCTGTCGTTTTACTGTAAATAATGTACAAACCGTTTGAAAAAATATTTATTTGTTCTATTTTAATTAATGTATTCATCGATTTTGATTAGTTTTCGTGTATATATGTATATACATAGCAGACTAGATAAAAAATCAATCGATGTAAAATAAAGATACAACAACAACAACAACAGCCAAGCCAATGAAGTATTGCTCTTTGGCTCGCCTAACGCTCTCACGTTCGTTGTGCATTTGTAGCAGTGGCAGTATCTGTAGGTCATTAACAGAGTGTCCGGGTTTACAGAAGTGTTCTGCAACCCCGGATTTGTCAGTTTTTCTGTTAATGATGTCTCCGCGGTGTTCGTTAAGTCTGTCTCGTAGTCGTCTTCCTGTCTGTCCGATGTATTGGCAGTTGTCGTTTCCGTTTTGTGTGCATGTTTTACATTGTATGGCGTAGATGATGTTAGTCGAGTTGCAGTCTAGTCACTGTTTTATTGTAAACGTCTTGTTGGTATTCGTAAAGGTGACTGTGTCGTCTCTGTCCAGTATGTGTGAGCAAGTGTTGCAGTGGCGTCGTGAGTTACATTTGTATGACCCCCGTGGAGCACTGGTTGCGTCACTTTTTAATTTGGCGCGAACCAAATGATCCCGGAGGTTTTTGGGTCTACGGTAGCTGAGTATGGGAGGTTGGGGGAAAGCCTCCTTGCAACTGTCAGTGTCTTGTAGGATGCGGTGGTGTTGTTTGAGTATGGTTGTGATTTGTGGTAGACAGGGGTTGTAGGTTACCACAAACGGTGTTCTGTTGTCGTGTCGTTTCTGTTTCGTTTTGAGGCTGTCTTGTCTGGTGGTAGTGGAGGCTTTCCGTATTTCGTTGCGTACGTGTTTCCGTTTGTATCCTCTGTTCGTGAGGTAGGTCAGTAGTTCCTTGGTGCATTTCTTGAAAGTCGTGTCGTTGGAGCAGATTCGTCGAAGTCGTAATGTTAGACTGTAGGGTATGGATTGTTTGGTATGTCTGGGGTGTGCGGAGGAGCTGAGGAGGTATTGGTGCGTGTCTGTAGGTTTGACGTAAAGGTCAGTGGAGATGCTGTTAACTGATAACTGATAGCTAATAGCTGATAACTAATAAACATAACTAATAAATAGCTGAAAAACACAGGCTAATACGAGCAAGCTTGGATAGAATGCACTTAATCTCGTACACCTTTCGCAAAAACCTTTATGTTTTCAAGAAAAATCGACAAAAAATCCATCGTTTTGAAAAATCCCGCGCACATTTTGAATGCGTGAAATGTCCCTCAACTTTGAAATTTCAACTTGAAGCAAAAATTTTCCGTTGCATCGCCTTTCTGCGGAATGCACTTTGGCCTTACGTCCAAAGTGAATTCCGTAGAGAATATATTTCGCAGAGGCTATTGTTTACGAGAAAACAATAGTTTCCGCGTTTTCCACGGTTTCCGCGGAATTCACCTAGCCCATTAAAGTGGACAGCAGAACAGACCCAGTAAATTTTTAAAAATGGATATAAGGGCATGTGTGTGTGTGTCTTTTATCTTTAGTTGAAAAATTGTTAGCTGAGCAACTAAGTCAAATTTATGTAATTTAATTATTAAGGGCATGCCATTATAGCCAAATAAAAAAGCACGATGGGCCCTTTGCAATTGTACGTACCAAGGGAGCCAGAAAAGGTTGCCATGATTCAGGTGTATTGGATAGAATTGGATTGACCAAATTTTACTGGATGCCCAAGATCAAATTAAATTTGAAGTGTACTGTGTGCAATGGTTACCAACAGGGGCGGCTGGCAGGTTTCATAAACTGTTATTAGAAATTTTATATTGTCATTTGGCAAGAAAGGGTTTCCTTACATAAGGGGATCCTCTCTGTTGTATCGGAAACATTCACATTCATTGACATGTTGTTGGATGGTTGGAAGTGAGGTCTATTCCTGTGTCTTGTAAGCACTGGCTAGAACAAGGCCATGTAGCCATGTCAAATATTTTTTGCGGCTTCTGCCACGTAGCCACCTAGAAGGCCCGTTATTAGAATCCTGATTGTAATAACGAGATTCACTTGTGGGATGCTATCTGCTTTGGCTGCGCGTCCCACCAGACCTTTTTATGGAAGGGAATTAATGACAGAGGAAATAAAGCAAAGGAGCTTTTTTCATTACATTCTATAAGTCTCTGATGACTAGACATGCAAACCGAAAACTGTATTTTCTTCGCCTCATCTCCAAAAAACGATGGATAAGTCTTGTATTGTAAACTTGGTTACTTGTTTGGTTGTTTATCATCAGTTTTGGGCATGACCTTTATCCATTTTGCAGCTTCAGACGTTGCTGGAGACTAGTTTCCCACATTGAAACAAAGGAGAATAAATTCTGAACACTCAAATTACGTTCGAGTACTCGATTTTGCTGAACTCGACTTGTTTTGAAACTTTCCACCGACAAGGCAAACAGCGTACACAACGTGAAGAGTGGCCCCGTTATTAGAAATCCAAAACTAATAACGGGGCTGCCAATTCCTTTCATTTCCAGCGTCACAAACAAAGTGATTCTGCGTCACAGATTGGCTTCCTAGACAAAGAATTTGCTGCTTCCGTTATTAGAATCTGGAATCTAATAACGCGACGAATGCTTACAAAGCATTTGAAAGACATAAAAGAATTCTTGCTGTGCAGGATGAACAAATGATAAAAGAGAAGAATTAGCGCAGTATCCTCCTATTCTATGGCAGTCTCGATGGTCTCCAAATGAATAAACACTGATAACAATCTTGTACGTCACCTCTCTGAGTTGTGAAGGAGAAAATGAGCTCCTCCGCTGCACGAGCTCATGTTGGAGCAGCAAACTGATTTAAAGACTTTCGTTGGAAAAAAGTGTTATTAGACTAATAACACCAATAACACTGCCCGCCGCCACTGGTTACCAAGCAGACACTTCAAGTGCGCACATCCTGAAACTTTTCAAATAAAGAGTCTTTCAACCGATTGCTAAATTTCTCGTTCCAAATCAGCATTCACAATCGCATTAGTCTTCTCTTTTTTTGCTCAAATCTTTGGTCCATGCTCTTCTTGTGTATCCTGTGATCATGACCAGTTGAGTTGAGCTATAGGGGACTCAAAGTTGCCAATTTTCACACTTGTGCACATAGATCTTGCTCTGTTGTTTTTGTCGTAAATCACTCAGATGTGCAACTAGCGACTAAAGCAAAAATCTTGCGTGTGCATCTGCCATGCCCATGGGTTGTTCTTTTTTTTGTATTTTTTTACCTACAGTATATATGAAGGTGAAGGTGAAGTTGCGTTTTTCAGCGCCAAGCACTGGGATCGCAGAAATAGAGCAGACCTAATCGAGTCTGCGACCCCTTGTCATGACGCTCAAGTGGTGGGGCCCTATCGGGACTCGAACCCCTTTGACTATTCTGGCTGCAATGTCAGAGGATTACACCACGGCGCCACAACACACCTTCAAATGAAAATTATGTAAATGACTTTAGATGTTGATGTATTATAATTTTGTGTAATTTGTTCGTATAGTTAATCAGAATAAACTGTACGTAGAGAATTCAAAACAGATGAAACTGAACTCAAAACTGAACTCTTAAGTTGGTAGGCTAAGCAAAGAAAGGGCACGGCGACCAAAGTTTTTCTGTCAGCACACAGATCACCTTTATTTTTGGAATAGCTATATTTGGTCTAGGACGCACAAAGAAGTCATCGTCAAATTAAAAACAAATAGTTTATTTCTTACCATTTCTTGACGCCATTTTGTTTGATGATGTTGCAGGTCCATCTGGATAGAAGCGCCTCCGCAGGAGAAAGGATATGCTCGATGACTTA
The DNA here is from genome assembly GCA_964020215.1 of Aurelia sp. 3 sensu Dawson et al. (2005). Lineage (NCBI taxonomy): Eukaryota > Metazoa > Cnidaria > Scyphozoa > Semaeostomeae > Ulmaridae > Aurelia > Aurelia sp. 3 sensu Dawson et al. (2005). The sequence goes on from OZ026593.1 coordinate 4,616,247, forward strand.
TGAATGTTGGTACTAAAAAAGGATTTGTTTAAAATTACATATGTTCAATAAAATCTTGAACGATTTCTAATTGTAATGTCCTCACACCGCTAGGGATGGTGTAGTGCGGATCATTTATCGCAGTACCTCCCCTCCCGCTTTCCTGTGTTAGGCAGTAACAACAACAACCGATATCATCTGGCTTGTTTGGTTCCCTGTTGCGTGTTTTCATTTCACTGTGTCGCCATTTTTGACGAAGAAGTGGTGCAGGCCCAACCCAAATCAAATTCACCCTGCTTTGAAACGGCTATTGATCGCTCAGTGGACAAGGCATTGTGGTTTGGGTCTAATCTAGAGATACTTAGCAAAGGTGAGTCGACCATCATCATTCATTTTTGTATATGTGCCTGTAAAAACGTTATAATCCGGTAGCAGAAGGGGGGGGGGGGGTAGTGCAGACGAGGTAATTTACGAGACCAAGTCATCTTGGTCAATTTTGGGGCGTAGAATTCGAATTTCGATGTTCTTTTTCTGGAAGAGGGGCCGTTTAGGAGATATGGGGGTAAATGCCCCAAATTGAGCCAAAGTGTCCAGTATGGAATGTTCGATTTTCGTGCGCCGGACGGATATTTATACTTAACGTTGTGTGCGCCATGAACCCGGAGATTTATACCTAACGTTGTATTACACCAGCATAAAATCGCATTCTGTGCGCCGATTCGTGCGCCATCAACTAACGCTGTGCGCTGGACATGTCCGGCGCACGCACCTTTCATTTCATACTGGCAAAGTGTTACTGCTAACACTGTCACTATGCTTCTTGAATATTAGATTTCCTGCTTATTTAGCATTGATTATAGCCCAATCAAGCCTATTAAGGGTATTGTTCAGACTTCAGGTCATTGCATTGCATTCTGGGATACCTGTGCCCCCAAAATGGGGGCAACAAAGCCAATTGGTGCAAAACTCACTAAGATCACCTTTTCTTATGCATTCTGGGGCGTAGAATCTGAATTTAAGTGTTATTTTGACAATAAAGGAGTCATTCTTGGCATATGGGGGCATATGCCTCCTAAACAAGGGGTAATGTGTCCTGTTCCCCAACTCTTCAATGTCACTTACCTACAAATCTTGTTCTTTAACAACAAGAAATCGCTTGTAATCAAATTGATCATGACCTTTGTTTGTGCTTCAGGTTGTAACCTCCTTTCCAGGATAACCTTGCCCCCAACCCCAGTTGGGGGGTACCGAGAAAGATCATATTGAGTCACTGTAAGTATTTTGCAAACGCTGGCTGTTATCATTGCACTATGTTGAATCAATCAAAATACGATATAATTCAGTTATTGCCTGAATTTTCATGCAAAAATATTGTTTAGTTACCATGGCCATCGCTGTCACTGTCACTGGTCTCTTCTTTTGAAGAATCACATAATCTGTCCAAGTTATTGTCATATTTGGGAGCCAATTGTGATTTTTAAGCAGGAATTGAAGTATTTCGCAGCATTGTTGCCACAAAGTTTGCTCTCTTACTGTGTAAAAGCTCCACCTTAGTCTGACAGTTTGGAAGGAGAGACAAATCAATTACCTTTCTATCCTTTTCTAGTTTCTCTCAAAATATGTTTCCACGAAAATTGTACCATCTCAATCGAGACAACTGTACAAAAGTTACACTTTGATTGGTTTTTTTAAACAGAGAACGTGTCAAGAAATGCTGAATCCATTATTAGGTGCATCAACAAAATTGCTTTCCTTTGCGAAGAAAGCTTGAAAAACAGTCTTTGCCATTGCAGGAGTGCAGTCCATGCATCTTGATTGTTTGCTGGCGCTTACTTGAAGGCCCGTTGTCAATCGTAACCGTTTGTCCGCCGAGTGAAAAGCAAGAAAAGAGAATTCAGACCAGAAATGACTTTCAGATAATATGAAAGTCAACTTTAGTAATTAAGAAAGCAGAGAGGGATCTTCCTTTGCCACGAAGAAAAATTTGTCATCCAAACTCCTGATGTTCGAATCCCTGCTAACTTTGAAGATTTCTCAGCAACAATTGAAATAGAGAAAGAATGGTTGAGCTGATGGAACAGGTCTGCCTTGAAGGCAACGATCAACTCCTCAGTGTACGCTAACTTTGTGTAGCAAGGGCTAACTCATTCATAAAGATCTAGAACGGAATATCAATTTACCTTACCAGACTTTGAAAATGATCACGAAGAAGGAGAAACCAAAACAGCTTTCATAATCAAAAACACTAGGGGAAGAGTGAAAGTATAGTTTTCTATGTCCTTTCAGCTCAGGTTCTAATAGGCATACATATACATACACCTGTGATCTTAGTTGTCCAAAATGGCCAAAATGGAGACGCGTGTACTGATGGACAATGGAACAGCACAAGGAAAGCCGCAACATTTTCGGCGTGAACGCATGCAAACTGTTAGAAATAGGAAGAAAGCTCTTTACCACCAGCACTCTGTTATTGGCAACTACTTTCTTCCCAGTATTCTTTGCAAAGGATTCAGTAGATGCACGTCAGAAAGTATTCAGCATTTCTTGACATGCTATTTGTTGAAAAAAACAGCATAAGTATAATTTTTGACCAGCTGTCTCAATTGCGATCTTCCGTGTGTACCATATTTTGCGGAAGAAGGATGCTGTAAACGAAGCAAGGAAACATAGATTTTTGTAGAAATTGGTAGATGATGGAAAGGTCATTGATTTGTCTCTCCTTCAACACTGCCAGACTAAGGTTGAGTTTTGAAACAGCAAGCGAGCAAACTTTGTGGCAACAATGTGGCGAAATACTTCAACTCCTGCTTAAAAATCACGGTTGGCTCCCAAATATGACTTGGACAGGGGAAGCGTATCTAGAACAGATAACTGAGCTCCTGACTGATGAAGATAGCAATGGTGATGATGTGGAAGAGATTGTTAAGACTAACGATATGTTGAGTGATTCTTGAAAAGAAGAGACCAGTGACGGTGACAGCGATAACCATGGTAACTAAACAATATTCTTGCATGAATATTCAGGCAATAACTGAATTATATCGTATTTCGATTGATTCAATATAGTGCAATGATAACAGCCAGCATTTGCAAAATACTTATAGTGACTCAATATGATCTTTCTCGGTACCCCCAACTGGGGTTGGGGGCAAGGTTATCCCTGGAAAAAGAGGTTACAACCTGAAGCACAAACAAAGTTCATGATGAATTTTATCACAAGCGATTTCTTGTTGTTAAAGAACAAGATTTGTAGGTAAGTGACATTGAAGAGTTTGAGAACAGGACACATTACCCCCTGTTTAGGGGGCATATGCCCCCATATGCCAAGAATAACTCCTTTCTTGTCAAAATAACACCAAAATTCAGATTCTACGCCCCAGAATACGTAGGAAAAGGTGATCGTAGTGAGTTTTGCACCAATTGGCTTTGTTACCCCCATTTTGGGGGCATGGGTATCCCAGAATGCAATGCAATGACCTGAAGTCTGAACAATACCCTTAATAGGCTTGATTGGGCTATAATCAATGCTAAATAAGCAGGAAATCTAATATTCAAGAAGTATAGTGACAGTGTTAGCAGTAACACATTTTGGCTCAATTTGGGGCATTTACCCCCATATCTCCTAAACGGCCCCTCTTCCAGAAAAAGAACATCAAAATTTGAATTCTACGCCCTAAAATTGACCAAAATCACTTGGTCTCGTAAATTACCTCATCTGGTGGTACTACCCCCCCCCCCCCCTTCTGCTACCGGACTATTACCAATGCCACCAAATTTACCAAAATGGTCCAAAAATTAAAAGGGAAAAAGTAGACGTAAATTTTCTATTTCAATCATGTATAGGCCAAGCAGGCAGATCGGAACTCGCTATGTTGCACTTTAAAGGCAGCCCTTTCGTTTACCTGAATAGTAGCTGCAACAGGGTGGCAGAGATCAAATGTCGAGAGAATTACTCTTTTCTTCTTCACGCTGGAATAATACTGATATACCTTTGCCTTTTTGGCCTGGCAGAGACTGCCTCACAGCAACATTAAGAACAATGGAAGAACAATAGGTCTGTTGCCGTTAGACAGTTAGCATGGTGCAAACCTTTGGCATAATGGAGACAAACTTTCCTCAATCCAGTCAGGGCCAAGATACCAGACATGACAGGCATGACTGCCTGAAGTGAAGGTGAAGTTGCGTTTTTAAGCGCAAAGTGCTGGGATTGCAGAAGAGCAGACCTAATCGAGTCCACGACCCCTTGTCATGATGCTCAAGTGGTGGGGCCCTACCGGGACTCGAACCCACTCCGCCTGACTGTTCTGGCTGCAATGTCAGAGGATTGCACCACAGTGCCACAACACCTTCTGCCTGGGGGGGGGGGCAAGAAAACCACCAATATTTTTCGACGATAAAACCATCAAATACAACAGCAACAGCAATAGTTGTGGGAACATACATTAAGTTGACTCTGCAACACGCTCTGATGGGCACGGAAAGCTGGTTTTCAGAAATCCTCCTCTCTAGAAACTTGTTAAGGGGCCATCCACTTGTGATCTCTTAGCGGCATTTGGCTGCTAACTTCTCAACCCCCTCCCCCTCCTTATCAGACTTATGTATTTTCTATTCCTTCATTCTGATGATGCAAGCTTCCAGTCATCTCCCTTTGTTATGGGCCTAAAGTTGACAGCTCATTAGATTGCAGTATGTTTTGAAACAATGGCAGCAAAGCTTCCAAAAATCATCGTTTTGGGCGTGTGAAATTGAAAATAAACACAAATTTTCTTGATCAGGATTCCTAAGTTCCACCAATGATCATTTAACGGATTTTGATGAAACCCCCTCCCGCTAAGTGAAAATACCACTAAGTGATCACAAGTGGATTTTTGGACGACCCCTAATTGCTCTGCAACCAATTGGGCTATCAAAATTCTGTAAAAAGTATTGGATTGCTCACAATCTTGGCAATCAAAAGATATATTTAACAAAACTGTTTGTTTTCACGGCTTGCAAGACACATTTCAAAATATTTTACTAGCTTCAGAAGAATTTCATTTTCCATTCTGCTAATCTAAAGATTTTGATCAAACTTCTTTACCAAACACACAATATGCTCACGGACATGCATGCCAAATTTAAAGTCAAAGCTTGGCCAGTTTTCCCGCAATAAAATTCTAGAATTTGTTAGCCTACTCGACAACAACTTTGCAATCTTTGCAACATTGAAGCCTACTTTGCAATCAAAACTCAACATGATGTAATCACGAAGTTAGGGTGTTCATTCCAAAGTGTCAGTACTTTTGAGAGTCTGAAATCGTGAAATTACTTTGACACAGGATACTGGATTCTGAGACTGGCTTTCCGTGCTCATCAGAGCGTGTTGCAGAGTCACCCCCACCCCCCCCCCCATTGGCTTCGGCCCTGAATCCAGTTAAGTATGACAGATGCACACACAAAATTTTTGTTTGAGTGAGTTGCTGGTTGTGTGATATATTACACATTTCCCTAAGAATTTGGGCCAGTGCTGAAAGTTTCTCAAGATTTGCAGTATATAATTGGAGTTTCGTACAAGTTTCTTAGAGGTTTCGTAGCAGTCTTCTCGTTCACTTCCTGTTTCTCAGGAACATCTCAAAACAATGTCTTTTGCTGTTTTTTGAAGCTTGTCCAATGTTTAGATACTACTCAAGTACAGTACCTTCTGAGTAATTTCAGAAAGGAAAGAAGCAACAAGCGAAAGTAAAGTAAGCTATATGTTAAAGTATTTTGTTTGTTGAAATAGATTGTTTCTTAAGTTATATTTTGCCAGTATACCAGAGTATCTGAATTCTTTTGGTGATCTGAGAGTTGATTTTCTTATACGAGCAGTTTCTTATAAAAAGATACAGTAATGCAGCAAAAACAACAGTCTCATCATAACTGTGAGCCTCCCTTTCTCAACTGATCATGATCACGGGATGCACTGGCTGGAGTTGAAAATTCAATGGCAAAGTATTACTCTTTAAATCAATGGAAGGCAGTTATAGAAAAACTTTAAAAGTTTGGGCATTTGTAATAATTTTTGATTGGAATGGCTGGAGTAGAAAATAAATACAAAAATTGCCAAATAATCTAGCAACAGCTCTAGCCAGGCACTGGCCATGCCGGCCCGTGGTTGGAGCATCAACAACCTCCTGTCACTAGGTCCTGAAGGCAGCATCCCAAAAGTAATCAGGAAAATACAGGCAGCAGCTACTGTATGCAAGAAAGATATTCAATGATTTAAAGATTGTTCATGGGGTTTGTCCAACTTGGATTTTTTCAGTTTCAGTTTCAAATTCATATGTTTTAAATTCACTACATACAATTTATATATAATACTAATACTACAATTAAACTAAGATGAAAAATAATAGAGAAAATTAATACATTGATACGGAAAATTAACACAGTATACAGGGTGTCTCAAAAAAATTGTTCGACGTTTGATTAAATATTGAAAAATAAGGACAACATGAACAGGCTCATGGAAAGATAACCCTCTTCCTAAGATTATGAAATAATTTTAGAGTCTAAAATCGTGCAAATCGGCTGAAAATTCATTGAGTTACGAGCTCTTGAAGGTCGAAAATATGCGATAGCTGAAACCAGAGACCCCCTAGATTACTTGTATTGCAAGAAGCTGGAAGACGGAGGTTTGAGAAGCTTATCCAATGTCAGAGCAAACCAAATAGGATTTCTTAGGTAAATTATTTGTTGCCATCATTCTGAAAATTTCCTAACATTGCGTAAGTCCAAAAACAATGGTTTAAAACATAATCGGCGAGAGACTGAATCTGTTTCCTCAAAGCATCCATATGCTTGACAGTTAGGTTATCAAAAACATGTTTGAATCCCACTTGGTTCGCCCTGAAACAATTGAGAAATGACAGAAACGACGGCCTATGGGACTTTTACCAAAACTGCCATTTCGAGGCCTCTGGTTTCAGCTTTCGGGCAAACTTGAACTTCAAAAGCTTGTAACCCCAGGAATTTTTATCGGATCTGCAAGATTCTTGTGTCAAAAATTAATTTAAAATTTCTGGAAAAGGGTTACTTGACCAAGTGTCCATTCAGCGTATCGTTATTTTTTAGTATTTTATCAAACGTCGAACAATTTTTTTGAGACACCCTGTACAATGCATAGGAACAGGATAAATTGTATGGAGCGAATTACTTAAAGGAGGAGCTCTCTCAATAGGTAAACTAATCGAGGAGAGAGCCCCCCCCCCTAGCGGGGAAGGGGATGAAATTTTTTTAATTTTGCACAGACAAATCATCCAAAACCAACTTCATGCTTTGTTTTTCAGATTCTTTAAGATGACAACCCCTGATGGTAACCAAGCAAAGAAGAAAAAAGCGTATGTCGAGCATCTTACTGTTAGAAAAAGGAGCCACTGTTTGTTCAGCTTTTACACAAGATGGTTCTGCAGATTTTGATAGAATTTTGATAACCTGCAAACAAGCTACAGTATTTGTGAATGCTGTGGGATTAATAGGTGCTGAACCTGGATGACTGCATTCATAGTTTTTAATGGAATTGGACTGTTAACCCTATCTGACATTGGTGTTTTTTGAAACACTCATAATGCCTTTTTTTATCCAATATAAAAATTTACAATAACAAAGGGTGAAATTTCACTTAAGTGGAGAAGATTCCCCAGTTTTTGGACTGTTACTAGGGCTGTCGGAATTGGCTGCGCTCAACCCAGTGTCTTTGTCCTCATTGGCAAATGGTTTATTATCCAAAGAACAATAGGTGTAAGTCTTATTGCTATATCTCTTGTTGTAGTTTTGGAGAAAAAGAGCGGGGAAGGGAATGAAAAAGGCCCGCCCCCCAAATACAAAGTCACTAAGAAATTGTCTAGTACTAATAGGGTTAATGCTTGTTGAGCCAGCTACTCATGATTTTTCAAGGAAATTGCAGAGAGATATCCTTAACAGCCCAATGCTGTTAAATTATGGAAAAGTGAATGCCAAAAACCCCTTACTTGATATTTTTGCTCCTAACATTGGGTCAAAGCGGCACCCATACCTGTAAACTTTTAGCTATTTTTTTCTGATTTTCCTTTGTCCTCAGGGACTTGAAGGTTGTCATAATTGGTGATGCTGCCGTTGGAAAAACTTGTTTAGTTCACAGATATTTAAATGGAGAATTTCCTGAAGGATCTCCTAATGTAAGTTTGTCTTGACTTCCTTCAAGACTAAGCCAAGCTTGATAGAAGCATAATTTTGGCTGAAAAGAGCTTCGAGGGCACACTGTCATGGTGTTGATGATTGCATAAACATTAGACAATCAAGAAGGAAAGAATTAGGCGTATGATTCAGTGATTTCGCTGCACAGTGAAATTCACGAAGATTGGTCTGATTCCCTTGATTCTCGAAACAACATATGATCCAAGAGCATAAAGGCTTAGTAATTACTCAAAGGCCAGAGCTTTGTTTTTGATTTCAACATCACAACTAGCCAATCACAACCACGATAGTGTGCCTTTAATTGAGTATGTTGACACAATTTATGCTACTTTCCATTATGGTTAAAGGTTGATTTTTATGTTTTACTGAAGATGTATGTGTTTTACTTCCCGTTGGGGGGGGGGGGGGGGGAATAGTATATTTGTCCGATGGGGATGTGCCGTTTTTTCTGGGTATCGTTTTCGCCTATTTCTTCTAGTGTGGGGTATCAAAAGAAGGCCATGTTTGTGGCGCCGGTTGTTAAAACACATCTAAAGGAGAAGTTTTCTTAGATCGGGTTATTTAGTCCAATTTTTGTGTTGTGAAGTATACTTTTCATCAATTTTTTTCTAGAATCGGGTATCATTTGAAGGCAAAAATTCTGGAGCCGGGTAAAAAATGTTTTTTCTTGGGCACATCTATGTACAAATTTAGGTCATGTACCCCCTGGACTTACTTTTTGTTACCAATTCCATGAACAGCTTGAACCAATTCCATGGACCTAAAGCTAGTTTCACGCCCCTTCTCTAAGATGTGCTTGAGCTTTTGCCCCTCTTTCTTTGAGCAGGTAAAATTTTGAATCCCTTCTCAAATGTATTCCATCCCCTTGCTAGAAAGGATTAATGACCAGTCTGTTACATTAGGGAAGCCATAACTGCACTGAAGATGGCTTGGAATGACGGAATCAAAGTTAGAAAATAGGGTGTGGAGCTTTGCATAAAATTAATGCTATTGGATGCCCCAAAAAGATTCCGGCGTTTGCTTCGTAATTTGCCAATTACATTTTCATTCTAGTTGCATGCTAGACACTTCAACTCGCAGTATGCCATATCGTAGGAAGGAATTAGTAATCTGAAAATGGAGATATGAGCTCTAACATTCCATGTTCATGTTGAAAGCAAAGCCAGAGAGATTTCACCGCTGTCAGGGAGGAATCTCCGGATGAGGAACATCAAATCTGGGTGACATTTTCTTTCATTACCTGGAAGGCGAGCAAGAGTTCTACTCATTGACCATTTTTGTAATTATGTCTAAAAATTGAATCAAATAGGTCTTAGAGGGAAATGCCAACTTCTTACTTCGGCACTCAGTTTGAGCTCCACAAACAGGGGAAAATCTATTATTGCATAGTATAGCAGGCCGAACAAAGAACTGAAAACTATTTTTAAGACAGTTCGATCTTCTCTGTGAAGACGTGAAGCCGTGAAACAGTGAAGTTCCTATTTGAAATTCCCAGTTTGCAAGAAGCAATAATAACACATGCAAAGTGTTTTCCCGAGACCTATTAGATTAAGTTCTCCACACCTTAGGCAAATTAACTGTACTCAATCAAAAATCAGTCAAACCTAATTTCTGTTCAGTTGACAGTAACGAAGTACAATTTTCTCTTGTGAATGAAATAATTTCTGCTCATGCTCGGAACATGGTAACTGATGCATTGCCTACCAAATTTTGTGTTAGTTATTTTGGGAGTCCCCTTTCACCCTGTCTGGTTTTGCCTTCAACATAAACATAGAATGTTAGAGCTCATAATTCCATTTTCAGATTACCAATTTTTCTTATGATGTGCCAAACTGTTAAGTTAAAAGGTTTAGTATGCAACTGAGATGGGAAGAAGTTGCCAGCTTAAAAAGTATTTCCTCTGCGGTGAATCAAACGTTGGAACGTTTCTTTGGGACACACAGTGGGGCATTTATACAGGGCATCATGACATTCGCTATCTAAGAAGAATTTGTTGTTCATTCTTATTAAGTCATGGTTAAAATCTTCCTGCAACCATTTAACAATATTTTAACTATTTTATCCTTTACATGATGTAATAATTATTTCCTTTTGCCTTTAATTTATAGCAGGTCCACATCAGCTCTTTTGAGTTGCCAGACTTTTTAACCTGCTTTGAGAAATAAAAAATGTATGTATGTATGTATGTATGTATGTATGTCTGAAGTGAATTAGTTGGTTAGAGACAGTGCAAATTAATTTCCTCCATTTTCTGTACCAAATTACAGTTATGATTATGATGATTATTATGATTATTTGAAGGTTTAACACCGAATAAAGGGATAATAACTGCCAAAACCTGCAACCATTTAACAATATGTCTGAAGTGAATTAGTTGGTTAGAGAAAGTGCAAATTAATTTCCTCCATTTTCTGTACCAAATTACAGTTATGATTATGATGATTATTATGATTATTTTAAGGTTTAACACCGAATAAAGGGATAATAACTGCCAAAAATATTTACGCGTCATGAAATTTTCAGTTGCTGTGGATAACATGGAAGCTGATTGTAATTTGGTACACTTTTACGGCTTAAATTGTAAAAATCATATAGTTCGCTCTGCTCGGTACCGTGGATACCCACTTCTCTTTCTGCCCCCATGCCCCATTATTTGGATTTTAGTCTCCTTGGTACACTTAAAGACCTAAAACTATACATTCGTTACTTTTTACTTTCATTATTTCATAAAAAACTGAGGTATTGTGACAGATTTTTCTTCAAGCCCGCAAAGGTCCGCAAAAATTCCTTTCTACCATACTCTCATCAACACTTTACGTACAACTTAAGCATAGTGTGGTTTGTCTGCTCCTGTCTGCAAGTTTTGTATCCAACTCGAAAGGTGAGCCCCTTGCAAATAGTGCCTTTAAAATAGCACAGTCCTTGGTGGTACACAATTAAAGATATTAGCAAAAAATCCACACAAAAAAGTCTTTTGTGCTGTAAAATCATTGATATTGTCAGGGGCAGGCAAGTACTATAATATATTTGACCCCATGTTTATCCGAAGGAATTGGAAAAAATAACCGGTTCTTTTATGGCACAGTATGGCTTTCCTGCCTAAAACAACCAGTTTTTGGGACAAAGGTCAAGTTTTAAAATCAGTCATCTTTGTCCATTAATTTCTCAAAAAATCAAGTTTTCTCACCTCCTACCTAGTCAAAATCATAAAGCTTACCTGTAAGCTGGTTCCACCTTTGTCCGCCAAATTTACTCTCAAAAAACCATTATTTCAAATTTCCACATAAGCGGTTCAACCTTTGTCCGCCAAAATTTACAAAAAAAAAGACCAGGAATTCCATTTTTGGCACTAAGGTGGTTCTACCTTTGTCCGTCAAATGAAGATAAAAAGACCGGTTCTTGGACAAACCAGGAGAAATATCAACAAATCTTTTAGAACCTAGGGACTAACCTCGGAATTGCCGCTTGAAGACTACCAGTTTTGGGACACTGCTGCTCTATAGATATACTTACGATGGTAATGATGCCTGCACACCTTCATGGCTACGGGTACCACTTTATTTCGAAAAACGGTATTTGGCCGAAACTACCAGTTTTCGGGACGAACATTGCCAGTGATTAAATTATCTATCAAATCGAAGAAAAATATCAACGTAAATGTGTCATCAAAAAAGATCAGTTTTTGGGACAAAGATGGTGAAACATATTCTCGTGGACTACCGGTTTTCGGACAAAGGTAGGACCATCGTCCTCAGTGTGACATGCCCGCCCTTGTATTGTCCACTAACGGTTAGAGATCAAAATGATTTAAAGGTTTTAGGGGCGATAAACATATCAATTTTCTCCCCAACGACGTCGTTTGGACGTTTTCGCTTAGACCCCCCTACCCCCCCCACAAAACGTCCATGACCTAAATATCGATATAGGCGAAATTTGTGCATGTTATATGCCTGGATTTTGCAGTGCTTAGTGTGGAGACTGACCCTGCGCTCAAATCAAATTTCATTGCTAAGAACAATTCTAACAACAGCAAAATAAACTGCAAAAAGCGAGAAATACACTTACCGTAAAAGCTCTATTAAGCCCCCGGGGGGCTTATTTAATTTCGGACCTTCCAGAGGGGGGGGGCTTAATAGAGAAGGGGGCTTATTAGAGAGGGGGGGGCTTATTCACAAAATCAAGTGACAAGGATATATTTGGTAGCTTTTCACTTCTTTTATCCCATAGTTTGCGGAATCAAGGTACAATTTTACGGCTGAAATATGTAAATTCGACACAGTTTTTATTCCAAAACGTGCCAAAATTAACATGGAAGGTAGTGTAGCTAAATGAATGGAAAATATTTGGTAAATTCTAGAATTTTGTATAAGGGGGGGGGGCTTAAAAGAGAGGGGGGGGGGCTTATTTCAAATTTTGACTCACAGGGGAGGGGCTTATTAGAGAGGGGGGCTTATTAGAGAGGGGGGCTTAATAGAGCTTTTACGGTACTCGCAACCATTCTGTACTTTAAATTTCTGCATATCAAAAAATAACAGCATCTTGAAGAATTTTCATCCAAGTGATGAAGAGATGAAGGCTTGAACCAACGAATCCTCTAACGAACATACTGAATTCCTATAGAACCTAATTTGAGGGATGTTCCCTGCATTGACGGGAAGTCCTTTTTATATAATTGTGAAAGTCATAAATGTATAAATGTCGACGTTGCCGTACCTTAGCCACAGGATAAGGATTCAGCTGATATCATACTATTGCTGAGTTCAATTACAAGTTGATTTCGTATCAAATTTAAAAAGATCTTTATGTTATGGTCTGAGTGTCTTCTTTGTAGGCCAACTTTTAAGATGAAAGAGTTTAAGATCCGAGCATATTAGAAGGCTTATTTTGACAATGAGAGACGGTCAACAAAGACAACGTTCAAATTTTACAGGTTGTGACATTTTGATCAGACCTTTTTTTCGATATAACGTCTCAATTTGAAAACGTCTTGAGGGAAAAAACCCTCCCCCCCCCAAAAAAAACGTCCAGACGACGTTGTTGGGGAAAAATCGATTTAGCCCGTAGTATGGAATGAAGGCGCTACAAGTAGCAGATAAGATAGCTTAATTTTCCGTGATCAACTGCACTGAGTTTTTCGTGTTCTAGTTTGCAAGAAAAGCTATCACGTAGATGCTTAAAAATTCTTTCAGAAAAGCAGTAGAGAGAAAATTTAAAAAGTTTTGAAATCCCCAACCACTGCTCTTTCAAAATAGCCATCTTTGGAAGCGATTGAAGGAAGTCAAATTTTTGGCCTATGTCATGATGATGCCCCACTGTGGACACCCGGTAGGAGTAAGAGGTCTCTAATTTCGGCCATCAATGCTCCTTTTATTTATTTCTCTTTCAGCAGACAATTGGAGCTGCATTTTTCTTGAAACAATGGGGACCGTACAATATTGCAATTTGGGTAAGTAACTATAATAATTCTTTTTGAAGCTGTTTTCCCTTGGTGTTTCAAAGCAATTTGGTTGTTCCAACCAAGACTGCCGAAATTCAAAAGGGGCAGAGTTCTATTTGGTATCATTTTGTGAAAACTCCAGCAAGATCATAGATACAAGAAACGTTTTAGGCTAAAATATGAAAATTGGTTCTTAAATGCGGGGCCTTACGGTATCTCTGACTTGTATCTCGATATTGTATCTTGATATTTCATCGTAGGATACCGCTGGGGAGGAGAAATTTTCTGGATTATCAGGATTTTATTGTCGTGGTGCGAATGCAGCAATTGTAGCTTACGATATACGAGACAAAAAGACATTCGAATCAATCGATGCGAGGTACACAACACTGCTCGAAACAGCAGCGGACAATTGTGCTATTGTATTAGCTGGAACGAAAAAAGACCTTGTAACTGATGCGAACAGAGACATTACCCGGGATATCGGCATCGAAAAAGTGGAGCAGTTATGCAAACGTTGGAACTCTAAAATGCACCCATCAGGAAAGGAACCATATTTCGAGACAAGTGCATTGACTGGTGAAAATGTGAAGGAGGTTTTTGAATATGTATTTCAGACATTGGTACCAGATTTATCAAAGGACAAGGTAGAGACAGTGAAAGACACCGTTGATATGGGGAAAGATCCAGCGACTAAGGAACATAAATGTGGTTGCCTATTGGTCTAAGATCTACCTAAGATATCCATATTTTTGATATTTCATCATAGATTGAGTCAAAAATAGGTTGAAACGTTTGGCGGGCTGTGGAGTAAAAAATGAGTTGCCAATATTCAAAATTAAAGTGTTAATCTATCAATCAAAGGCTAACTTAGATTTGAAAATTTTGTTTGGTAAAATTATTCTTCTTTAAAGGACAAGTCCGGGGTTGGTATAATTGTTGATTATTCAAGAGATTACGCTGTTGTGAATGGTGTGTAGTACATTTTTTCAATTTTTTCCTCTTCTAATCAGCGAAACTACGTATTTCAATCTGCTAAGAAGTGCGAAATGACGTCATTTTCTATGACGTCACTTCATGTTGACCTGAACGATGCTGCCAAATGTGTTGATGTTATACCACTCACAAAGCCAGCCTCCTTATCGCGCCTTCACAAACTCGTACAAAATACAAAATGGCGACGATATTTGGCCTAACTTACGAAGATTCATTGGAGGCATCAAAACTTGGAAAGAACTCACGATTGGTGTTCAGCAGTTGGTAAGGTTACCTTTTAACAGTAATTTTATCAACCCCGGACTTGTCATTTAAGATCCAAAAACTGGAAAGATGCCTTTAGCTGGTTTGAATGATAGCGAGAATTCCACGTTCCATTTTGGTCAATTATTTACTTGGTACTGGAATTTAAATTCGATACAAAAATTGTCAGTTTCAGTAATAGAATTTTAATTTCAATAGCAAGCAGTAGCAAGTTTTAGTTTGAATTCGTCTTTTAGACTGCGTTGACATTGCAACGGCACAGTTTTGTCGGTTACAAACTTTAGTCCGGCTACAAAGTTGTCTAGTCCGGCTACAAAGTTGTTTAGTCCGGCTACAAAGGTGTTTAGTCTGGCTACAAAGTTGTCTAGTCCGGCTACAACGTTGTCTAGCTAGACCGGCTACAAAGTTGTTTAGTCTGGCTACAAATTTGTCTAGTCTGGCTACAAAGTTGTTTAGTCCGGCTACAAAGTTGTTTAGTCTGTGTACAAATTTGTCTAGTCCGGCTACAAAGTTGTCTAGTTCGGCTACAAAGTTGTCTAGTCCGGCTACAAAGTTGTTTAGTCCGGCTACAAAGTTGTTACAGCTTGACAGCTTTTACAAAGCTCCAGAAATTTTTTTCTATGGATAGAACCAGCAAGAATATTATGGATTAGCAGGCGCAGTGTAAACTTTCTTTTGTGACGGATGAAGTTGTCACCTGTACAGCCATAGACCCGAAATTAAGAAATGAGCACAAGTGGTGGAGAATGGTTCAGTAATACTTGCACGATTCAGTAATACATACAAATGTACAAGTTTTCATCATACCTGCCAGTTAACTGTGTTAAATTTCTTTTGAATCCTCTATCAGTTACACAGACTTCCATCGCTCATTCTCTGTTCTCATTAGGCCATACACTGTGTCGTGTTGTTGCAGTTGTATTGAATATATAACAGTACAACACATTCAATACAACTGCAACAACACAACACAATGTATGGCCTAATGAGAACAGAGATGTAGAGATGGAAGTGTGTAACTGATAGAGGATTCAAGAGAAATTTAACACAGTTAACTGGGAGGTATAATTAAGTCTTATTATATTTGTATGTATTACTGCATCCTGCAAGTATTACGGAACCATTCTCTGCCACCTGTGAAATGAGTGAAAGAGGTTTGTATGGGAGTGAGGATTACACTTTTCATTCTGATCCATGATTTACTTACTATTTAAAAGTAAGTTCAATCCAGTTGTCTGTTTCAAAAATAGAATTTAAATGTAAATGGCAAATAAGTCATGGACCAGAATCTAATGCGTAATTGTTACACCCCTTCAAACCCCTTACCAACATTTTTCTGATTTGTGGGTCTAAGTGATGAGTGCTTGTGGCAAACAAAATTTTTGCGTCTAAGTAAGCATTTGAATGAAAGATCAACATTTTAGTGTCGAAAGTTGGTCACGTACGTTTTGTTCCACAGTTCACCAAACGTTCTAACTGCTTTATTCCGCCAACAGAACCTTATAACAGTATCAAACCAAGTTTATTGATGGCGGTATCAGTAGAATAGAGCTTGATTTTGTTACCTTTAGTGTGGTTTAAGCCTACCAGTTTAAGCCGAAGGTAGAAGGCAAGACTTTCAAAAGGCTACTGAACGTAGGTTAATATATTTTACTGAATAGAGGACATATTCTGCTAATATTAGAATTGTATGTGGCATAAATTGGTATCTCCGAGGGGCAAATCACTCCGAAAATAGTGTACGAGATGTTTTGATTTTTAAAATGCCTCAGATTTTTCAAAGATTTTTTAGATTTTCCCAGGACTTTCCAAGATTTTTTGAGATCGCTAAGACTTTTCGGATTCTTAGACTTTCGAGATCTTCAAAATCCTGGGCATTTTCAAGTATTTTCGAGATTTGGCAAGATTTTTGACGATTTTGCAAGATTTTTGTGTATTGAAACGATTTGTGAGATTGTCAAAGAATTGTCGGAAGATTTTTTCAGAATTTGTATTTTCTTAGGCCGTAGAAATGTGTAGTTCTCGAGATTTAAAAGATTTTCAGGATTTTCTTTGGGATTTCTAAGATTTGTGGAGATTTGTGAGATTTTCAAGAGTTTTCGAGATTTTTTGGAATTTTTTAAGGTCTTTCTACTTCTTAAAAAAGAGGCTTGCATCGAGCGTCCAAGTCTGGTGAATTTGTGAAGGAAAACAAATGCATGACCCCTGTTCTTGGTAAAACATTGCTCGTTGTGGTAAGACGTTGCTTCGAATATCCACAGGTGGCGGAGAATTGTTCAGTAATACTTGCACGATTCAGTAATCCATACAAATGTACCAAGATTTAATCATACCTGCCAGTTAACTGTGTTAAATTTCTCTTGAATCCTCTATAACTTATACAGACTGCCATCTCTACATCTCTGTATTCGTTAGGCCATAATTGTGTTGTGTCGTTGCAATTGTATGTTGAATATATAATATATTGAATATATCGTGCAAGTATTACTGAACAATTCTCCGCCACCTGTACACTTTCAGAGAGGTTATTGTCGACAAATTTGCAAAAAGTGAGTTAGCAATGGTTCATTTTACACAGAGGCAAATGTTATTAGTCTTTTTGCTTTGCTTCTCGTTATTCTCATTCATTGCTAGCTGACTTTCCTTTCAACTGAATATCAACGGTTAAAAACAGCAAACTTGATTTGCAAATCGCAAAATGAAGCCCTTGCATTCAGGGAGCGCCGAACTTGCATTCTCCCTCTTTTAGTTTGCAACTGTTTGTTACAGAACAAATCAGCTAACAGTGAATGAGAATGACGAGAAACAAGGCTAGACGCCAGATGAAACTAAATCATTTCTTACTTGCTTTGAGTAAACTTAAAGTTGATGAACTCGGGATGAACTCTCTGAAATTTGTTGTGAAATCCGAGGGAAGTTTTTGCCACAGCTAGCATCGTTATACCGAGAACGGGGGTCATGCTTTAGTTTTCCTTCACCAATTTACCAGGTTGAATGCTCGATCCAAGCCTCCTTTTAAGAAGTAAAAAAGTTTGATTCTGCCCATCATTCAAAGAAATAAAAAGAGTTGTGTTGATACAGGAACTTGATATCAAAAGGTCTGGTTTCGATGCAACCAGTAATCTTGACTTTCTTTCTCCATAAATCAGCAACTACTGACAAGATTTACTTCAATGATGTCTAAAACTCTAAGTTGAAACCTTTTCCATTGAGAATAAACAAAAATCGGGAACGTTGGATTCATGGCTGCTTCGTAGCGTCCATCCAAATGGTGACCATATTTTCTTGGACACTCTCAGGTTTAGATTGTCCAAAACATATTGTGGTCTTAACGCTGAACTCGGACTTTCTGCATTTTTTTGTAAGCTGGCCATACTTCATAAGTTTTAAATTACCCAAGTAAATGCAGCGGCAATCATTTCTTAAGTAATGGAAAAGCCTGCGTAAGTAGCGGAAAGGAGAAAACCTTTTAGTGAATAAATCAAGGCCTAGAAAAACGACAGTAACTTTCTTTTGAAGGACGCTTTCAGGTGTGACTACTCTCATAGCTGTTTCTACTGTGATAATTTGAATCTTAGCACAGATTTAATCTTTGTAAAAATTATTTCAATTTTAGCTTTTATCGATGCATATTACACACACATTTTGTATCGGGAAATCTCATGATTATTTACGACAGCTGTAGTGTCAATCGGTTGAATTGTTTTGTGCCCTCTCTGTCCTAGATTAAGTTAGGGTGGAATGGCTAAATGTGAAGTGGAAAATCACATTAATAAAAGCAATTCTGAAGGTAGGAGAAATCTTGCTTGAAAGAATGTTTGATAAGAGAGCAAGAGTTGAAAGCCTTTCTCCATATACATTATTTCTAATCAAATATCAGGGTTTACGATTTCGAATTACGATAATAATGGCTAAAACTTTACATGATCTGAAATTTGACAATACAATTATATACAACGAAGCATATATACAGAACCATCAGTCTCTTGCTAAACTGTCTAGTACCGCTGTGGCACGGTGCAGTCCAAAACGGTGTTAGAATAACTTTATGGTGTATTTGAATTTTTTTTCAATTTTACAAGTAGTACGGATCAACTAGCTGTAATTTATATACTGGGTGAGCAAGAGAAAAGTTCCCATTTCTGAAAATTCATAACACCATCAGCACTTTCCGGATCTGAATGATTCAAATCCCAGTCAAAAGCCGAAAGATCGAAGTATTTTTGTGATTTTCCTCGCAATTCTACCAGCACTAGAAGTATAGGTAAATTTAACTTTATAAAAATTCTATATTTAAAAACTGGCTGAAAAATTGCCGAAAACATCGATCAAATTGTAAGGACTCCCGCAACACAGAACAATACGAAATGGGTGTTTCACCTCTCCCAAGGGTTATGCGACATTAGTTATCAATCAAATACACAAGATTTTTAATCCCATGGAAATAAGTGTGCAGTGATATCACTCAGCCTTGTCTTTCTTGATCTGTGCGAGGAGTCGTTTATGATTTGATCAATGTTTTAGGCCATCTTCAGTCATTTTGCAACCGTGGAATTACTGTAAAGTTGAATTTACCTATATTTGTAGTGCTCGTGAGGCAACGAGAAAAATCACAAAAATACTTCGATCTTTTGGCTTTTAAATAGAATTTGAATTATTCAGATCTGTGCAGTACTGTGGTGCTAAGAATTTTCAAAAGTGGGAAATTTTTTCTGGCTCACCCGGTATTCTATTGCAAACGCTTACTACAACAAAAATTGATAATGATAATGAATATCCCTGCATGAACAAAGTTTGCAAAATCATACCGTTGCCAAGACGAGAACGCCAAAATGTAAAGAAACAATTTGTGAAGGTGAAGTTGCGGTTTTCAGCGCCAAGCGCTGGGATCGCAGAGATAACTAAGCGCAAATCGAGTCCGCGACCCCTTGTCATGACGCTCAAAAGGTGCTGGTGGGATTTGAACCCCGTCCGCCTGACTGTTCTGGGCCACAACACCTTTGTTAATACCCCACTCGCAATGAAACGGTTACACCAGATTCATCTAAATTAAATTTTAACCAATCAATGCATTCAATTTGTTGGACTGACCAATCTAAATGCAGCATTTTGACTATACCAAGGTTTAGTTTCAGCTGATTTAACTTGGCAAAGTGAATGGGGGAATAAGACTCAATTTAAAGCAATTTATAGCAACCACGTCCACACAGGGTTTCGTCATATTGGGACAGAAACGAGAAGGGCGCCCCAAATCCGTCTCAAAGGCCGTCTCCGTCCCAATATGACAAAAGGCCCCTTGGGGCGAGGTTGAATTTATACCTTTTGACTAAGCTGGAAAATGATAACAATGCCAATAACAGAATCATGAAAAAGTATTCATTTGATGACATCACGTCCTCCTATGTCTGTAACAGGAGAAAGTATCTGAATGAAAATATGAAAATCAACGAGAGGCAGGCAGCGCGCATTGAAAGCTGAGTAAGTCATTTAATTCATAGAGACAGAACAAGTACTTGCATGCAGCGAAGGAGGATCACATTGATAGGGTGAAGCCTATCAGCGAAATACGGTATCAGATCTTCACAAAAAGGGCGTATGTCCCGGGGGGGGGGGGGTACTCCCATACTTGACTTGGCAGGATGTGCCGCTCAACAGGGTGTCCTTTTACGATGAAAATTATGCGACAGGGTGTCCTTTTTTGATAAAAATTATGCGACAGGGTATTACAATTGATAAGAAAATTATGCGACAGGGTATCATGTGGAAGGACACATTTTAGAGTTCTCATGAAACAATGGATTTCGGCAAAATTCATATGCGACAGGGTATACTTTTGGGCAATTTTTTTGCGACAGGGTACAGGGTGTTGAGCGGTTTGTCACACACCCCCGTAACTTCCTTAGTCAAGTACCTCCCCCCCCGGGGGGCGTATGTACAGCATAATGTTTGCAGAGTCCAAAAAAGTTCTGGTGTTTAAAAGCTTAAAGTACCTAGAGTACTGGAAGGATCTCATTGGAATGAATTCTGTCTGGTGGCCGAAACACCGAGTAGTCTTGTGTTTGTTCTCGCATTTTTACGAGTACCGAGAATAGACGTAAACTCGACTACTCGAAAATGACTTATTTACAAAATGAAAGAAAAATGTCCTGAGACATTCGATCATCTCTACAGAAACCTCTGACACAGTGGAACACAAAAGTACATATGGTATCGAATGTCATCTGCTAAATGACTATGTGTTTCAGATCCTCTTTCAAGCATTTTGCAAACAATGGATTTGCCAGAGTCGAAGTCGACGCAGTCGAATTTGCCTAAATTTCAGGGCTCATGATATACGAATAAGATCACAAGGAATGTTCTTAATGTTTCTGTTACCAACTAAAATGTGATTTAGTCAAATGGATCCATTGCTTTCGCTATTAAAATTTTTGAAATGCGTGAACACTTTTCTGACCCACCCTTTAAAGTCTGGTCAAAATTAGAGGGACGACTGCACTTTTAGCGGACCAGCTTCATGTCATATTTCCGAGGAATATATTTAACAAAATACTCTCCTAAAACCCTATTTTAACCGCAACTAAACCCGGGGACACAACTAGCTCTACCTTAACCTTAACTAGCCCTCACTAACCCAAACTTACCCTAACTGATTCTAACTAACTCTAACCTATCCTATAAATCTTATTCCAAAGCATAACCCTGACCTTTAGACTTTATCCCATGACATATAACATGTGGATGTTGAAAGTTGGTCCGTTAAAGTGCAGACTACCGGGTTACCCAAGAAAACTTCTAGAGCTGCAGTGGATTATAACTTGCTCACTGAAATCAAAAGCTATTGTCAAATGCTTTTTGTGTCACATTATTTCAAAGGCTTTGCTATCTTTTGAGATGCTGTACGGTCATTTTAAGCGATGACTACCATCTGAAAAATCAGATTTTGAGTCAAATAAACGCCACCATTTGTAGTCACAACTTTGTGAAAACTCAAATGTTGGATATTTTTTGTCTGTAAAAAGATTAGCCTCTGCTCCTTATCTAAATTTAGTGCTCCAAAGCAAATTTGGAATTCCGATTTTGCCCATCTTGCAAAACGACTGGAAAGCGAGGAAATAGTCCGAGAAATGAACGAATTTCCATATTTTGAAATTGCAGTCCCGGACATTTGGCATAGCTTAAACTGGCCAAGTAACATCTCAAAAGATAGCTGAGCCATTCAGCTACATGCTGATACCTTGTTTGTATTCACAGCAGTTGCTTTCAGGAAATCATGTGAAATCTAGCTCGTGATTAATTTTTTTGGGTCACGCGGTAGCCAAATGCGATTCTACACAGTTGATCCTATAGTTGCTGCTAGCTTCCAAATCGGATCATCCTCCTTGTCATCGTAGGCACTTTCACCATCATCCTCAACGTCGCTTTCACTGTCAAGCACTTCTATCAGTGGCTTTCTTGGTCCCTCTTTTTCAACCTTTTTTACAAAGGATTCGTTTGTTAGCAGGAAGCTATTCGTTTTTACGGCATCATCCTGGAGAGCAACATAAAACCTTATTCCTCTGAACAGATTTTGGATTGCATACAATAAGTCCACGCATATAAGAAACAGGCATACGAGAAACTGCAGCTTGCCATAATAGGGTATATTTTCTCCTTTGCAAAAAACTTGAAATTGATTGCCTGTTGTTTTTGTTGAATTTCTTTTTATCTCATCACATAAAATGATACATCATTATTTACAAATTTAGACCTGCAACACTTTAAACCTTTGCAACTATTGTAACTTTGCGACTCAAGCCCGAAACGTTCAGTATTTCAAGCTCTAGGCTATATACTATGTTTAACGTAATTTGTGTATTCATTGGTTTGTTTTTTTTCAATTTGTTCTGAGTGAGCTTGTCCGGATTTCTAGCTACTGAAAGCTAATTTAGGCCCACTGTGCATGCCGCATCCAGGCATGGGACCCCTAGTTTAACGTCCCTTCCGAAGGACGACGAGGTGAGTTGCGAGGTCAGTCCTCAGAGGTCACCCATCCGAAATATGACCTCACTCGACTAAGCTTAACTTCAGTCACCTGACGAAGACTGTAGAAGCCACTCGGCCACTCACCCCATAGCCGCACGTACAAACAAACACTTTATATCTGATGCTCTTGGGGCGTTTTAGTATTATGCTTCTTTGTGCGAAAAAAAAAGGCTATAGCCTTACTTTGTGGCGGAAAATAGGGATTTCTGAAAATCCCACGTTTTCGCGACAAAGCAAAGGCCATAGCCTTACTGTTGCCAAAAATCGCGATTTCTGAAAGTCCCATATTTTCGCAAAAAGCAAAGGCTATAGCCTTACTTTGCAACTATTGCAACTTTGGGTAAAGTCCAAGGCTTTATAAAAAACGGGTATCTCATAAAAAACTTCCCAGTTTTAAGCTCAAGTATCTCCCGACTTGCTTATCTCAGCAAAACAAATAAAACATTTCCCGAAAGTTTAATAACGCAGTTACAAAATGAGCCATAGTTTGATAAAATTGAGCAACGGAAAAGAAAACGGGAGTCGTCAATCCTGAACCAACTTTTCACCATTTGTGTAAGCAGCGTTTTACGATATCAACAGGCAGGTTGAAGCGCTCACCAATTTTGCAACAAAAACCCCCGTCCGGCTTACAACAATAGGGTATGACACACTCAGAATGTAATTTTTGCAAGGTTGTCATTTATACTAAGATGAATTTCAAAACATAGGCACATTATTCTGGTGTGGCTAATTACACACCAGTGCTCATTTAGCAACTGCATCACCACACTTTCTATTGGTTTTGCTGAGACAAGCAGGTCGAGAGACGTTTGAAATTAAAACTGGGAAACATTTTACGAGACACCCTGCAGCAAAACGTTCCATATAAAAGAGAACTTTCTTGTCAGACATATATGAAATTTGCAAGCCTCTTGCAAAGGTATTTTCTTACACATATGAGACAAAACAGCATTATTGAAATTTTGAGATTCTTGTGCGGGGACTGATTGTAACAGACTCATAACAGACATACTAGCTTTCGCAGCTGATACAAAGTTAAGGGGTCTATTTTGTCCAGCATTCCTTGCACGTGTCGTTTCTTGGTTTTTTGGTTGGCCTTTGTTGTCGCCATTTTCATGGGCCATGAAAGTGACAACAACAAAGGCAAACCATAAGACGATACATGCAAGGCATGCTGGATAAAACAGACTCTTTAGTGACAAAAAACTACCGGATGTCCTAAAAAGTACTTCTGTTTGAAAATTCACCAAAATCTACAAACAAGATAACAAGAGAATTGAAAGACATGACCATAAAACGAATTGCAAAAATTGAAGGTCAAAAAACATTTGTATAGGACTAACCAGTAAAACGTTGGTTTGTGGCTTTCTTTCTTTAGACGACTCGTGAAGATCGATAGTCTCTAAGTCATCATCTGGAAAATAAAAAAACATATTCTATGCAACGTAATGTACTGTAATATAACATAATATGATGTGAAATGACACAGCACAACATTACATTACATGGCATAGCATGGCATAACATAACACAACATAACATTACATAACACAACACAACATAACATAACATAACATAACATAACATAACACAACATAACACAACATAACATAACACAACATAACATAACATAACATAACATAACATAGCATAACACTACATAACATAGCATAACATAACACAACATAACATAACATAACGTAGCATAAAAAAACATAACATATCAAAACATGACATGACATGACATGGGCATGACATGACTTGGACATGACATAACGTAGCATAAGGTAGCATAACATAACATGACATGACATGGCATAATATAACATATGACATATAACATATAACACATAACATATGACATATAACATAACATAACGTAACATGACACAAGACAATACAGTACAATGTAACACAATGCATGCAATATAGCGCAATACAATAAAGAGTGCACCAAAGAGCTTAGATGTTTGAAACACTATAGTGCCCAGAGTACCGAGTGGATTTGAAACATATTGATTTTTGCTTGATAGCAGAAATATTGAAGTATTGTTGTGATTTCTTTTCTGTTTCAATGATTACAAAGAGTACAGGTAAATCTGACTTAACAAAAATCGCGTGTCTGCCAAACACCTGTAAAGGTTTGAAACCCGTGATCAATTCGTGAATGAACTTCTCACTCGTTACTTTCATGGGATCAAAAACCTTCAGTATAGTTCAAAAATCAGTATTTGTTCAAAAGAGGTGTTGGCAGACTTTGGTGATCCCGTTTTCATTAGTAAATTTCAATGGTGAATCTTAGCCTGCTGTTTTAAAAATTTTCGTAGGAAATTTATTCCATCTCAGCGAAGTTAACTGTTCAGAATCGGATAGGTTTGGAGTTACCGTTCCAGCACACCCTACAAATGTTGCCTTTTCGACAATGTACTCCTTTGTTCCATCCTTTAGAAGAGTGGGATGAGTGCAGTGGTGGTTATTCAAAATGGTAAGGTCCCCATTAAAAGAACTATGGTAAGTATACAAGGCGATAGCCAACGGACGGGTTTTGCAGCAATCAGGATATCATAAGCGGTAATTAACGTAGGTATTGGACTTGCTCCAAGTCTCGCTCTTGATCAATAAACAAACGGGAGGGAAGAAGAAGAAGAAAAGGGGAGGGAAAGGGGAGGAGAGCGAGACTTGTGGCCTACCTGTTCCGAAAACGAGACCGGTCAAGATCTTGACCGGCGGCTTTCTTTCATGTTAGCGGAAGGCCAATCAAAATTGAGCAGGTGAATGCCGAGCCTCGTTTTCGGAACACGTAGTCCACAAGTCTCGCTCTCCTCCCCCTTTCCCTTCCCTTCTTTTCTTCTTCTTCCCTCCCGTTTGTTTATTGATCAAGAGCGAGACTTGGAGCAAGTCCACGTAGGTATCAGTTCGGCACAAGTGCGATGCTACAACAATGGTAGTAAGTCTAGGCGAGTCTCTAATAGACCATTTCGACAATTAAAAAAGGAGACTGGGGAGAGCGGTTTGTTCTGGTAAATGGCTGCCACGAAGCTTCTACGAATGATAGATTTCTCTCCACAAAAACTTTTAGTTTTAAATTCATGGTTGAAAACACAGATCTTTGAGAAAGAAGTCCCTAAAAAGTAGTAGTCGCAAGGATGTCCCATGACTCATATGCCTCGTAACGAGGGGGAGACCTCCCATAAAACAGTTTTGGCGGGAAAGCGGGAAGGTATTCGTCATTTTCCTTCGAAGTTGCTCGAGCAGATCAGAAACGAATCAAGAAACAAGAAATATTGTTGTGATAAATATGGAGAAGAACTAGGCAGTTATTTTATCTTGTGTGCAAAGAAGACATAAAATTTGGTGTAATACTGTTTAGGCTTGAAGGTAGCAGCATAAATAAGTCATTTCTGCAACGTTTTTCTTGCTGAAAAGTTGCTTCTTAATGATTATCAATTGAAATTGAAACTCAACAGACGAGGTCGAGGAGCCCCTGCAGAGAATTTCTTGATCCTTATACAGGTAAGCTGCATCCTTATTTTTAGAAAGCTTTTTTATGTTGCAACTCGCTGATAAAACCGAAGGTTTGATTTGGTTAGCTCGTCCGTTTTTTAGACTTCTTTATGGTGGTAGAAATCAGTTGCTTTGCTGCGCTAGCCATACCTATGTTTCTGCAGCGCAAGGAAGACATAGGCAGCAATATTCCTTGCAAACAACTAAAATCAATATTTCAACTTACCTCTACCAACGAACCTTGGCTTGGAATCTGTTAGATTTTTGAAAATCCCCCTGACTTTCGTTCGAAGCCTACCATGTCTCAGCTTCGTTTCATGTATGTTCTTCCTTTATCAAGCACAAGAATATTTCTAAATTTGTATTCCTATCTCATCAAGCCTGCAGGACTCAGAGAGGCAAAGCTTTGTCGTAAGGAACCTTCTCAAAATCGCCAGGAACAATATTGAAACGTTTGTTTATCTTGCTTTTACATTCTTGCTTGAATTCTGATCTGATTGCACAACTTCGAAGGAAAATGACGAATACCTTCCCACCTTCCCGCCAAAGCTGTTTCATGCGAGGTCTCCCCTCGTTACGAGGCATATGAGTCATGGGACATCCTTGCGGCTACTTTTCAGGGACTTCTTTCTCAAAGATTCGTAGTTTCAACCGTGAATTCAAAGCTAAAAGTTTTGTCGGGAGAAATCTATCATTCGTTGAAGCTCCGTGGCAGCCATTTACCAGAACAAACCGCTCTCCCCAGTCTCCTTTTTTAATTGTCGAAATGGTCTATTACCGGGTTAGGATTCATTGTTTCGTAATTCAAATTTGCTCATTGTGACGTCAAGTGGATTGCTGTGTATATAACGCCAGAAATCTAAGGTTGATCTCATTTGAAATACAATGGTTATTCGAAGCGGAATGTTTCGTATATGTGATGTAGCATAAATTCACTTGCTGTCAGAGATGAAATTCATTTGCTTAAAAGCTTGGAATAGTTGAGAATGGCTAAAATATTCGGTATTGGTGAAGAAGCTATGGAACTAAATTTTACCTCGATGTACCAGAATACATTAAAGAGAGGTAAGATACGTGCATTTATATGAAGGATTCTTGTTGGATAATTTCATTCTTGAGTTTGATTTTGACAAAATTTTTGATGGGGAAAAACTAAGATCACGTTTTCACTGTACTTATGCAGGGTTCATCATTTACGAAGCTTTTACGGTTCAAGAGCGCTTACGTCACTCTAGAACAAAACTGTTCAACAGAAAGAAGGGAAAAGGCGTTACAGATTAACAGCAACAGGTTAAATGCGAGGCTGATCCGATATACTTTTGTTACAAATCCAAATTTGTACCGGGTACGGTGTAAACGGGTTTAAGCTTTTGTCTCCAGTTGATGGAAGCGTTTGGCCACCGTAGCGAAAGAACTCCTGCACAATCATAGATATTGTAGACACGTTCACGATACGAGGACTTGGACTCATCCTGAAAATGAGTTGAATGGAGGCCGCGTCGATCTGCAAACTAGTTCCCAGGCCATAATTTTCAGAGCGCGGTGCAGTTTGAACTTTAGGCCTATTTCAAATTGTCGAGGGTAAGCCATCGGCTCCAAATCAAGAAAGAAAAGATAAACAATGAATTGAAGCCAAGAAAGGTAATGAAATACATATATTCATTCAGGAACGTTTAGGCCAGAAATTGTGGACACGACCTAGACTGACGACGTGATTCGTTGTATTCGTTCAACATTTGTAATCTGATGTTTTAATTTCACTCATATAAAGGACTCACGACCAAACGGATTCTAAACAGGGACTAAAATCTTACGAAAGATCAGATGAAACTTACAACATCTTCCATCCTACGAACGTCGAAAGAAAAGTCGAACGTCCCTTCGAAGGTCATTTCGAGTGGCGCTTCGATTCGAGAAGTCGAACTTTGAAATAATGAGCCAATCAAACGCTACAAGTAGGCACGTGGGTTGACCATATTAAGAAAGTAGTGATCTGATTGGTCGCGCCGTGAACGGGGCGGACTTGGCCTAATTAGTCCCTGTATTGAAGCGTAAGGACAGAAGTCGCTCAACTGAAGCGATAACAACAACAACAACGAGCGTAAGTTAGAGGGACTTATGTAATGTAATCTAGACACGACCAACACCCAGAGCATAACCGCAATGCCTATGATACAATCAAACAGTAGTAAGCAGAGTTCAGCCGAATTAAAATTAAAATTCAAAAGCAAACAGGCAAAATTGAGAAAATGAATCAGACAGCATGTCAAAATTATGTTTAAACTTCATGAAAGAATTAAAAAGAAAGGAACCAAGACGACTTAGCTTCTTTTGCGTTGGAAAATATGTAGAAGTTGGAGGAAGAATATTGGGAATTCTAAATTCTAAAGAATTCAAAATGTCTCGTTATAGGAAACCATTTTAGCAACAAATAAACGGCGAGGAAATTTTTCTAATGGTGCTGAAGAAGGAAAGATAGCTTGTCCAAGAGGCAGCAATAGGAAGGGTCCATCCAAAAGCTTTCATGGACCTCTTCAAATGCTTGAACAGTTTGTTAAAAGCGTTAGTGTTTATATTGATGCGAGGAAATCAAACTACGTAACGTTTTGTTGAGTTGGCTTACCGGGTGAGCCAGAAAAAAGTTCCTACTTTTGAAAATTCATAACACCAAGACTACTACACGGATTTGAATCATTCAAATTCTAGTTCAAAGCCGAAAGATCAAAGTATTTTTGTGATTTTTCTCGCTGTCCTGCCAGCACTAGAAATATTGGCAAATTCAGCTTTATAGAAATATCATGGTTGCAAAATCACGGAAAGAGCCTAAAACATTGATCAAATCGTAAGGATTCTATTCAAATCGAACAATAGGCCATGAGCGTTTCACCGCCCTCAAGAGTTATAAGACATCGATTTTCAAACACATACGAAAGATTTTCAGTGCCAAGGAAATTAATGCCTAGAGGATATCTCTCACCCATGAAAAGTTGCATTTCGTTCATTATTCTGTGCGCGAGGTCATTTATGCATTGATCGATGTTTTGGGCCATTTTTCAGTAATCAATCAACCATGAAATTTTTGTAAAGTTGAATTTACCTATATTTGTAGTGCTGGCAGGACAGCAAGAAAAATGACAAAATTACTTTGATCTTTCGACTTTTAACTAGAATTTGAATGATTCAAATCCGTGAAGTAGCCTTGGTGTTATGAATTTTCAAAAGTGGGAACTTTTTTCTGGCTCACTCGGTAGAACCGTAGAGGTAAACGTCTCTCAAAATGCGCTGTGTGAGATTACATTCCTCTCGTGTGAAATATGACATTTAAGGGAAACAATTGCAACTATTGTACATTGACATGCGCCATCCCTTTGTTAGCCGCTATTTTCGTGGACAATTGAAATGGTGACAACAAAGGTCAACAAAAGGATGTATTCACAAAGCATGGTGGTTGAATTGTTCAAGCTGTGATTTCATGAAAGCCCTTATGAATTCAATTTCATCATACTGTCATGCTTTTGACATTACAGGTATGAATGTGAAAATATGTGTCAATACTAAGATTTGCAGGTACAACAAGATTTTTGCTTCAATGATACAAAATCGCAAACAAAAAAGACTTCTGCTTTCGAGCCGAGCCTCTTTTCTTGAAGAGATCGATTGACTAATAATTTTTAAAACAATCTCTAAAAGACACAAATAGCTGTCAAAGAAATAGAACATCAACTTACCTTCTTGAGAATCACTTAGCAAAAACGCAGATGTCTTTTCAGTCGTAGAAACCCGATCATTCAATGAGAAAATACCATGATCAAATTTCTTTGAAGGTCGTAAGATTGGTATCTCCTCGATGTTCTCAGTCGTTTCATCCCTTTTCATCATTTCTGTATCTTTGCAAATGTTGGCTTGCTGATCATCATGTGAAGCAACCGTATCCTCAACAGTGACATTAACTGCATTACAAGACGTCTCTAACTTTGGACGACTGTTTCCTTCTCTCAATATTGGTATCTCCTCAATTGGTTCATTGTTCGTCGATATATCTGTGATTACTTTCCCTTTGGCTTCTTGATTAGTTTGTTTATCCTCCTGTGAAGCTGTCTTATTCTCTTCAGTAACATTGACTGCATCACAAAATGTCTCTAAATTCGGATGACTGTTTAGCCCTTCCGTTTGATTTGCTTCCATAGCTTGAGCCTCGTCATAGAGGTTCTCGGATCTCGTTTCTATGCTTTCCAGATCCGGCAAATCTGAAGTAGCACCGGATGATGAATCGCGCTCCTGAAAGGAAAACGCTAGTGTCATCTTCTTCATCACGAAGTTGGGGACTCCATACTTCACCATGATACTTTGCACGTGCATAAACCATCGAAACATAATATTGGCGACAAATCATACAGGTTGCCAGCTTTGTCTTAGTATTTCGTTCCAAACTTAAAACGTTTTCCTTAAATCATATTCGCAGAACTAACCCACCGTAAGGTAAATCTAGACTTAATCATCATCTGTCTTGCGAAAAGAGGAAAAAATCTTATACCGGGTGAGTCAATAAAAACGCCCGGCGTTTGAAAAAATCCTGCTCCCTGAATATCAAAGCAATGATGTTGAAACCTGTCTTGTTTTATCCTCGATATGTCAAATTAGGTTCAGTAATTTACCCGGCTTTAATCGGTCATTCCTTCCCGTCGAAATAGGAGATTTTCTGCAGAAAGCCCCTCTCGAAAACCTGCAAAAACGAGCGAAAACAGCAAGCAAAATTTCCCTTTGTTCTCCTTCCTACCAATAATGACTCCTGGATGTGCTCATGTATCTTGTCCTCTAGGGAGAATGGACTCCCCCTGAATAAGTTATTCACACTAGGGGAAGACTTTTTAACCATCCAAAACGAAAGCACGTGCTAAAGCGTGCTGAAAGTCATCGCTTTGAGGTAAACACATTGGGGACTTTTGCTTGCAATTTTAGGACGTTTTTTAAGGTTTCTCAAAGGGACTCATTTTGGAAAATTGCCAACAGAATCTGAACGGAGTGACCAATTTTAGTCAGGAAAATTTCTGAACACAAGTGAACATGTTAGCTATTTAATCAGATATTGCAAAATATCGTTGCTTATATAATCAGGGAGCAGTAGCCTTTCAAACGCCGGGCGTTTTTTCTGACTCACCCGGTAGTTATTGATATATCTCACAAGAAAATAAAAATGATTCGGAGTTTTAAAGCACCATTGTCTTTCTTCTCTAAATATACCAAAATCAAGTAAATTTTGAAAGCATTACATAGCTCTATATACATTTGTAGAAGGGTGAATGGGGTTGTCATAAGAATCAAGAAGATGCAGAATAAAAGTGTTTTTAAACTTCCAAACGTCTTGATTATGAAACTTCTTCCGACCAGGAAGATATCAACTCCTTAAGGAAATATGGGAAAATCTGACTACAACGCTAGAACCCGTTCTTTCCTAATCTTCTTTATTTTGACACTACCAGAGAACAAAGAAGTGCCGCCTTCCAAGCAACCATATAATTTAGTCTTCTTGCAACATAAATCAGCAACAACCGCATGTGATAATGGCTTAAACAAGGTCTCAAACTTTAAGGCTGTCTTCCCACTAGCTCGGGTTGAAACAAAAACAGGTTACAAGCTATCCTCCTTGCGTGGCATTCCCACTAACTTAGTTAATGAACAAATAAGTTTGGAACAAAGTGCTTTCCTATCGATCCAGTTAATAAAGGGATAAGTTTATAAAACGAGTTTCAGAGTGGATTAGTTTAAACCCGAAATCTTTCAGCCCATCTGTAGGTTACTGGAAATTCCTTAAGCGGATAGAAGTTTCAACCCAGTTGCAACAGGAATAATATGCTCTACTTTTAGCACTTTAAATTGACGTTGAAACGACAATAAGGGAGATGAAAGACTAAAAATGACTGGTGGAAACGACAGAGAACGAATAAAATAGGTTCACAGTAGCGATTCCCTCGATTCACTTTGAAGATGGATAACTTTTAACTGGCTATTGCTTAAATTCGGGCTAGAGGAAAGGCAGCCAAAGTTAAAGTATATCCTCAGTAACTGTGCAGAGAACTGAACAACCCAAGCTGCACATCTTCCACAGCAGCCAAAAGAAAAATGGGGAACACTTCTTAGGACATGTGAAGACTTACCATTCGCTCTCTTTCCGCTCTTCTGGCAGCAGCTTCTTCTCTCATTTTGCTTAATGCTTGAAGATGAATAGTTTACTTAATAGTTTTGTGAGTTTTAATGAGGAAAAGAAAGTATAATCTTCAAAAAATATAACGGATGTAGGAACACTATTTGGAATTTAAAACTTGATAAGAAGTCTTAAAGCAAGGGGATGATGGCAAAAGACATAAATGTTGATGATTGATTGAAATTTCTTTCAGTTATCTCTCATGAATCCGAAAAGTCCATGAAAACGCCATAATAAATCAAATTGATAAGCCCATGTGACATAAAACGAGTGGCTAAGCCCTAACGAATTAGAAAGCTTTGAACTTTTCCACCACCGTCCTCAGTAAGTTAACTTGGTGGAATAACAGATGTTATGGAAAAAGATCGGAGAAACAGTGCATCGGGGAAGCTGCTTCAAAAATTAAAAATCTACTGGGTGCGACAAGACAGGTTCAGACATTTGAGAAATTGCAGTGCCGGAAGGATTTGAATGAATCGAGTGATGGTAGGTAAAGAAAGATTGAAATATTTTGTTGATTATGCTCATTTTCAATCAACATTGAAAATATAGGTAAATGCTACTTACGAAAATCTGTTGTTGCAAATGCCTGAAAAATGGCCCGTTTGTATGCATGAATGTATGGAAAATTTTAACATACAAAGTAACTATAACATAAATTTAGAAAAAAATAGATCTTATTTCAAGTGAACAATATAATACAAATATGAAGTTAGAAATTTAATCTAAAAAACACCCCCCCCCCATTTTAAGATGGCAGGGATGGCACTAAAAGGTCAGTGCGAGGAATCCATCTCAAACACACACCCTCTCCCGACTTTAAAATGGCAGTTATAGCATTAAAAGGTCAGTGCGAGGTATTTAATCTAAAAACACCCTCCCCCAAGTTTAAATCGCAAGGACCGCATGAAAAAGTCAGTGCAACCTTGTTTCTGTAATGGTCCATGACGTTTCCATGTCTAGTACCAAATCGTGAAGAAACTGCTTATACCGAAGAATACGAAAGTACAATCAACGGAATCAGATTTCGGCTCTCATGAGACTTAAAAAATCTTTAGTCTTTGTTTGAAAAATAAATTACAACAATTTTCATTGAAATCGAATACCGTTACGCCTACCTCTGTGTGCCAGATTTCAATTTTTCGAGTGTTTTAGGCCCTTTTGAAACCGTTTAGCAACAAGTGAATTGGCTTACAGACGGATGCAGCAATTTTGTATTCGCTCATAAAAAGGCAAGAAAAGAAATTACTTCAATCTCATTCAAACCATCCACTAAAATAGGTGCAACGATTGTTCAAAGGCCTGAACTTTCTTTGGCGCACCCGGTAAATTGGTGGAAACCTGAAATTCACGCTACCAGGTAGGCCCGAAAACAATGGAAATGAATATTTATGACAAAGCAACGCGTTACATATATCAATAAAATCTCTCTGCTCTTCACTTACCATTGACACTGTCCAAAATCTTTTGCCTCTCTCTATTGATCCATCTGTCTCTCTCCGCTCTCTCTGCTTCCCGGCCACCAATAGCCCTACGAACGACAGACATGGTCATACAGGTGACAAAAGTATATCTGGGCACACCTAGAGGTGCTGGTACAACAAAAAAACGCAAGAAAAGAAAATAGAAAGGTGCTTCGGCTGTTTTCGGTACAAAACACGGCTAATAAGACCAAACATGGTTTAGAGAGACGATTAAGGGTCTAAGTAAAAGACGTATATGCCTGGGGGAGGGGATAAGTACCATATACGCACGTGTGGGATGTGCCACTTTTTGGGGTGCCTTTTTTCGAGCAGAAAATAAATTTTGGGGTATCATTTTTGCTAAAATCACAAGTAGCTCACATTTCACTAATTCTAGGGTATACATTCTCAATGGCCTGTAAATTTTAGGGTATCGTTTTCGCGAAAATATATCAATTTTAGGGTGCGATTTCAGACGTCAAATGGCACACCCCCGTCACTCGCCAATTGAAGTTATCCCCCCCCCCGGGCGTATATGTCATCTTCCTCTTTCTATATATTTTGGAAATAATTTTCTTTGATCTTTTGTTTGAAAGTTTCATATGGAAGAATTTTCCATATTTGATTCATATGGAAGAATTTTGATTCATATGGAAGAATTTTGATTCATATGGAAGAATTTTCCATATTTGATTCATATGGAAGAATTTTGATTCATATGGAAGAATTTTCCATATTTGATTCATATGGAAGAATTTTCCATATTTGATTCATATGGAAGAATTTTCCATATTTGATTCATATGGAAGAATTTTGATTCATATGGAAGAATTTTCCATATTTGATTCACATGGAAGAATTTTCCATATTTGATTCATATGGAAGAATTTTGATTCATATGGAAGAATATTCCATATTATCGGCCCTAGAAAAGATAGGAATTTTTGTCCTGTAATATTTTTGAGAAATAGAAATTCCAATTAAAACTTGGACCTGCACGCTGTTTCTCATCACTATAAGCTGGGGCAGTTCCTTTGAAAAACTTCACTATATATATTAACACAGAAACATTGATTTATGATCTCATATAAATACGAGACTCGTCTTTTATTAGCAGCTATCCCTTTACATCATTTCCATTGCCACTTGAAAAAGTGAGTGCATGGTACTTCCAAATGAATTCTCCCCTCTGTTTTCCTTTTATTATTATTATTATTATTATTATTATTATTATTATTATCAATTTATTTACCGTTGGCAACAAAATAACTCATAGCTAAAATATTTAGCTAATTAATTCCAACGCTAAAAATATATTACAAAGTGTGGATAAAAGATACAAAATTATTTAAAACTATTTACAATTCATCAAAGTATACAATAAAACAAATTTCTAAAAACATCATAAAAAGCCCAAGTTCGGAATGAAAGTGCGACACAGCTTGCATGGACAATTTTCTCCCTTCCAATTTTTCATATTTGCTTTAAACTGAGCAAGGGATCCTGAGTTTCGTATTGTTTGCGGCAACATTTGCCATAGTTGCGGACCTTTAAATCTGACGCTTTCTGTGCCATTTCCGACCGATCTCACCCTAGGTTGAACGAATTCGTTATTGTTACGCAAATTGTAATGACTTTCATTTTCACAGAAAATCTCCTGCATGAAAGAAGGATTGAGGTCATTTCTGGTTCTGTACATCTCAATCATAAGTAATTGAAGGTTCTTTGTATGAATAGTAACGGCACAGTCCTTTTCTAATAGTTTGCTATAGGTAGATTCGTCATCCTTATAAGTTATTCTCAAAGCCCTTTCCTGTATTTTGTTAATTTTTTTGTTGAGCTGCCTGCCGTGAAACATCCAGATTAAAGGACAGTATTGAAATTGACTGGTAATAAATGCCCTCATGAGAGTTCTCAACTTTCTCTGATCCATATATCTTGATATGCGAGCAAGCGCATAAAGTTTATTGCTAGCCTTCTGGCACAGTTTGGAAACATGGTTATCGAAGGATAGTTTACTATCAATTTGAACTCCCAGTAGTTTCTCTTCATAGCTATTTACAACGTTAGCACTTCCATTTCTAATAGTAACAGAATCGTCACATCTCTGCCCAAGAACCAACAAATGGCATTTATCTGCATTTAATTTCATAAAGTTGTCAGCAAACCATTTTAAAGCTATAGTAGAATCATTTTCAAGCTTATGAACTATGTTGTCAAGGTTCTTATTGCAGGTATAGATTGTAGTATCATCTGCATAATTACATATATTCGAGTCTTGAATAAAGAGCAAAAGATCATTAATGTAGATGTTGAATAGCAGAGGCCCTAAGACTGACCCCTGTGGAACACCGCGTGCTATGCTTTTCCAAGAACTGAATGACCCATTTACTTTAACTCTTTGTTGTCTATTTGTGAGGTAATTGTTAATTAGTGTTAATGCTTCGCGAGAGAAGCCATAGGCGTGCAATTTTGCAATCAATAGGTCATGTCTGATACAATCAAATGCCTTGGAGAGATCCATCAATACAGCCCCTGCCTTACCACCTTCATCAAGGCTAATTTTAAATTTTTCCAAGAGCCTTACGAGAGCGTGCTGGGCGTTGTAGCCTTTTCGAAAAACACAGAGAAGTGAGGATAAGAAAGGGGTAATATAAGTAACTATTTGTTTATCCATTATTCTTTCAAACAGCTTTGAGACCGTAGGCAGAACACTGATTGGTCTAAAGTTAGTCCTAGAATTGGATGGTCCATTCTTGGGAAGAGATGTGACATCCGCGCACTTTAGTTCATCAGGAAAGGACGAATTTTCTATGCAATCATTAAAGATTTGCGTCAAAGGTTCTACACATATATCAGAATTCGACTTGAGGATTTTAGGAGGAATATTTTTGTGCGTTGTAGCTTTCTTAGGATTTAGATTCCTGACCTCGTTGTCCACAACATCGGGGGTAGCTTTCTGAAAGTAAAAGGAACCAGCATTTTGATATTGCTCATTGATTTTTAGAATGCTAGAGTGATTGGAAAATTTGTGTACAGCCTTATCAATGGGATCTGCGATTCCTTCCGTTGCATTTTCGTAACCAGAGTTCTCATTTATACCAAGGGAATCCGTTACAGAGACGAAAAATTCGTTCATGGTTTCCGCTACCTCGACATCCTTGGAAATAATAGTTTCATCTTCATTCAAAACTATTTTATTCTTAAATACATAAATTTCATCAAATAAATAATATAGCCTAGAGCTTGAATTACTAAACGTTTCGGGCTTGACCCTTCATCAGTATTTTATTCTTAGATTGTAGTTTGTCTGAGAAGAATGGTTTCACAGTTTTCCAGAATTTCTTATTGTCAGTGACAAGTGAAATGTCTAGGCTATTATAATAATTTCTTTTTTCCTTTCGAAATAACTTAACACAGGAGTTGCGATGCTTGCGAAATTTGTTCCAATTTTCAATAGTTTGATCTTTGTTATATCTATTACGAAATCTAGAACGTAACATGACCGCTTTACGCAGAGCTCTGGTCATAAATGGTTTGTCATTTGCACGCACATATTTCTTTTTAATTGGAGCATGTTTGTCTAGAACTCTATTAAAAATAGTTTCGAAGGAAGTGTAATTCAAATTGGATGGTTCTATTTTCCCTAATTCGTCCCGCAGATCATTTCTAAAAACAATTTCGTTAAAGTTTTTGTAATTTCTGTAGTTAATTACAGTTGGTCCGTGTTTAGGGAAAGTGGTTTTAAGAACAGAGACAACCATTTTATGGAAATCTGACAAGCCAGTTTCAACTGTAGTAGTTTGTTGCACACTCCTATTTCGATTTGTCAATACGAGATCTATGCACTTTGCTGTCTGAGACTTGTAACATGTTGGCTCGTGCACAAGATTTTTGAGACTATATAGGTCCAGAAAATCTTTCAACTGTTCCTCAGTTTCAGTCATATTGAAATCTCCTATAAACATAAAGTTTTCATAATTTTCACTGTAGTGGTCGAGTGCACGACCCAAGTTTTCAAGTAAATAATCTTGTGACTGATTTGGTGGTCGATAAACGCTGAACAATACCCATTTCTTTTTCCGCAAATTTATTTCGAAACTAATGCATTCGATACCTTCGGAAAAATTGAAAGAATTTAACCGATGCGCAGGTATGTCACTTCGGACATAGACCAGTAAGCCACCACCATTTGCATTTCGGTCTAATCGAAACGGAGTTGCAAATCCCTCTATGGTGAATTGCCCCGTTGGAAAGGAAGCATCAATTTTTGTTTCAGCAATCATGAGCATATCTAAGTTTTGTGAAACTATTTCTCTGAGCGCATCCAATTTATTTCTAACGGAATTAATATTTAGATATCCAACTATCACCCGGCCAATGTTTCTTAGTCTCAACAATTTCAATGAAGATTTTGCATCTATAGCTCTATCAGCAGAGGTATCAGGAGTAGACTGTTCAACTCCCGAGATATCTGGCCCGTTATCTAAATCATCCGAAATACGACTATCGTCTTCTACATTAATCATTGCATCATTTGGAGCCTGCACTCTTCCTTCTCTACACAATAGTCAATAATGGCCTAAGCCTCTCAAAACATTACTGGCGAGCATACGTGTCCCTTCAGAGTTTAAATGCAAGTTACTACGATTCAAATGATGTGCCGGTTCTATTTTGGAGTTATCAATAAATGGTAATCCTTCTCTGTAACACTTAGCCTTTAAAACGTTATTCACTTGACTTAGACGTTCATTCCATCGATCTCCTCTGGCGACTATACCTGACACAAATACCTCGTTTTCATGGCTTTTGAGATTTGTTGCTAGATCCACAATTTCCTCGGCGACTTCATTTGGTGCTGTTCCACTGCTTATATCGTTGGTACCGCAGTGTATGACGATTCTCCTTGGGTTTTTCTTTGTTGTTGGCACCGAATAACTATTCATGTCATCCACTTTTGCACCATGAAATGCCCTTACAAAGATCTTTTCCTGGTCATTTGTTGCTTCACTCATTTTGTAGCCTTGAATGTGCTTCACCATTGAAACAGTTGAATTGTGCACTGGTGGCCTCATCCAGGATCTCATTTTCTTACGTTTATCCATAGAACTTCGGGAAGATTCACTTTGATTTGTTGATGTTTTGACTCTGGTTAACCCAGTTGAGATTTTCGCAGCACTTTCCATTGGTTGAATTACTTTGTCTCCCCTTTGAATTTCTGTTGTTAGAGACACATCCTCTAGTGGCGGGGCTATGGGTGTAAACCTGTTGTTACTTGTTGAAATACAGTCCCATGGGCTAATCGACGAATCAATCTTTGCAACATTCCTTCTG
The DNA here is from genome assembly GCA_964020215.1 of Aurelia sp. 3 sensu Dawson et al. (2005). Lineage (NCBI taxonomy): Eukaryota > Metazoa > Cnidaria > Scyphozoa > Semaeostomeae > Ulmaridae > Aurelia > Aurelia sp. 3 sensu Dawson et al. (2005). The sequence goes on from OZ026593.1 coordinate 4,655,644, forward strand.
CTTGGGAATTGGAATTCGCTGGTGTCTGGTTTCTCTGTTTTCTCCATGCTATTAATCAAAAGATCTTTTCTTCTAATTTCATTTTTTAGTGATTCATTTTCTTTTTTCAGCAACAATAACTCTTCTCTCAATTCTTTTTCTTTTTCAGATTGTTTAACTACGTTGTTGCCATGGTTACTCTTGGTTGCCTTTAGGAGGGTTTCCACTTGTGTCCGAAGCAAAATAAATTCTTCGTATGGGGTACACTTAGCATTGGCATTGGGACAAGGATTGGGCTTTTGCAATACATCGGGAGTCACCACGTAAAGGGATTCTTCTCAATTTTTCCCACGATTTTCTACCTGCCCACGTCTAATGAGTCTTTCAACAACTTCTTTTATTTCTCCTTCACTATAACTGCAATTTTCCTGTTCAAGTCTCTTGGTGATTGTATTAATAGTTGGCTTCTTATGCCCCCTCATCCTTGTCTCCAATACCTTTGGAGCTTAACTGTCCAACCAGCAATCAGCATGAAAGCAAGAATAGATATCACGAGGATAATTCAGCCAGCAAGAATTCAATCCACGTAAATAGATCCGGTATTCTAGGTGCTAAGAACATTCAAACGCCTAAGCGAGGCTAAGCGTATCCGGTATAGATAAAAAGATGATGATGATGATGATCATCATGCTGAAAGCCTGGAATGAAATACTTATTGAAATAGGGGAAACCCCCTCACTCTATAAGCTTAAATTAAGAGCGCATTTCACGAGCTCATCAAACTCTAACTAAAACATGACTCTCAGGAAGATCAGACCTCAGATTGAGCCCAGTCCAACTTATTAACAGCTATTTGAATTTTGTTCTTTTTTCTATTTATTACAGTAACTTATAACATGTTTTATATTAATTTATAAATGATGAGATATCGTGTGAAAATATGAATTAAAAATATAAAAAATGATGATGATGATCTTTGAATGAGACAGGCTCTTTGTAAAAGGGCTACTTTAACAAGTGAAACTCACCATGCTTCGGTACAGGCTCTTTCTCTTGGGAATACTGGCCGGTCATCGAGATGTTGCAAGTTTTTCTGAAAATAATGCATCAGTTGAGTGGAATTATTTTAAACATAGCGAGTGAAATATGGCTACCGGGGACAATTAACATGAAATTCTTATATTACCCCTGAATAAATTTGTATATAAATTTAGCAGCAGAGCTTTTCATGTTTCTATCTTAACTATGTAAAGAAAGCAAAATGATTCTCATGCAAAGTAAAAGATCTTGCCTTGGAAGATTCTTGGAAACTGTCCAACTTTGCCGGTAGAAACATGAGAGACTCGTAAGTTCGTCTGCTTAAATTTCATTTTATAGGTTCCCTCTACTGAAATATTTTGCGCCGGAGAATGGCAAGCTTAAAGGAAATTAACGCAATTCAAAGTAATTTGGCTAGGTTGCCTGGGTTAAGTTTGAGAGCAGGAACACTGCCTGGGCTAACCTTGAAATAACCTATTGTATTTTATGTTGTCATTCAATGCTAACAATCGGAAAATGAGGGCGCGTGTCATTATTTTGTACCATGTTCAGATAAGATCGCTTCACCTTCATTTGTTTACTTTCAACGTGAAAATGCGATTGGCTGAAGTTGGTCTTTCATTTCCACAGCTACCAGTGACTTTCTATAATTGTATTTGTCAAGATTCTCAAAATACGTCTGCAATATAGTAAATCCCCGCATATAAGAACCTACCAAAGAAAGAACCTAGAGACTATTTTTCCTATATTAAGAACCTGTTTCAGTCTGATGAAACATAGGTCGCTATTGCAAGGATTGCAAAGTTGATCTTTGATTGGTGTTCTTAAGGTTTTTGTGGTCCCAGTTAGCTCTAAAAGCTTTATTCTCCTCCCCATTTACCTATTAGGTCCATAAGAACACTTCGAAAACAAATAATAGGGCTGAACATCTTTGTGACACTCTCAAGGGGACTACATGAGGCACCCTTCAAACAAGAACCTCTATTCCTTGAATTAGTCTTAGTACCTTTGAAATAAGAACCAATTTCAACCTGGTTCTCAAAAAAGTAGGTTATTTTACGAGGGGATTTACTGTATACGAAAGGGCCGAAAATGGCATCAAGGAATGTTTTCCAATGACTCTATCGCTAAACTGTGTAAAGATGTACTCGAGTTTGAAAACGATTTGAATCCTTTAAAGTATTGAAAAGGGCTTAAAATTAAAAAAGAACACACTTACACATTTAAGAATCATTGTTTTCCTGTAGTCTGATATTAACTTTATCACCTTATTTCCCGTGAGATTTAGCACTCTCTGAAAGACAAAGAGGGGGTTCAATTATTTCAAATCATGCGTTACCAGAACCTGCATGGAGACTTGAGGAAACAATGACGCCCGTTGTTGAGATATGATGATAATTGAAAGAGTGATGTGAAATCTTTTGATAGGAATGTAAATAGCTATGAGGTGCATGCCACACAACGTTCATCTTGGAGGGAGAATTTAACCAAAGCAGCAAGGAGATAAGGCATACCCTTATATAGAAGAATGGGAGAGCCGGAAAGGAGGAAAACTGGTTGTAAGAACAGTAACAGATTTTGTAATACAATAGCAACAGTTGCGTTAATTGATACCTCAATTTGAAGCGATGCGATCATTGACTGCAGACAAAGAAATTCTCTCACCGGTAAATCAAAACAAACACTGCCGCAAAATTTGTCCGTTGAAACCAGTTGGGGAAACTCTCTCCATGTGCCAGCGGAAGTTGGCTTTTAAGGGCTTATAACGAAAGAAAAAGGGTAAATCTGAAGTTCTGTTGCACGGATTTTGTTTATTGGATCCAGCAGCCGAGCAGAAGGCATTATAATTCTCGGGTATTTTTGGCTGAAATGAAGCAACTACCACACACTCCTGAATAAAATAAACAAATTCCGCGAGACAGACCTTTAAGCTCATTTTACACCAGGCGGAATTCTTTGGCGGAAGCGGAGTATTCTGTCCAAACGCATGCGCAGAAAGATTTTGAAGATGAATTTTAGCGGAATGTTTCAGTGGCGGAAAAGTAGAAACCATTTCAACTTTTCCGTGGCAAAAAATTCCGCTTCATCTTTTCCACCAATCAAATAAAAGAATGATGATTGCGTGTCAGTTCAATATACACTATGCGTAGCGACTTCATAGCGACATCGTCGCGAAACCTTGATTCCGTGCGGAAAATTCCTCCTGGTGTAAAATAAGCTTTAGATTTATTCTTCTTCTTTCGCTATAAGCACTTGACTTTTCTTAAAAACCACCTAATTCTTGCACAAGGGGAGAGTTTGCCCTACTGGCTTTGGGTCAACTTTTGCGGTCGTGCTTGTTTTGATTTACTGGTTGAGAGAGTTCCCTTTGTCTGCGGTAACTAACCGCTTTGAATTTAGGTGTCAATTAAAGCAAATGTTGCTGTTGTATTACAAAATCTGTTCTTATTGGTTGTAAGCGCACGATGATGCATTTATTGTGAACATTGTAACAAGAGTTGCCATTCCGATGATGGCTTAGGTCGTTATTATTGACAAGATCTATAACACCACAGTCAAAAATAACCCTAACACAGCAAAAGATATAACTCTAACATGAACCAACTTCGATCAAAGATAAGGGCTGATTAACAGTGTTTCTTTGTCGAAACAAAATACAAGATTCTTCATCACTACAACTAGAAGTATCGTTTCTTGAACGTTACATAATTAGAAAACAGCCCGGGTGAGTAAAAAAAAACGCCTGGCGTTTGAAAGGCTACTGCTCCCCGAGTATAAAAGCAATGATATTTTGCATTATCTGATTGAATAGCCAAATCGTTCAATTATCTTTAGAATTTTTCCTGACCAACATCGGTCACTCCGTTCAGATTCTGTAAGCGATCTTCTAAAAAAAATCCCTTGGAGACGCCGTGAAAAACATGCTAAAATTACAAGTAAAAATCCCTTATGTGTTAACCTCACAGCGATGACTTTCAGCACGCTTTAGCACGTGTTTTCTATTTGACGGATTGGAAAGTCTTCCCCCTGGTGTGGATAACTTATTCAGGGGGATTCCATTCTCCCATGAGGACAAAATACATGAACACATCCAAGAGTCATTATTGCTAGGAAGGAGAACGAAGGGAAATCTTGCTTGGTGTTTTCACTCGTTTTTGCAGGTTTTCCAAAGGGGCTTTCTGCAGAAAATCTCCTATTTCGACATGAAAGAATGGCCGATTAAAGCCGGGTAAATTACTGAACCTAATTTGACACTTCCAGTATCATTGTTTTGATATTCAGGGAGCCGGATATTTTCAAACGCCGGGCGTTTATATTGACTCACCCGGTAGTGGTACAGAACTTGATAACTACGGCGAGAAATATAACTATTTGCTAACAAATAAATCATCAGGAAGTAGGTGATACGATGTTTATATGGCAAGATGCTGTCTCTACTACAGGGTGTTTCAGACAACACACAACCAATTTTCATTGGAAATTTTTCAGGTAATAATAAAATTTGAATCAATTTGAAGCGAAAAATACCATCTGAAAGTACAATCTATGTTCTTTCCAATGATACCCAGGTGAGGTGAATTAATTGAACTTTTCATTGCTTGACTGACGTTTTTCTAAGTATGGCATATTTTAGATGCAGGAAAGTGATTGGGAATTTATATAGACGATAATGCGCCTTTGTGAGAGCATTTTTTATCATTATCTACAAACGCATCTCACGAGGATAAATTGGTCTTTTCCCTCCTCAAGGCATTAACTCAGGTGCTTCTTGGCCTGAAATATTTTGAAAAAAATTGTTTGATAAGTTTTGTCCGGAAAAAAGGGGTTGCTTTTGGTTTTGCAGCGTCCTGCATTTGAAAATGGCCACACTAAAGAAAGTACCAATTTGATTATACATAATTCCATTCATGTATCCAAACAGCATAGGTTTAAAATCTTTAAAATGCTGGGTGTAAAATTCTATGACCTTTTTCTTTGAACTGAACGGCTTCAAATAAATTTGAACTATTTTACAGTAAATCTGCCGTTGGACTTTTCTGAAATCTTCAATATTTTCAGAATTACAGTGTTTTTCTTCCTTTTTAAGAATTCAAGAAAATTTTCGAAAAAAACTTAAAACTATCGTAATTTCTAAACCTGTTGACAAAAAATCAAATAATTTTCAGGAAAATCATAGTTTATGGATGCCTACAATGTGGTATCAAGCAAAACTCTTTCACTCTTCTGGTTTGTGATTTAGAAATTTGATGACGTCACATCATAAAATGAGCTGAAATATAAAATAGGCTTTAATTTCGACAAATATTCAAGATTTCTGAAAAGTCCAACGGTAGAATCATAGAAAAATGGCTAAATAATTCCATTCATGTATCCAAACTGCATATCATTAGACAGAAGAAAGATTGTACTTTCATACTGGGTGAGCCAGAAAAAAGTTCCCACTTTTGAAAATTCATAACAGCAAGAGTATTTCACAGATTTGAATGATTCCAATTCTAGTTAAAAGCCAAAAAGTTGAAGTATTTTTGTGATTTTCTCGTTGTCTCACGAGCACTACAAATATGGGCAAATTCAGCTTTACAAAAATTTCATGGTTGATTGATTACTGAAAAATGGCCCAAAACATCGATCAATGCATAAATGACTTCTCGCACAAAATAATGAAGGAAATGCAACTTCTCATGGGTGAGAGATATGCTCTAGGCATTAATTTCCTTGGGATTCAAAATCTTTTGCATTTGTTTGAAAATCGATGTCTTATAGCTCTTGAGGGAGGTGAAACGCCCATGGCCTATTGTTCGATTTGAATAGAATCCTTACGATTTGATCAATGTTTTAGGCCCATTTTTCGTCATTTTGCAACCATAAAATCTTTATAAAGTTAGATTTACCAATACTTCTAGTGCTGGTAGCATAGCGAGAAAAATCACAAAAATACTTCAATCTTTCGGCTTCATACTAGAATTTGAATGATTCAAATCTGTGGAGTAATCTTGGTGCTATGAATTTTCAAAAGTGGGAACTTTGGCATATGCTCAAATGTTGTCAATTGCTCAAGATTTTAAATAATGTTAGTGTTGCCTTTTTTCTGAAACACTCTGTAGTGTGCCACGTTCAGATTGGAGCTGAGAAACTGACTTGAATTCTAGAACTTCAAATCAACAGCAACACATTCTAACCTAACCAACAAAGTCTGAATTTCCTAACGAGGCTAGACATAGATGACCAAAATGAAAATAAACATAGTGTCAGACAAAACTATACCTTTTCAGTAGTATCTTGCTATGAATTTGAATGGGAAAAATGGTGAAAAATTCAAGCTACTTACTAAATCTGGCATACTTGAAAGTACTTCAACTATCTCTGGGTCCTCTAAACGATTATGTGACAAATCCAATACGCTGCAAATACCAGATAAAAATTATAAATTCAAGGAAAGGCTTCAAAATTGCATCTAGAATAAATCCATCATAAAGTATTTTCATCTGACACAATTCGCACTAGAAAGGTGAATGCACTGGGAGATCGGCATTGAGCGGATCATAAATATAGAAGCATGACTTTCTGAACTAAACGGTTTTACTTATCAGCAGATCCTCCTTCGAATGCTGGAAACATGGGTCATGAAAAACTAATATTGCCGCCACAAAATGAAGTGAAACCTGCTAACAGAATGGAAGAAACAAGCAGATGAGATAGCAATAAGTAGGTATCAAATCAAAAGTTTTGCATTCTTTAACTTACATAGAAAGAGCTATAGCTGACGTAATACCAGAGAAGAACAAAATTCCAATTCATGCAAAATATTTCTGGATAATATATCAATCAGATACTTATCACAGTTCAAAATTATCTCTTTGCAGATACTGTACTAAATAAAAAGTATGAAGAAAACAACAGAATATCATCGACAAAAGTTTCATATTAATTCATGGAGCTTTGTTTGCCTTGCGGCCATAGAACTCTGTTAACTACGGCTGACAAACCTAACCTCGACGATTCATGTGGTGCTCATTGTTTAAGCCTCAATAAAATCACCAGAAAGCAAAGTCTCGAGTTTCTCACTCTGATTGACGTAGGTACTGGACACTATTTCCTACCTAAGGGGCGGAGGGTTGAAGACATTTCAAATATTTGATGGAATTTTGGTCCCACCTCTTTTATTTGATTTACCTGATGATTTTCGATCCCGCTCGGCCTTTCAGCAAATAGTTTAAGCCCCCTTCCAATATATACATGCTGCAGCACTATGATAAAATTTTGCATAAGATAGGTCAGGAAGCGGGCAGCTTTGTATCTCATATGAAGCTTAATGATTACATTGCTCCTAAAAGTGAAGTAAGGCACTCTATCAAAATTAGAAATTGACTGGGTTTACCTCAAACTATTTCCATATCCATGTTAAAGATGTTTATATCATTTTGCCTTTCTGCTTGAGTAGATACAATGTTAGCTATCCCCCCGCCCAAATGTTTTCCATTCCTTCCCCCGCTGCAATTAATGAAATGTCCCTTTCTCAAGTATGGCAACAAAATGAGTTGACATGAGGCAGAGCAACTGGACTTCCAGACACTTTGTGAGATTTTGCGAAGCCTAAATTACTTGCTACATAAAAAACTAATGACAAGAAGTATTTTGGTATTTTCTAGACGAGAAAAACGCTAATGTCATCAAGAGAAGCTTGCATTTTCATCTCTGTAAAGCGGATAGATTAAGGCTCATTCCCGCTTCTCTATTTCAAATAGTTCTAACAGATTTCCAACTATTCGAAGCTAATTTAGGCCTAATAAGCATGCCTCATCGGTACATTGGACCTCTAGTTTAACGTCCCTGTCGGAGGAAGGTGAAGTGAGTTGCTTGGTCAGGCAACTGAAGTCACCCATCCGGAATCTGACTTCATATGAGCGAGTTCAACTTCAGTTTAACAAACGGAAGCTGACTGAGTCGCTCAGCTACTCACCTTACCTTTCGCAATAGTAGTTCTCTTACGAAGAACCACACATTTTTCAGACATGATCTATATCAGAACGAAGCTGCTTTAGCTGTTTAGCAGCTTCATTATTTTCAGAGTCCAAACTGACGTTGCTTTCAGCAGATAACGGCATGAAGTACTTATTTTCCAGCTTACCTTATGCTGGGACAATCAATAAGATGTCGAATATCATCTGCAGTTTTTAATCGATTGTGAGCGACTTGCAAAGTGTTGATTTTTGGTATGCAAGCTATAATAAATAAAAACAAGGGCATTCAAAAATTTATGAATTGTCTGAAAAGATAGCTTGAGGTTGATAATCATTCATCTTCTTTTGAAGCTAAAAAGCGTTAGACTATATATAGTCAAATATTCAAGACAAATATTCACCTTTCACAGATGAAGGAACCAGAGACTCATGTCTCTCACGGTGATATGGATACAGGTGGATATTCGACAGTTACTTTTTAGTGGCTTATGTGCCCGGGGGGGGGGGGTAACTACGATATATGCTGGTACTGGATTTGCCATTTTTTGGGGTGCCTTTTTTTAAACAGATAATAAATTTTGGGGTATCATTTTGGTAAAATTACGAGTAGTCATGTATTTGTGGGTGTCAATTTGGAAAAATAACTCTTTAGGGCATTGATTTTGATCAAATTTCACTAACTTGGTTAAAATTTTGGATACTTGTCACAAATTTAGGGTAGAAATTTTCAATGGCCTGTGAATTTTGGGGTATCGTTTTCACGAAAGTTGATAAATTTTTTTCTTTCAATATCAAAAAAGATTAAAACACAAAATTTGTTACATTCTACTGTGCCATCCAAAGCAGGGATAGACACAAGGTCACCTGGTCCCCACTTTGGATGGCACTTACAATTCTAATACTTTAGCGAAGAAAAGAAAGGTATACTCGAAGGTAGCTTTGTACCAAACAATACAAAAACACAAAAAATTTTTACGTGAAATCCAATTAGGTTTATATGTCTCAAGGTTTAATTGATTATTTGGTACCAAGCTACCTGATAAAACTAACAATGGTAGGGGGAGGGGTCGCTGCTGTTTACTTTCTGTGTATTCAATCAAAGCGCTTTGTTGCATTGATGAATGAAATTGTTGCTTCTATGATAATTCTGTTTTCAACCAAGTTCAGATCTTTAGTTCCAAATAGAAGCAAAGTGCACAGTGCATCTGAATCCAATTTGTTTATATCTAAACCAGGGATGTTAAGCTAGCGAAAGAGATCTCTATGCATCAAGTCAAACTGGTCGCAGTGCAGGAGAAAGTGTTTATTATCCTCGATGCCTCTCCCACACATACAAGTTGGGCTACTACAATCAAAGTTGTGTCGAAATCTGTGCTCATTCAGTGCGCTGAAGTTCACACGCAGCTTTGTCAGCTTTTTGATACCTTCTATATCAAAGACATCATAAACAGTGTTTTTAGGTGGTTTTATAATTGCAAGTAGTTTCCGTTTAAACTCAGATATGGATTGTGAATTTTTGATCTCATGATCTAGCTGATTCCATTCATAAAGAACATTTTGGAAGTATGTATGCGAGAAACGAGTAGTTCTACCGACATTCTGATCGTATGCGCGGGGATGTCTTAAGTCGTAAGATTGTTCTCGTTCAGGCGGTATTTCTGCAAAGAGGTACCCAGGTGAACTTATTTTTCGTAGGTTGTAAAAGTGACATAAACGTCTGTACCACCTTCTGTGATATAGATCTTCCCAACCTAGTTCGTCGTACAGTTTTTGCCTATTTGTGCCTCTCCATGCTCCAGTTACGGCTAAGGCAGCATGATACTGTGTTTGTTCGAGTCGTTTTGTGACACTTAATCTCATGTCAGGATCATACCTATGGTAGATAATATCACCATAGTCGAGATGGGGTCTTACATAAAGCTTGTAAACTTGATCAAGCACATTTCTAGATACATATTGATAAATTTTAGGGTGTGATTTTAACAGACGGCAAATGGCACACCCCCGTCACTCGCCTACTGAAGTTACCCCCCTCCGGGCTTATGTGAAGCCACCAAACAAACTGTATAAACCAATGCATATGTCCCTAGGACAAATGGAGTCTACGGATTTCTTTGGGACTGTGCGACGGAGCCCCTTAAAGGGTCTGTTTCATCCAGCATGCCTTGCACGTGTCGTCTCTTGGTTTGCCTTTGTTGTCACCATTTTCATGGCCCATGAAAATGGCAACAACAAAGGCAAACCAAGAGACGACACGTGCAAGGCATGCTGGATGAAACAGACCCCCTAAATGATATGCATAATAGTAAACGTGTTAGTTTTTCGTCCGGCCCTCCTATTATTCAGCATCATTCTCCTATGCTGTCCTGATATCATACGTAAAATGGATACTAGCATTTATCAGTATTCAATCGATTGCGCAGCCTTTTGTATGTTTATATTTGAATGTTAATATTTATATGTCATTATGTTAATGGTCATGTGGTAGTTTGCAGCTTGAGATCCGTCCCTTTACTGTTGTATAGTAATTAGAAAGTACCGGGTTAGTAAAAAAACGCCCGAAGCTTGGAAGGCTACTGCTCCCTGAGTATATAAGTAACGATACTTTGCAGTATCTGATTGAATAGCTAACATGTTCAATTATCTTTAGAATTTTCCTCGCTTGAATCGGTCACTCCGTTTAGATTCTGTAAGCGATTTTCTAAAAAAAAACCGTTTGAAACCTTGAAAAACGTGCTAAAATTACAAGCAAGTTTCTCCAATGTGTTTACCTCGCAGTGATGACTTTCAGCACGCTTTAGCACGTGCTTTCGTCTTCGTGGGTTGAAAAGTCTTCCCCTTTTAAAGTCTTAAGTCTTATTCAAAGTCTTACAGTCGTATTCAGGGGGGATTCCATTCTCCCATGATGACAAAATACATGAACAAATCCAAGAGTCAATATTGCTAGGAAGGAGAACAAAGGTAAATCTTGCTTGGTGTTTTCACTCATTTTTTGCAAATTGTCGAAAGGGGCTTTCTGCAGAAAATCTCCAATTTCGATGGGAAGGAATGACTGATTAAAGCTGGTAAATTACTGAACCTAATTTGACAGATCGGGAGATAAAACAAGACAGTTTTCAATATCATTGCTTTGATATTCAGAAAGCATGATTTTTTAAAACGGTGGACGTTTTTATTGACTCATCCGGTATAGTAGAATGAAGATAGAACATGTATTGTAATACTTAGCAAAAATGTTAGGAATGGTTAAATGTTATCGTCTGATATTTTCGTAAGTCAATGTATTCGGTACAACAGGACTTAAAAGTTCTTGAACGATAACTTACCAATATTTTCAATTCTCTCAATGATGTTATTGCTAATGTTAAGAGTATCAAGTAGTTGCAATGGTTCCAGATTCTCAATCTTTGTCAGCAAATTTTGATGCAAATAGCTGTAATGCATACAAAAATAAAATAGGTTAAAGATTATAATGGAAGATTACGAAAAAGATTACATCAAGGGGCATCACTGGGACACCAGGAAGCAGTATAGCCCTAACTCTCAATGACAGAGAGGCCTGCTCCTTAGCCTCCTTTGCGCTTGCGAAGCTACGACATAATGCTCTAAGAGGGAAATCGAGAGCGAGGCGCTACCGACGCCTCGTTTTCGATTCCGTTTGTGCCTCGCTTTCGATTTCTCACTCAAGGCATTATATCATAGCTTTAGAATCGCAAAGATGACCTCCTCATTATTGGGTGTGGGGATTTATATAGCTTCCTGATGTCCCTGTGAAGGCATCTGACCAAGATGCTGAGTGTTCGATGATCAAACTTCCACAGGATTACTTCTCCAGGATCATTAAAAAACGTCATGCATCGTGGTAAAATGCGCTTCAATGACATCCTTTCCTTAATCGTCTATCAGAATCAACAGTGATTTAAGAACTTTATGCGTTGGTTAAAATGTGCGCTCTTTGATCATTAACCAATTAAAGCGCAGTGAAAGCTATTCTGTAAAAGAAAGCCTACATTAAACGTGAAAATTTACTTAAAGGGTCTGTTTCATCCAGCATGCCTTGCACGTACCGCCTCTTAGTAGGCCTTTGTTGTCATCATATTCATGAGCCATGAAAGTGGCGATAATGAAGGCCATCGATGAGACCGCAACTACAAGGAAGGCTTGATGAAACACCTTTAAGTGGGGGGGGGGGGGTCACTGGGGTTTTGCGGATAGCGGATATCGGCCTATTTTCGGTGCGGAAATGCGGAAATTAAGCATCATTTCTGCGGATTGCGGATATTTGTTGCATCTTTGCGGAATGCGGATATTTCTGCAAAATTGATATTAGTTGCTAAAAAATCGCAGATTTGATGCTCATTCCGTCAAAATATTGTGTAACATTTACTTAAAGGCACTAAAACAAATGAAAACAATACATATCACAAAGATCTGAAGACAACAGCCACAATAGCAACAGCAACAATGAAATTTTTCGCGAAATAATCACCCATGATGACTGCAAACTGCTTGAGTCTGATCGGTCACGTGCAAAATGGAAAGAAAATGGTTTATGTTGTGTTTAATATGAAGTAGGAAGACTTTGCTCATGACCCTAAAGAACAGCGGAAATAGCCAATTTCTGTCTACGGATTTGCGGAAATGGGGCGGAAAAATTGCGGAAATGCAGAATTGCATACCCCCCAGTGACCCCCCTTAAGTTAATTGACATGTCAAAAGCCAGCCTAGCCTGCATAAAAATCTTATCAATGTAATCTACTAGCTGGTTGTTTTTGTCTTGGTGAAGGACATGAGGGCGAAGTTGCAGTTTTTAGCACCAAAAGATTGTCATGATGCTCAAGTGGCGGGGCTCTATCGGGTATCAAACCCTGTCTGTCTGACTGTGCTTGCTGCAAAGTCAGGGGGGATTACACCACTGTGCCATGCCTTGAAAGAATGAACAAATGAGTGAATGAATGAATGAAAAAATGAATTTAATAAAGATTTTTTTGCTATATAGCAAACTCACAGGCATCTTAATCCAGTTTGATTTTCAAGGCCTTCAATTTTCTTGATGCCGTTGCATTCGAGCCAGAGACATTTCAACCCTGTATATTCTTCTAGGTTCTCTATCTTTGCAAACCCTGTTGAAATAGAAATACTTATAAATATTTCTTATTGTTGATTTCTTATTCAGCTCTCAAATAACTACACAAAGATGACGAGCCAAAGATTGCAGAAAAATCTACAGACCATAATTGATTGAATGCTTAAAGGTTCTACATTCAGTTGTTGTTGTTGCTGCATGAAATTGTGTACAGTAGGTAGCCCCCCATATTATCATAACTTTTGATAAAATGCTGGCAGACCACAAAGTGTTATATCGTTTGTTTGGCAAGGAAGCTTCTTGCCACAGAAATCATTTGTGACTGTGTTGTTACAACATACATCAAGGAAAAAATTATGCTGTTTGGTAATGACCAACTTACCTTTATAATGCAGGTATAGCACATCATTGAGATGGGGTGTCATGTAGAGTTTCTGCTCTTTGCATAACTGCTTTATCACATTTGGTGTCATCCTGTTTCAAGAGAAAGCAGTTAAAATACAGTGCAATCTACAATTTGATATAATAATATTCTATCATACATGTCTTCATCATAGCCAGCTTGGTGAATGGTCTTCTTTGTTCTCTTTCCTATTAATCTCTATCCTTGATTTGTTACAAGTCTTTTCTCTTTTCACATGCATGTATCTTTTTACCAAAATAAAAAATTGCAAGATATATGTAAAAAATAGGTATATACAATACAATATTTAAAATCAGGGCTAAAATGTAAAAGGAAAACACCCCCAAACAGTTGATTGTGGTAAAGATGGCGGACAGGAATTTTTTACCATGATGTCTTGCATCACATTCAATTTTGATTGATTTGATTGGCTTATCTGTTCAAAACTGCAAAGGAACTTGGTTAAAAATTCCTCAACACCATCTTTAGAGCAGTTGCTTATCACAGTGACAGAGATAGCATTAACGGGCCAAGCTGACTTTATTTCCATAATGGTCAATCCACATTGTCATATGGTGTGTAGCCCTACTGCACCTTTGGCACAGTACAGACCATACCGAGTGTCCCAGAAAAAATGCAACAGATTTGATCAGGACTAGCAGCAAGAATTTAGATCCAATTGATTCAGAATAATTTCTGAAATAATCCTTGATAGTTAACTTGAAGATGAATACCTTATTGGTTGATGATGGTGCATTGACACTGGGAATATTAATCTTGAAAGTAAAATTTCACCTCAAGTTCCAAACCAGAGCTTGTGGGTTTTGGCCTAAACTGGAAACGCACTGTTAGACCTCTCACAGATCATTAAAGAAAGTGAACCTGTTCATGAGCGAGAGATATTCACTGCACATTTATTGCCATGGGACTGAAAATCTTTAGTATTTTTCTTTTAGATGATGCTGTATATAACTCCTGAGAGAGCTGAAACAACCCTTGCCTATAGTCCTTACAATTTTGATCAATGTTTTAGGCCCTTTTAGGGAATTTTGCAACCAGGAGACTTTTATCATGTTAACTTCACCAATAATTCTAGTGCTGGCAAGACAGTGAGAAAAATCACAAAGGTACTTTGATCTTTTGACTGGAATTTGAATAATGTGAGGAGGTCTTTGTGCTTTGAATTTTCAAAAGTGGGAAAATTTTTGTGGCACACCAGGTAGAAACCTATGATTGATAGATAACTATGTATTACAGAAGTATCAAACTATCTATTTTTTGTTTCAGTAAAAAATGGATGGAGATAGGCAAATGATGTTGCCGTGCAAATTTTCCTTGTACGCTAATTCATAAATATTATGGTACCAGTGGACAAAATATTTTAAGTGTCTAGGGTAAATATTGAGCCTGGAGCAGTATTCTAAGACAAAATAGGGGGTTTTTTCTCAAAAAATTTCCTGGGGGACTTGCTCCTAGACTCCCTCCTTTTAACATTCCACCAGTGCCATGCCATGCCAGGGAGCATTCCATGTAAAGCCTATCCAAAAGGTACGCCAAGCCCTAAGATTTTGTATGCCAGGTGTTTTCAGGGACAGATTGCTGCTAAAAATCTTAGTACTGATGATTTTAAGAAACTCTCAGTACTGGCCCAAGTTCTTTGTTTCCTATAAAAGAGATACATCATCAAAAGAAACTGCTAAAAGATCTAGGATGACTTCAGATTCACCCAAGGTAAGTAGATTTTCAAAACAGATTTTATTGAAAAATGACCCCACTATGCTAAAAAGGTTTGATCTACACCAAAAATCTTTGGGCACAAATTCATGAAATGCACTCTGGGTGCCACGTCCACGCTGCGTCACCCAGTATGCTGAGTATGACACTTTTTGAAGAGATAAGGTAAGAAGAAATTTCTTTTGTTCTCTATGATATGATGAATAGTCTATTGAGAGTACCTGGAGTGCATGTGCCATACTCTGCATGCACACCTGCATGCACTGCCTGCCCCCAGATTGGAAAGTTTGCCTTGCGCGGCCGATTTTCTCTGCTGCGCACTTTAAATTTCAGCTGCGGTTCCAGCCACGAAATTTTCGTAAAACAACAAAAGGAAACAATAAAACTATTGCTTGGTGACACAAATACAGCCACGCAAGCATTTTGGACATATGAGAGATCCCCCGTGCATTCTGCAAACTTTCCAATCTGGCCTTTGGCTTTGCCTTCTCCTAATGTCAATTCACATTCTTGACTCTTCACCAAAAAAATGCGATTTTCACCATGGGTAGGGTATCGGCGGCATTTGTTGGACGGCGGCATTTGTCGGACACTTTCGGAATCACTTCCGCTAAACAGATGCAAGCACTCGCAAAATAAGCATGAATCGCACTCACCACCTTCATCATGTTATATTTTGACCTTTTTGTACAAATAGAATTTAAATAACAAACTTTAGACCGGGCCAACATGCCCACGAAGGCCAGACACCCTTCGTGTGAACCTTCAAAATGGCGACGAACACTCACATGAACAACAACATGCCTCGAAATCGGGATCTCTCAGGAGGCCAGCTTGAGCGCGAAGACTGGACGAATGATTGTTATGCATTGTTTAACTCGTAATAAATTACATAAACTAACGATGAACTCGATCGGAAGTGACAATTGCATTGACAGAGGGGTCTTGAAGGCAGAGGTTTCAAAAAACGTTGGCGGCATTTGTCGGACACCCTTGAAGTTATCCATCGTCATTCTCACAGAATTAGTTACTTTTATGTATGGGAATGATGTTCACTGCCTTATTGAATTTATTGAATCAGAATCGATGATATTTAGTTGCCGAATAAAATATGATAATTTACTTTTCATTTCCAATCGTGCATGGTTAATTTATTCATAGCAGGAATTTCTGCCATGGGCCTAAGGTAAACAGGTCTAGCAAAGGGGAATTTCCAGCGCACAGAAGAAATTACCTTGCAGTTAGGATAACTCAAGATAAACTCAAGATAAACATTTCATTAATAATAATGGCGGCTGGAAGATTTTGTCTCCATCAAAAGGGTCAAATTCATGTTTAAGATACGTGTCCGACAAATGCCGTCACAGGGCGATAAATGACGCCACAATAATCGCGGGTAAAAACTGATGCAGATAACTAACGAGGAGAGATATTTTCAGAAAAATCAGGTAATATGCCGATGAAAGAGCAACACCACACCTGAATACCTTAACTCCTCGTTCTTCATTTTGGTTTAGGAGTCGTAAATGCGAAAACCTAAACCGTCCGACAAATGCCGCCGATACCCTACTCTTCTTTACTCATTCACTGCTTCTTGCAGCCTGTGACAAGTAACATTCCTAAGTAGAGTGTGCTGTTTGTCAGCTCCTATTTTTTGCAGCGCCCTTTTTAAAAATGGGCTGCCCTCGCTCGCGCCGCTCTCCCAGCTCCATCCATCTTCCTTCAGGAGAAAACACAGCCGAAACAAGGCTATTTTTATGTACGCAAAGTTTTGCTCATCTTTCTATACTTTACCTAGGGTACTTATCTTCATCTTGACCTAGAGTTTCTTTGGCAACGGGCATGCTTATTTCTTATCTTGTCGCTTTCGTTGCTGCTTCTCTGAATCTTTGGGAAAATGAGGCCTAAACGAATAACGCTGTTGCCATGAGATACCGCCTCCATTCGGATTCAACAGCAAGCCTCTCTATGATGTTTTGTTGTGACGTCATTTTCAAATCTCAACACAGTGCAGCAGTGGTATGCAGAAGAACAAGGGAGAAATTTGCAAATAACAAATATGGCCACCAAAAGTCACGTGCAACGTGTTGCTGCGGTAGGGCGAGAACTCGCAACAGAAAACTTACAAATTGATTATTACATTGCATGATGAAATTCTCGACGGAAAATTCCGAATGAGTATAAAACAAAGTTAAAATGACCAGAACAGTGCGAGGATTTACGGTCTTTTTATGGTCGAAAGCCAGAGATTTTGCTTGTTGTCCGCAGACTGGAGCTGTCCGCAGACTGGAGCTATGACCCTATTTTAACCATAAAATCACAACCACAAACTCTAAGAAAATAAAACTGTGCTATTGGAGTAAACTTAGGATGCTGAATCCAAATCAGTGGTCAGAAATTTCATTTGAAATTTGAAGATATTTTCAAAATTTCCAAAACGAGGCAGTTAATTGAAAAGGTGCATTGTGGTAGACATTTGGTAAGACTTTGAAACCATAGTCACTCTACACGTTTTTTTTATATAAGAAACTAGGATCAGGCCATAGTGCTAAAAGTTTCTTAATTTAACAAGAAATTTTGTCCATTTTAGTACTAAAAGTTTCTTAATTGGTTTCTTATTTTTTGAATGCACGAATTGGCAATGTGGTCGCTAACACTGCTGCAGATATGTTTCTTGATATTCAAAACATCATATAGGAATAAACAGTGTTCTGTTATGTTGAAAACGCAAATGGTTAGATATTATTTCCCAATGATAAAGGTTTAACGATCTATTTGCTATACAATTCATGCTTTTAACTTTGAAAAGTTTCTTAGCACTTCTCAGACATAGTACTAGAGTTTCTTAAAATTTTGGCCATCTTAGTACTAGTTTCTTATAAACCAGTTTCTTATAAAAAAACGTGTATAGTGACTATGACCGACAAGACCCCTTGATAGGTCATTATGGGAGTACCCTCCTCGGGGGGGGGGGGGAACTAGTGATCAGAAACGAAATTTTTTTATTCACGTAGATAAATAGCAATGTTGAGTGATAAACAATGTTATTTAGAATTGTTTGATACCTTCCCAAGGGGGGTACTCCCTAACTTTCAATACTGGGGGGTCCATGCCACGATTTCGTTGCTGACCCCTAAATATTAAGCCTAATGTTTTGGGGACCCCAAATATTGAGTCTAATACCTTAGAGACTCACGCCAAACTCCACGATTCTTCCTTTTTTCAGATTTATGGACCCAAAATATTGAATTTTTATCCATGTTGTAATTCACAGACCCCAAATATCGATTTAACGTAAAATTTCGGACCCCAAATATTGGCATGGACCTCCCCGTATTGAAAGTTATGTAGTACCCCCCTGGGGATACCTTGTTTCATTTTCGAGTTATCCACTAATTTGTATGATTGTCTTATGACATCATTTTGTTTGCAAAAAGGTAAAGAAAATATATGCCAAGCGAAATGCACAAGAATGCGAAAAACCTGCTTTATCGCTGATCCGATAAACCCACTTTTTCGATCGAACTGACGTAATCTACTGATCCTAAAAATAAGTAGGTAACTTAAAAACGAAATTAGCATGATTTCTCATCAGTTGAGTTGACACTACCGTTTATTTCCACCAATAAATACTTTAACTTCAGGTCAACAAAAACCAGAAATCGAAGCAGAAAAACAATCAGTTGGTCAGTGAAATGAAATGATAGCCTGCTCCATTTACATATCGTATACATCTATTCACACAGTTCTAGAAATGATTTAAGTTTGTTCTAGAAAAGATTGCAGTTTGTCGTGATGCCCTTGAAAGAGTTCCTGATTCATCCACGTCGGCGATGGAATCTTCGGCGATAAAAACGACGGCGATGGAATCTGCGGCGATAGAAGCGACGGCGATGGAATCTGCGGCGAACAGGCATAGGCATGCGGCGGCGGCGAACAGGCATAGGCATGCGGCGGCGAATATATCTGCGGCGATGAAATCTTCGGCGGTAGAAACGGCGGCGATAATGAGCTATGATAAAAAGAAAATTGTTTGAATTATAATAGAGAGAAAATTGTTTGAAATTGTGATAATTCACAAAAAGTGATCAGGTGAAGATGGAAACCAAAATGCTGAATGATTTAAGATCCGTAAAGGGGGATCACTTCTATAACCCTTATCAGAAATCCCTTGATCTTCCAGAGGGAGCTTTGGGGGTAAGAACCCCTAAACCCGGACCAAAAATTGCAAATGCCGAAATCCCGAAAGCAAAAAAATAGGCGAAAGCCCAAAATTGAACTTTCGAACAAAAATCTTCAATTTTTATCAGTAATCTTCGATTATTTCCAGCATTTTCGTAGTCACCGACTCCTTACGCCTTTTCAAAGCATTAGAAAGCTGGTTTTTCAAGCTCAGTATGGACCGTGCGATTTCGACAACCCAACAAAATAGGAATTTTGAGTGAAATACCCGAAACCCGAGCACAAAAAATGGCCAAACCCGCTACAAGCGACATATCTCGAAACCAGAAGACCCGCACGATTTAAACGTAAATCCCAAAACACGAGGGCTAAAATTTACCAAACCCGCAACCTTTGAAACTCCAAAGCTCCCTCCTTACGGTATGTTCTCGCTTCATTGTGCACTTTTCCGTCCCTAAACTAAAAATTGCCAAGACACACAATCTCAAGGGCTGAGCTCTCACTAAAAATCTCGGGGACATACACCTTTGGCAAAATTCCTGCTGCTACTTAAGAAACTTTCATTTCATTTTTTCCATTTAACACGCTTGTTGAACTTTAATTTTTTGTCTTAAACACAAAGGTGAAAGGTAAAAGGTGACCCAATTTCAGAGTGATGGGTGGTTCCAGCTAACATCTATACCACTCCCCCTGTGGAAGAGAAAATCCGGAGGTACACATTTTGTTTATAAGAAACTGGTTTTTAAGAACTAGTACTAAGATGGCCAAAATTTCAAGAAACTCTAGTACTATGTCTGAGAAGAACTAAGAAACTTTTCAAACTTAAAAGCATGAATGTTATAGCAAATAGATCGTTGAACCTTTATTACTGGGCAATGTCATCTAACCATTCGTGTTTTCAACATAACATGTTTATTCCTATATGATGTTTTAAATATCAAGAAACATACAGTATCTGCAGCAGTGTTAGCGACCACATTGACAATCCATGCATTCAAAAAATAAGAAATCAATTAAGAAACTTTTAGTACTAAAATGGACAAAATTTCATGTTAAATTAAGAAATTTTTAGTACTATGGCCTGAACAAAGTTTCCTATTAAAATAAACGTGTGTCCAAAAATCCTTGAAAATTCAGGGGCATTCCGGAGATGCAAAAATTCAGGAGAAGTGACAAAAATCAGGAAATATCCAAACCTTCAAGTTGCTGGCCAACTTTTAAATAGGGGCAACATAAGGATAATTTTACTGTAAAATTGAAAAAATCAGACATTCCTCTACTTTTAGAAGCAAAATCAGGATCCGTGTAACAGATTTTATCATGGAAAATGCGGGGCCTTTGACATGATGAGTTGTTCTTTCATAGGGGGGAGGGGGACTCGGGGGGACTGATATTAACTGAAACAACCCGACACGCCCCTCGACTTGCTATTCAAAACTGTGAAAACTTACCATCGCTTTGGGTCACATCAAGTTGGTCATCTTCAACTGGTTCATCGACCTCGCCGTCGTCTTCTGTTTCTGCAACTTCATCAGGCTCATCACCTTCGCTGTCATCCTCTGTTTCTTCGACTTCATTGGCTTTTTCTGCTATTTCATTGTCTTTCTCCGCAGGCTTGATTTCAACTGATTGGCTTTCTTCTGAAAAAGATAGGAAGATATTACATGTACACCATTTCGAGAATGAAAGTCTATCATGACAAATTTTAAACCAAATTTATAATTTACTTCAATCTTAACCCTTTGACCTGATGTCTTACTATTACAATTGAGGGATGTATCACTCTTCCGAAATTATGTAGGAGACAAGTATTACAGAGTGATACGCCCTCGGTTACAATCCTTGATGAACCCAACATACAAATTAGGAAACTTTCATTAAGCGGAAACCGTTGATGCAAGTTAAGAAACTTTTGGTATACCACGGGCTGATCCAAGTTTCGAACATAGCAAGGCGTGCCAACTTACCGCTGAGGTCATTCTCTGCTGCAAAGGCAACCAACCCGCACACCACTACGAGAAGCAGAATGGATACTTTCATTTTTGCTTTCCTATTCTTCAACGATTCTCGCACACAGGTCTCCTCGCTGCACTGCAAGCATCTGCAATTTACCCTTAGCTCATCCTCAATTTATAGGATGCAAAGTTTGATTAATGAGCTCTCCATCTGTCAAATTCTGGCCAATCAGAAGCTGTGAAAGTCCCTTGGTGCAAACATTTCTTTTCCAAAGCTTCTCATTTCGAACGATTTCTTTCACCAGAGAAGGGCGTTCATTTGATATCAAGAAGGACAACTTTTCAAATCAATTTCCCATGTTAACTGATTGATTGATGTGTTTAACTGTCACAAATAAGCCGATCAGAAGCCGCAAAGATCTCTTAGGGGTAAATGTTTATTTTCCCAAGCAACTTCAGTTACAACGGAAGGGCGTTGACTCCCTGACTTGATAGGAAGAAGATCAACTTTTGAAATCAGTTGTGTTTAGCGCTGACTTGTCGCGGCCAATCAGAGACGTGACAGACTGCCTATAAGCCAGTCAGAAGCCCTGAAGCTCTTCTTGTGTTATAATCCATCTCCCAAATCGCACATTTATCTCAAGAGATGCATTTTTCAATTCCATATAGACCATCTCTTTCTGAAGAATGTTACAAAGCTAAGTATCCTCGTGACTCACCAGTAATGTATTCAAAACTATGACTATTTAGTCTTTGTAGCCTGCGCTATCGCAGGCTCCAGATTCTGCTTTTTAGCAATAAATATTCCCACTCCAAGTGACTGATAGAATGCCCATGTCTCCTAACACCATTTGCAGAAACGCCGCCCCACTTATTTTGGCCAATATGGAATAAATAAGCCCAAAGGTAAAAATGCGAAAAGGAAGGTCTTTTCTGAGCAGGTAAAAGACAACTGTGAGGGATGTTTTGGATGCGAAAGCGAATGTTGGTGTTACTTTGTTTGCATGAAGTTGCTATGGTCGAGGGGCGTATCACTCTCAAAAAGAGGCGTACCAGATTTTTCAAATAATAAGATTTTCTGGCATTCTTTTACCAATTTCCCTTGAAAACAGAAGTATTTTTGCCAAATAGTGCAGAGACACGTGTATCTGAATAGTTTTTGGATGTAAATTTGTGGCAACATACTTTTCCCTGTTCTTTTTGATGCCAAGAAACAGGAAAACATTGGTCATATTTTTTCTGAATAGTTTTAAGGCTATTTGATCGAGCTTCTTATTCCAGCTGCAAAATGTTGAAAGAGAAGTATCAAAAGATTGTGTCTGTTGCATTTCCCAATACTGAGGTTCGTTACTTGTTGGTGACTTGAGGGCTTATTATCAAGCTAACTGCCATTCATATGGATTTTGATAGAGGGAAGAATCATGGTAGGAAATATGATAAATCCGAAAAATCCGCCACAAATTTGGAAAATCAGCAAATCCGGTCCCAAAATCGAAAGCTTTTAGAACCGAAAAATCTCGTACGTTTTTTCGTTGAGTGATACACCCCTCGCCCTTGCTCGTCGGGAAATGCCTATCTTTAAACACAGAGATCAACATGAGGAGAATGAACAATTAATACTGCGAGTAAGTAAATGCCAAAACCGACATTCCTACTTGAAGGCCATGGAAATCTTTTAGCAATCAATTGGTGAATGATTCGATTTTTACATTTGCCATGAAACACATGAAAGCTGCAGATCCTACAATCCATTGCAAGATATATTGACACCAACATAACAAATCCTAAAAATCTAGTGCTCCCTTGTCTCTACTGCAGAAAACATGCTTCTTTTCTTGCCCCTGTAACGTTTCCTCCCCCTCAGTCTATGCTGTGATTCTGATCAATCTTTTTAATGCAAATTTACATGCAGTCACACCAAGATCACACCAATCAACATTTAATGAGGGGGGGGGGAGGAGGGAGAGGATACAGTCTCACAATTTTTATGAAGAAGTTTTTGCAAAATTTTTCAAATATTCTTCAAGACACGTTGCCCTATCTATTTCGAGGATGTCTAATTCCCGTGCTTTTGTGGCCCGTGCTTTGTTTCGTGTCTCGTGCTTCCTCTTCTGCACGCAGGCTACCTAGTGCCTAGTGCTTTCTCACCGTGCCTAGTGCTTTCTCCCCGTGCCTAGTGCTTAGTACTCGTGCCTAGTGCTTAGTGACCGTGCCAAGTGTTTTTTGGCCGTGCCCAGTGTTTTGTGCCCATATTTAGTGCTTAGAAATCTCTGGGATCTTTAAGGTGTTTTTTCGTTGATAATTCACTCAGCTGAATATTTTTATAAGAAACTAGGATTTGATGATACTTGCCTTACATGGTTTCTTAAGTCATACGTTTTGGTGGTCTGATAGTGGGGTTCGTCTCAGAATTTTTAATTGAAAAATATGTCTATGCAGCCCTGTGTTCCTCTATACTCCGTTTTGAGGGAGAACTTTTAATACTTGGACATAAATTTTTATTAAAAACAGGCCACTTTCTCCGTTGGCATTACAAGATCAGAAGACTGGTACTTGCCTTGCAAGGGTTCATTCTTGCAATCAGTTTTGTTGATATCAAAAGATTAATCCCATCTCAAGAATCATTCAGCAACTTCATCGCATGGGGTACACAACATCTTACAATGACAGTAACATAGAAAGTAAAAAATTGAGATATCATAGATGAAGATATTTCTATTGAGTACTTAGGTGTTGTAAAGACTGTGACAAGGGAGAAAGAGTGGGCAATACTCTTCAATTGCTCTGAAATTCTAGACCTATTCTGTAGGAGTAGTCTTTTACATTTTCATTTTCATCAACTTCTTATCGACGTAAATGGACATATAGTGATAGCGTAAAGGAGAACTGGAAACCACCTCAAATACCAAATGGTGTAAATCTAAAACGATACCCTAAGCATGAAGCACATGCACGGAGCACGAGCACGAAGCACAGGCACTAAGCACGGAGCACGGGCACTAAGCACGGAAAATGGGCACTAAGCACGGAGCACGGGCACTATTAACACGGAGCACGGGCACGAGGCACTAAGCACGAAAACACGTAGCCTGCGTGCAGACAATAAATGTCCTTGGGTATAGTCTGCACGCAGGCTAGAAAACATGGGATTTAGCCAGCTCATCTATTTCAATATTTTGAGGTCACTAGATCCACAAATGTTTGTGTGATTGTTTTAAATCACCATTCATCTATAAAAACATTATTAGCACCCCTGCAAGATCTTGCTCTCACCCTCATGAAAAGAAAAGAAATGAAAAAGCAATTTGAATTGAAACGTAGTGAAAAGCAATATATATAGTGTAGGACAAATGGATCACATACTAACTGGTAATATAGAGAAAACTAAAAATAAAAAGCCATGAAGTATCACGGAACTAGTTTCATCCTTTCAACGAGGAATCTTCAGCCTAATGACAAATTGCAAATCTAGACGCCCTTTTAAAGACGTTTTACTTGTATAATGCGTAAAATTAAGACAATTGTACACGATTATTTCATATGACGTTAAACTCAATACCAACTAGTCAACAGTACAACCTCGTAATAATGCAATATAGTTCTCTTTGTAGCAGAATTTTTGTTCGTAATACGAGGCTCCATCTTTCAGTAGCTCTCGCGGTGGTACTACTTATATTTCGTAGTCCATTAGTTTGACGTCACATTTTTGTGCGCCTTTGTGAATTTTCGGGTCGCATTAGCCTTCGGTTGCGCCATACCGGTAAAGTGTCGAGGTCCTTTAGACTCTCGATAAAATAACCAAAAATTTGCTGACACTTGAAGATATTTCTTGAGGCTTCTCTCAGTTGGTCTACTTGTTTGAATCTGTGTTGTTAATCATCTTTTGACTTGTCAGGTTGAAAGGACATCTGACCTTTGCAATTTGTGATAGCATCTTCTTGGGGGAGAAATTTAACAATCTGGAGGTCGTCCACTTTACCGGTATGGCGCAACCGAAGGCTAATGCGACCCGAAAATTCACAAAGGCGCACAAAAATGTGACGTCAAACTAATGGACTACGAAATATAAGTAGTACCACCGCGAGAGCTACTGAAAGATGGAGCCTCGTATTACGAACAAAAATTCTGCTACAAAGAGAACTATATTGCATTATTACGAGGTTGTACTGTTGACTAGTTGGTATTGAGTTTAACGTCATATGAAATAATCGTGTACAATTGTCTTAATTTTACGCATTATACAAGTAAAACGTCTTTAAAAGGGCGTCTAGATTTGCAATTTGTCATTAGGCTGAAGATTCCTCGTTGAAAGGATGAAACTAGTTCCGTGATACTTCATGGCTTTTTATTTTTAGTTTTCTCTATATTACCAGTTAGTATGTGATCCATTTGTCCTACACTATCATTAACCATACTAGACTAGCTAAGAAGCCTCCGAAGAAATAAAAAGGGAGAGACTTCGACTGATCAAACAGCAAAGAAATTTGAATATGGAAAGAAGACGGAAGCGTGTAAAATCGCCACAATCAAGGAAGAAATTCTTCAGATGCAACAATTTGAGACGGAGACAAGACCATAATCTTAAAACAAAAGAAGATTATCTACAAACAGAGAAAAGTTTACCGGTAAGGCGCAACCGAAGGCTAATGCGACCCAAACATGGTCTCCATGATGATGCAACAATACCAAAAGATTTCCCAAAGGAAATGACGAAGATGTTCCATGATAGGAAAAAACAAAGAATGACCTATATCACCACATTTTTGAGAAGAGGACGACCTCCAGATTGTTAAATTTCTCCCCCAAGAAGATGCTATCACAAATTGCAAAGGTCAGATGTCCTTTCAACCTGACAAGTCAAAAGATGATTAACAACACAGATTCAAACAAGTAGACCAACTGAGAGAAGCCTCAAGAAATATCTTCAAGTGTCAGCAAATTTTTGGTTATTTTATCGAGAGTCTAAAGGACCTCGACACTTTACCGGTATGGCGCAACCGAAGGCTAATGCTAGACTGACGACGTGATTCCTTGTATTCGTTCAACATTTATAATCTGATGTTTTAATTTCACTCATACAAAGGACTCACGACCAAACAGATTCTAAACAGGGACTAAAATCTTACGAAAAATCAGAAGAAACTTAGAACATCTTCCATCCTACGAACGTCGAAAGAAAAGTCGAACGTCCCTTCGAACGTCATTTCGAGCGTCGCTTCGCTTCGAGAAATCGAACTTTGAACTAATGAGCCAATCAAACGCTACAAATAGGCACGTGGGTTGACCATATTAAGAAAGTAGCGATCTGATTGGTCGCGCCGTGAACGCGGCGGACTTGGCCTAATTAGTCCCTATTCTGAAGCGTAAGGACATAAGTCCCTCAACTGAAGCGATGACAACAACAACAACGAGCGTAAGTTAGAGGGGCTTATGTAATGTAGTCTAGGCTAATGCGACCCGAAAATTCACAAAGGCGCACAAAAATGTGACGTCAAACTAATGGACTACGAAATATAAGTAGTACCACCGCGAGAGCTACTGAAAGATGGAGCCTCGTATTACGAACAAAAATTCTGCTACAAAGAGAACTATATTGCATTATTACGAGGTTGTACTGTTGACTAGTTGGTATTGAGTTTAACGTCATATGAAATAATCGTGTACAATTGTCTTAATTTTACGCATTATACAAGTAAAACGTCTTTAAAAGGGCGTCTAGATTTGCAATTTGTCATTAGGCTGAAGATTCCTCGTTGAAAGGATGAAACTAGTTCCGTGATACTTCATGGCTTTTTATTTTTAGTTTTCGCAATATATATATATATAGTAAACATGTCTGATTACGACTGAACATAGATCCATTGAATCCAAATTATCAATTGGCCCCTCTAATTCATAGTTTGCAAAGTTTTTTCTAAAGGGCCCAGAATTGGTCAGCAACCAAGGTGAAGCATTGTGGATATGTATAACATTGTAGGGTTCAGTGCATCCTACAATGTTATACATATCCACAATGCTTCACCTTGGTTGCTGACCAATTCTGGGCCGTTTAGAAAAAACTTTGCAAACTATCAATTAGAGGGGCCAATTGATAATTTGCGAAGTTTTTCTGAAAGTTTCAAATTTCACCCAATTTTTCTTAGATTCAGCCGTTTCACCATGCATTTTGACAGTTTTTATCTCTATATTAGATGGATCGAAAAAACTTTACAAATCATCATGAGCCATCTATTGTCTATTAAGAAGGAAGAGAATGTTCGCATTATATGTCGTAGGCGGCACGTTATAAAAGGCCAATGTGTTGAATTTTCGTAACGGAAAACGGTTTTGAAGAATTTACTTTCCAAAAAATATCGCTTTAAGCTTCCAATTCAATGGATTTATGTTCACTCGTAATCAGACATGTTTACTGCATGTACAGGGTGTCTCAAAAAAATTGTTCGACGTTTGATTAAATACTAAAAAATGACGATACGCTGAATGGACCTTTGGTCAAGTCACCCTTGTCCTGAGATTTTAAATTAATTTTTTGAAGTTCAAGTTTGTGCGAAAGCTGAAACCAGAGGCCTCAAAATGGCATTTTTGGTAACAGTCCCATAGGCTGTCGTTTCTGTTATTTCTCAATTGTTTCAGGGCGAACCAAGTGGTATTCAAACAGGTATTCGATAACCTAACTGTCACGCATATGGAAGCTTTGAGGAAAAAGATTCAGTATCTCGCCGATTTTGTTTTGAACCACTGTTTTTGGACCTATGCAATGTTAAGTAATTTTGAGAATGATCGCAAGAAATAATTTACATTAGAAGTCGTATTTGGTTTGGTCTGATATAAACGAGAGGTATGACATTGGATAAGCTTCTCTTACCTCCGTCTTCGAGCTTTTTGCAATACAAGTAATCTGGGGGGTCTCTGGTTTCAGCTATCGCATATTTTTTATCTTCGAGAGCTCGTAACTCAGTGAATTTTCAACCGATTTGCACAATTTTAGTCTCTAAAATTATTTCATAATCTTAGGAACAGGGTTATCTTTCCATGAGCCTGTTCATGTGGTCCTTATTTTTCAATATTTAATCAAACGTCGAACAATTTTTTTGAGACACCCTGTATATATATATTGCTTTTCACTACGTTTCGATTCAAATGGCTTTTCATGAGGGTGAGAGCAGGATCTTGCAGGGGTGCTAATAATGTCAGCGGCGGCGCCAGCCGCCGCGAAGTGGGGGGAAGGACTGATGGGGGTCCGGGGGCGAAGCCCCCGGAAAATTTTTTGGGACCACGCCCTTCAGATGGGCAACGCCCCTTTTGAAGATAGAAATACAGGTTTTTCTTATAAGAAACTGGTTTATAAGAAACTAGTACTAAGATGGCCGAAATTTTAAGAAACTCTAGTACTATGTCTGAGAAGTGCTAAGAAACTTTTCACAGTTAAAAGCATGAATTTTATAGCAAATAGATCGTTGAACGTTTATTATTGGGAAATATTATCTAATCATTTTTTGTTTTCAACATAACAGAACACTGTTTATTCCTATAGGATGTTTTGAATATCAAGAAACATATCTGTAGCAGTGTTAGCGACCACATTGACAATTCATGCATTCAAAAAATAAGAAACCAATTAAGAAACTTTCAGTACTAAAATGGACAAAATTTCTTGTTAAATTAAGAAACTTTTAGTACTATGGCCTGATCCTAGTTTCTTATAAAAAAAATGTGTGCGCCCTTTTGAATATAGAGATACGCCTCTTTTTGGATAAAAAACGACCGATGAAATCATGTGTGTATAAGAGAAACCTTCATACAGGGTTTTGAATTGTATTACAACTAGTATCACAACTTGTAAAAGTTTAAATGAGTCATGTAATAATGTGAAATGACAAAGACAAAATTAGAATGACAAAGACAAGAAAAGATTTCAAAACAATAAGTTCATATTTTAGAGTAAGAAAGCGAGATTAAAAGCTGACGGCAGACCTACCCCTACCCTAACATTTTTATGAGGTTTTTGCACGAACCTAGATCACCATATTTTCAAAAAAGTGGGGGGGGGGAATTTACCCCCCCCCCCCAAACCCCCTCGTGGCTCCGCTACTGAAATGTTGTTATAGATGAATGGTGATTTACAATAATCACACAAACATTTGTGGATCTAGTGACCTCAAAATATTGAAATAGATAGGGCAGCGTGTCTTGGAGAATATTTGAAAAAATTTGAAAAAACATCTTCATAAAAATTGTGAGACTGAATCCTCTCCCTCTATCAAAATCCATATGAATGGCAGTTACCCGGGGGGGGGGGTACTTGACCAGATTTTGGACGGGGACGTGCCATCGAGGTTTCAAAAACATACCCGTTCCTTATACCAATTTTTCCAAAATTCATACCCGACTTTATACCAATTTTTCAAAAAATATATACCCGACTTTATACCAATTTTCCGAAAATGCATACCCGACCCTGTACCAATTACGAAATTGCGAAAATTGATACCGTTTCTTATACCAAAATCGTGAAATTCGATACCGTTCCTTATACCAAAATCGTGAAAATCGATACCCTTCCCGATGGCACGTCCCCGTACCCAAAATATGTATAGTACCCCCCCCCCCCCGGGGGCAGTTAGCTTGATGGTAAACCCACAATTCACCAACAAGTAAAGAACCTCAGTATTGGGAAATGCAACAGACACAATCTTTTGATACTTCTCTTTCAACATTTTGCAGCTGGAATAAGAAGCTCGATCAAATAGCCTTAAAACTGTTCAGAAAAATTGGCACCAATGTTTTTCTGTTTCTTGGCATCAAAAAGAACAGGGAAAAGTATGTTGCCACAAATTTACATCCAAAAAATACTCAGATACGCATGTCTCAGCTCTATTTGGCAAAAATACTTCTGTTTTCTAGGGAAATAGGTAAAAAAATCTCATAAAATCTTATTATTCTAAAAATCTGGTACGCCTCTTTTTAAGAGTGATACGCCCCTCGACCATAGCAACTTCATGCAAACAAAGTAACACCAACATTCGCTTTCGCATCCAAAACATCCCTCACAGTTGTCTTTTACCTGCTCAGAAAAGACCTTCCTTTTCGCATTTTTACCTTTGGGTTTATTTATTCCATATTGGCCAAAATAAGTGGGGCGGCGTTTCTGCAAATGGTGTTAGGAGACATGGGCATTCTATCAGTCACTTGGAGTGGGAATATTTATTGCTAAAAAGCAGAATCTGGAGCCTGCGATAGCGCAGGCTACAAAGACTAAATAGTCATAGTTTTGAATACATTACTGGCGAGTCACGAGGATACTTAGCTTTGTAACATTCTTCAGAAAGAGATGGTCTATATGGAATTGAAAAATGCATCTCTTGAGATAAATGTGCGATTTGGGAGATGGATTATAACACAAGAAGAGCTTCAGGGCTTCTGACTGGCTTATAGGCAGTCTGTCACGTCTGTGATTGGCCGCGACAAGTCAGCGCTAAACACAACTGATTTCAAAAGTTGATCTTCTTCCTATCAAGTCAGGGAGTCAACGCCCTTCCGTTGTAACTGAAGTTGCTTGGGAAAATAAACATTTACCCCTAAGAGATCTTTGCGGCTTCTGATCGGCTTATTTGTGACAGTTAAACACATCAATCAATCAGTTAACATGGGAAATTGATTTGAAAAGTTGTCCTTCTTGATATCAAATGAACGCCCTTCTCTGGTGAAAGAAATCGTTCGAAATGAGAAGCTTTGGAAAAGAAATGTTTGCACCAAGGGACTTTCACAGCTTCTGATTGGCCAGAATTTGACAGATGGAGAGCTCATTAATCAAACTTTGCATCCTATAAATTGAGGATGAGCTAAGGGTAAATTGCAGATGCTTGCAGTGCAGCGAGGAGACCTGTGTGCGAGAATCGTTGAAGAATAGGAAAGCAAAAATGAAAGTATCCATTCTGCTTCTCGTAGTGGTGTGCGGGTTGGTTGCCTTTGCAGCAGAGAATGACCTCAGCGGTAAGTTGGCACGCCTTGCTATGTTCGAAACTTGGATCAGCCCGTGGTATACCAAAAGTTTCTTAACTTGCATCAACGGTTTCCGCTTAATGAAAGTTTCCTAATTTGTATGTTGGGTTCATCAAGGATTGTAACCGAGGGCGTATCACTCTGTAACACTTGTCTCCTACATAATTTCGGAAGAGTGATACATCCCTCAATTGTAATAGTAAGACACCAGGTCAAAGGGTTAAGATTGAAGTAAACGATAAATTTGGTTTAAAATTTGTCATGATAGACTTTCATTCTCGAAATGGTGTACATGTAATATCTTCCTATCTTTTTCAGAAGAAAGCCAATCAGTTGAAATCAAGCCTGCGGAGAAAGACAATGAAATAGCAGAAAAAGCCAATGAAGTCGAAGAAACAGAGGATGACAGCGAAGGTGATGAGCCTGATGAAGTTGCAGAAACAGAAGACGACGGCGAGGTCGATGAACCAGTTGAAGATGACCAACTTGATGTGACCCAAAGCGATGGTAAGTTTTCACAGTTTTGAATAGCAAGTCGAGGGGCGTGTCGGGTTGTTTCAGTTAATATCAGTCCCCCTCCCCCCTATGAAAGAACAACTCATCAAGTCAAAGGCCCCGCATTTTCCATGATAAAATCTGTTACACAGATCCTGATTTTGCTTCTAAAAGTAGAGGAATGTATGATTTTTTCAATTTTACAGGCAAATTACCCTCTTGCAGGTTTGGATATTTCCTGATTTTTGTCACTTCTCCTGGATTTTTGCATCTCCGGAATGCCCCTGAATTTTCAAGGATTTTTGCACACACGTTTATTTTAATAGGAAACTTTGTTCAGGCCATAGTACTAAAAATTTCTTAATTTAACATGAAATTTTGTCCATTTTAGTACTAAAAGTTTCTTAATTGATTTCTTATTTTTTGAATGCATGGATTGTCAATGTGGTCGCTAACACTGCTGCAGATACTGTATGTTTCTTGATATTTAAAACATCACATAGGAATAAACATGTTATGTTGAAAGCACGAATGGTTAGATGACATTGCCCAGTAATAAAGGTTCAACGATCTATTTGCTATAACATTCATGCTTTTAAGTTTGAAAAGTTTCTTAGTTCTTCTCAGACATAGTACTAGAGTTTCTTGAAATTTTGGCCATCTTAGTACTAGTTCTTAAAAACCAGTTTCTTATAAACAAAATGTGTACCTCCGGATTTTCTCTTCCACAGGGGGAGGGGTATAGATGTTAGCTGGAACCACTCATCACTCTGAAATTGGGTCACCTTTTACCTTTCACCTTTGTGTTTAAGACAAAAAATTAAAGTTTAACAAGCGTGTTAAATGGAAAAAATTAAATGAAAGTTTCTTAAGTAGCAGCAGGAATTTTGCCAAAGGTGTCGAGATTTTTAGTGAGAGCTCAGCCCTTGAGATTGTGTGTCTTGGCAATTTTTAATTTAGGGACGGAAAAGTGCACAATGAAGCGAGAACATACCGGAAGGAGGGAGCTTTGGAGTTTCAAAGGTTGCGGGTTTGGTCAATTTTAGACCTCGGGTCTCGGGATTTATGTTTAAATCGTGCGGGTCTTCTGGTTTTGAGATATGTCGCTTGTAGCGGGTTTGGCCATTTTTTGTGCTCGGGTTTCGGGTATTTCACTCAAAATTCCTATTTTGTTGCGTTGTCGAAATCGCACGGTCCATACTGAGCTTGAAAAACCAGCTTTCTAATACTTTAAAACGGCGTAGGGAGTCGGTGAGTACGAAAATACTGGAAATAATCGCTGATTACTGTCGATAATTGAAACTTTTTGTTCGAAAGTGCAATTTGGTCTTTGGCTTTTTTCGCTTTCGGGATTTCGGCCTTGCAATTTTTGGTCTGGGTTTACGGGTTCTTGCCCTAAAGCCGCCTCTGGAAGATCAAGGGATTTCTGATAAGGGTTATAGAAGTGATCCCCCTTTACGGATCTTAGATCATGTAGCATTTTGGTTTTCATCTTCACCTGATCACTTTTTGTGAATTATCAGAATTTCAAACAATTTTCTCTTTATCATAATTCAAACAATTTTCTTTTTATCATAGCTCATTATCGCCGCCGTTTCTACCGCCGAAGATTTCATCGCCGCAGATATATTCGCCGCCGCATGCCTATGCCTGTTCGCCGCCGCCGTATGCCTATTCGCCGCAGATTCCACCGCCGTCGCTTTTATCGCCGCAGATTCCATCGCCGTCGTTTTTATCGCCGAAGATTCCATCGCCGACGTGGATGAATCAGGAACTCTTTCAAGGGCATCATGACAAACTGCAATCTTTTCTAGAACAAGCTTAAATCTTTTCTAGAACTGTATGAATAGATGTGTACGATATGTAAGTGGAGCAGGCTATCATTTCATTGCACTGACCAACTGATTGTTTTTCTGCTTCGATTTCTGGTTTTTGTTGACCTGAAGTTAAAGTATTTATTGGTGGAAATAAACGGTAGTGTCAATTCAACTGATGAGAAATCTTGCTCATTACGTTTTCAAGTTAACTACTGATTTTGAGGATCAGCAGATTTCGTCAGTTCGATCGAAAAAGTGCGTTTATAGGCGATAAATTAGGTTTTTCGCATTCTTGTGTATTTCGCCTGCTATATATTTTCTTTACCTTTTGCAAATAAAATGACGTCATCAGCCAATCATTTAAATTAGTGGATAACTCGGACATGAAACAAGGTATCAAACAATTCTAAGTAACATTGTTTATGACTCAACATTGCTATTTATATACGTGAATAAAAAAATTTCGTTTCTGGTCTCTCCCCCCGGGGAGGGCACTCCCATAATGACCTATAAAGGAGTCTTGTCGGTTTGAGGGTCTTACCACATGACTACCAATGCACCTTTAACCCCTCGTTTCGGAAAGTTTTGAAAATTCCTTCATACGAAGCTTCTGACCACGGATTTGGATTCAGCACCCAAAGCTTAATTTAATAGCAAATTTCTATTTTCCTAGAGTTTGTTGTTTTGATTTTATGGCGAAAATAAATTTTGAAATTTAATAAGGGATTTGACTGTGAAAATCACTCGGGGTGGAACTTTAAACCCACAGTTATTAGTCACGGTCAAATCCCTTAAAAATTTTCAAATTTGTCATCCTCGCACATTCAAATTTTAAATTAAATTTTCAAATTAAAATTGCGAACACTAAGATCATGAAAATTTCCAATTAGACTAAAATTACGGTGCTTAGGGTGTGTTTCCTTGGTACCTATTCTGAAAACGGTGGACTTAGAAGACTCGGAATTTGTGTTTGATTGACTCCCCAATTCCGAAAACTGCAGATTTGGTAGGCCTGCTGAACCTTCTGCTCCAAAAGGCAGACGGCTTGGCAGACCTTGAAGAGATTCTCGATTTCATTGCAGAACTCTGAAAACGAGGCGACTTTGCTCACGTTGCTACGGGTAATCGG
Source organism: Aurelia sp. 3 sensu Dawson et al. (2005) (assembly GCA_964020215.1). Classification (NCBI taxonomy): domain Eukaryota; kingdom Metazoa; phylum Cnidaria; class Scyphozoa; order Semaeostomeae; family Ulmaridae; genus Aurelia; species Aurelia sp. 3 sensu Dawson et al. (2005). The sequence goes on from OZ026593.1 coordinate 4,690,426, forward strand.
TAACTTTACTCTTTGTTGCCAAGCACCAGACTCGTCTTCGTATTTTTCAACTGGATACCTCATCTTTGCCAGGATCAATCTGAAACCTGCTGCTTTGAAGAACTTTGTGTTTGATTGGGGACTGTGTCTCCGTCTCTGCGAAGTCTACTGTTTTCAGAATTTGGTAGGTTTGGAATTTTCGGAATTTTCATATGACGCAAACTGAAGAAATTTTGAAACATTCCCAAACGAGGCTGCTTAGTTGAAAAGGTGTATTGGCCCTATTTGTCAACCACATACTACCAATTTGAGGTAATCTAAGGCCCCGTTCACACTACTCCGTTTTTGTACAAAAACGGAGAGAAAAACCTCCGTTTTTGTGAAAGTGTTCACACTGATCCGCACAAAAACGCCACAAAAACGGAGGTTTTCGAAAACGCTGTCAAAAGTGTATATCCACAAAAATGGAGGTTTTTGAAACGCATTTGATCAATGTGAACGCACAAAAACGGAGGTTTTTTGAAAACGCTCCAATATGCAACAATGAGATTCACAAAAACGGAGCAATGTGAACGCACAAAAACGGATGTTTTTCGCTGCGTTTTGTTATCGGGCAGATCAGTGTGAACGCACAAAAACGGAGGTTTTTCTCTCCGTTTTTGTATAGAAACGGAGTCGTGTGAACGGTAGCTTCGATGCAACAAAAACGGATACTAACAAAAACGGAGTAGTGTGAACGGGGCCTAAGATTCCTGGCCATGTATAAGGTTGCATCCCGGTACGCTCCTCCGCATGCCAATTTAATCATTGGAAAAATAATCACAAATCAATTTTGAACTTTCCTTGCTTTGTTCCATCAGTTCTGCAATAGAAAATCATGGAAAACTGTAGAAAAATGTCATTACTAAAAGCTAATAAATGACCCAATTTCAGGTTCATGAACTACCATTTGAGGATTTTTGTAAAGAGATTTGGGGTTTTGAGGGCATTTTTCTAAATTTATGCTTGGAATCCATGTCAGGCCACAATGGAAGCACCCCCCCCAGGTGGTTTTCCAACGTTGTGCTTAAGCGTACGGGAAAGCTTCTTGTACCGGGTGAGTCAAAAAAAGTTTAAGTGTTTAGAGGGCAGTGGAATAAAACGCATGTGACCGATATTCAACACTGAAATGTTCATCTATCAGTCAAAGGTCAACTTAGATGAGAAAAGTTTGTTTGGTAGTATCCCTCATCTTACAGACCCAGAAATTAGGAAAATGCTGGTAATGGGCATGTTTGGGAACAAAAATTTCACATTCCATTCTGGTCCATGATTTACCTTCTATCGAAATTGGAATTTAGCATCTCAAACTGGCAATGTAAGCTTCGATGCCACATAAATAATGGACCAGAATGGAATGTGGAATTCTCGATTCCCATACACACCTCTTACAAGCATTTTGATTGTTGTTGGGTCTTAAAGATGTTTGATTTTACCAACAAAATTTTCTCATCTAAGTTAGCCTTTGACTGAGAGATTAACATTTCAGTTTTGTAAATCGGTCACATACTTTTTAATCCACAGCCCTCCAAGCGCCTAAACTTTTTTTGACTCACCCGGTAGAGTTGCTGAAATTTCGATAAAGCCTGGTTTCCATTAAATCGCAAGGTGTTGCAAAGTGTCGCAAGTGTCGCAGAGTGTCGCAGAATTTTGGTTCTGCAACACTTTGCGACGAATGGAAACTGCTGTACTCAGTGGCGCCGCCAGGATATTTTATTGGAGGGGCAAAGGAGGATGGGGGTCTGGGGCGGAGCCCCAGAAAATTTTTTCCTTGGCCACACCCTCTACTTTGGCTGTAAATGCGACCAGTGCCCCTTTTATGGATTGACAGTGAGATGAATGATTTTGTTAAATAGCACGAGTAGGGAACCGCAATTAGAAAATGACGTCCAACCTTTTTGCGACCAATCCAACACTTGCCACTCGATAATGGAATTGTAAAAGAGTTATCATGTACTCTCAGATCCAGAAATATGAAGTACATATGGTTCATGAAAAGAGGGCATTGGGTTTAGAAAAAACTTGAAAGTCAAGAATACAGCGAAGCCCCCAGGAAAATTTTCGTGAAAATGCTCTTTACTTTGGCTTAGAACACTTCTACCTATCACATTTTAACCTGTGCTGCATTGAAATTTTTGATCACTTTGCAACATTTATCTAAATTAGCATCTCCGGTAAATATTCTTTGGCTTAGAATACCTATCCTGCGTGCCATCTATACCAAGACCAAAAGGAAAACTTTCACAATTTTGTAGCTATCTTCAATGAATCACATCCGAAGGAAATATTTGTGCAAACACTGGCAAACACACTCTACCTTGTTAGAGAACGGTCCTCATAATCCAATTTCCATGGCCTCAAAACTATAAGTCTTGGACAATTCTACAATAGTTTGTCTAGAAAAGTTTTCAAAAACCCAACTTAACTCCTAGCAACCTTCCAACATTTCACCAAAAAGTTCGTACCAAAAAATTCGAGTCAGTGCTGTACAGATCGTGGGAAAATGCAATTAAAATGGCAAGATTGTAGAAACCTATACTCATACACAGTGTAATTGCCAAGAGCATCGGCCTTACCCCCCCCCCCAAGCAATTTTTATGCCGGAATTAGGAGAATTAGAAAAGTGATCCTGGAGAACATTGGAGGGGCGGCCGCCCCCCCTTGCCCCCCCTTCCCGGCGCTTCTGGCTGTACTAAAATGCTGCGACACTCTGCGACACTCTGCGATCGGTGTCGCAGAGATAGAAAATTTTCTATCTCTGCGACACTTTGCGACACTCTGCGATCAATGGAAACATCTGTCCTAATATTCTGCGACTGATTGCGATCCGAGAACAATAGACTCATGCGATTTCATCCTAGCTGTGGGCATTATTTTATTTATTTTATTTATTTTTTTTTATTTTATTCTTATTTATACACAATACCCTATCAGCATAACAAAGTAAATATAAATGTTGATAATATCATGAAAAATTAAAGCTGCTCTTCCAAGGGGTTGTGTTTGTGTCCCTCTACCTCAAGAACTCCCTCAGTCTTACTTTGAAGGAGCTCAATGAGGCAGAGTCTCGTATTTGCTTTGGGATCTCGTTCCAGGCACTTGCTCCCTGGTATCCAAAAGACTTTTTGCAGTACTCAAGACGAAGCCGAGGAATTTCGAAATCATCAATTTTTCTTGTGTTATATTTCGAAATATTCGACCTAGGAGTGAATTTATTTTTGAGGTTCTCTGGGCAGAGTCCATTTTTTATCTTGTATGTAGTAATTAGCTGGTCATATTTTATTAGATTGCGTACATCGAGCCAATCGCATACCCAGCCATCTTTGTGCCTTGCGCATTCAATTAGTCTGCGTGCCCTGTTTTGCAGCCTCTGTAGGGATTCCAGTTTTGTGTTTGACAGACATCCCCAAATGACACTGCAATATCTCAGATGGCTTTCAATTAATGCTCGATAAACAGTTGCCAATTGTTTCTGGGAGAGGATGTTTTTGAGTTTAAACATCGCCCCTAATCCGTTTTTTATCTTTCGCTTTATGGTTTTGAGTTGTTCTTCCCAATTCATACTTTCGTCTATTATGACACCAAGATATTTTGTTTTTTGAGCTCTGCATAATTTTTGATCTTCTACTTCGAGGTCAGGGAAATCTTTGGCTTTGTTCAGTTGTTTTGGATGCCCTATCAACATAAATTCGCTTTTTTCAGCATTTAGGCTAAGTTTGTTTTGCCTCATCCAGGATGAAACAAGATCAAGTTCGCCCTTTATCTCATTAAAAAGCTCGTTGATCTCATTGGAGGCATAAGAAATGCTCGTGTCATCCGCGTACATATTTGGTTTAGACTTTTTCAAACATTTTTCAAAATCGTTCATATAAATGATGAAAAGTAAGGGACCCAAACACGACCCCTGTGGTATTCCACACTGTACTAAACGCTTGTTTGACGATTTACCTTCTACATAACAATACTGCTCTCTCCCGGCAAGGTATGAAGTGAACCAACCGTGTGCAAGATCGGTGACTCCATAGGCTGATAGTGTAGTGGATTCAACGTGCGGCCCATAAACACATAACTCAAAGATGTATCTTAGTTTCCTTAAAGTGCAAATATTCAAAATGTATCAAACACAACTGAACTAAAAACTGTCAATAACCCATGTTTAGTTCTCTTTATTCTTCGTCCCCAACAAGGAAAGGAATAAATACGCTCACCAAAATCATGCCGACGTCAACTTGGGCTTGGGCTTGGGTCGTCGCTGCTCGAGACTAGGCCTAGCTTCAGTGGCTTTTCGTAAGGAACGCGCTCGTCTTGTTTGTCTTGTGCTCTCTCTACAACTCTCCTCTACAACTCTCCTCCTGTTTTCTGTTGTAATAGTTTTACATGTTTACCGTGGCTCCTTAGGGACCTGGATCAGCGCAACACCGCCAGCACACAGGGCAAAATGCACCCACACAAAAGGCAAGATACCTCAAGGGACAAAACGTTCTGGGGGTCTCCTGAGTCTTGTCGACTCCCTTTGTGATTTCCTTTGAGGTTTGCCAACATTCTCCCCACCTTGACGTACTACGTTAACATATCTTACTCCAGTAGGCTTAGTCTTGGTGGCTCTTTCAGGAACGTATGCCTTTGTTTGAACTATTTCATGATTTTCTGGATCTTTGTGTCCTTCGAGGAGGTGCAGTTTTTGAATAGATCTATTAAAGTTTCCTTTCTGTGTTTTGACTGTCACTGTCCGAATTAAACCATCTGCTCCTTCGTGAACTTCTGCCACCATTCCCAATGGCCAACTGCTGCGTTTCACATTGTCCTCTGAAATCAATACAACATCACCTTTCTGTAACGGAGGAACTTCATTTCTCCACTTTTGTCTCACGGTTAACTTTGGTAAATATTCTGCTTGCCATCTTTTCCAGAAGTGACCGATCAATCGTTGACGATAAAGATATCTATCATTGATTGGAGCTTCACATTGCGTCCCATGTGGTATGTCTGGAACAGTCTTTAGTGCTCTTCCAAGAGCAAGATGTGCCGGTGTGATTACTTGTCCATCTTTGATACTTTTTCCAACAAAAGTCAAAGGTCTTGAGTTAACTGTTGACTCGATTTCTGTCAAAACTGTGTACATCTCTACATATGTAAGGAAAGCTTTGCCGAGAATCTTTCGTAATGGCTCTTTTAGTGAACGACATATTCTTTCCCACCAACCTCCTCGGTGTGGACTTCGCTCGGTAATAAACTTCCACGTGATACCTCTATTTGCTAAATCTGTTTCTACTTTCTGAGCATCAATCTTCTTCCAAATTTTCTCTGTCTTCGTTTTTGAAGTCTCCACAATCCATTGCAAGTCTTTATTCGCTCTTTTGAAAGTAGACTGGTTATCTGACCACATTGTGTTGCAGAGACCCCTCCTGTTATACATCCTCTTGAAGGCTTGCAAGAACTCGTCAGTTGTCATACCATTGGTTAATTCGAAATGAACCATTCGTGTCAATGCACAAGTAAATATGCATACATACGCCTTTTGGGGTACGGTACTTCCTTTCAACTTTAAGAACAAGTGTCCTGTGAAATCTAATCCAACATGTGTAAATGGTGGTGAAGGACTCGCTCTCTCTACAGGTAAGGGAGCCATTCTTTGCATCAGTGGTTTGGTCACTTGCCTTTTACATTTGAGACATCTGTGAATTACTCTGGTAACGTTTCGGCAGCCTTGGATTATCCAGAATCTTTCTCTCGTTATGGCTAAAGTGGTTTCTGGTCCTGCATGTGTAGCTTCTCTTTCATGTACTGATTGAATAATCTTGTCTACGACCATATGTTTTCCAGGTAATATGATTTGATGCTTACTTTCTTCAGGTATCAAAGAAAACTGCAATCTACCCCCGACCTTGATAAGCTCCTTTTCATGATCAAGGATTGGAGACAGGCTATTCAACTTGCTAGTTTTCGGGAGTTGTACATCGTTCTTTAGTGCTTCAAAATCTCCAGCAAATTCTTCTCGTTGTACTGTTCTGTACCAATATTCTTCTGCTGACTTTATCTCTTCTGAAGTTAAATCTTTTCCAAATGATTCCATCGGCTGGCTTGTAGCTTTACTTCTTAAACTCGTCTTAAAATTACGAACTGCTCGCAAGACGTAAGCAGTAACTCTTGCTAACTTCAAAAATTTCTCATATTTGGCTGGATCAATTACTCTTGATACAGACTTTGTAGTTGAATGGTTACAAACTGTAATTTTGATCATCTCTGTTTCTGACTCTGGAGAAACCTCGAGCTTATTTTCCGGCCAATTTTCTTCACTGTTCTTTAACCACGCTGGCCCATTCCACCAAAGTTGGTTATGAATAACTGAATCTAAATTCTCCCCCCGAGTTAACAAATCGGCAGGGTTTTCATTTCCTGGGCAAAAACGCCAACATTCAGGTGATACGTTTTCTTGTATCGACTGCACTCGATTCGCAACGAACAATTTCCAGTTTCTGCTTGGCCTTCGTATCCAGCTGAGTGCTACCAAACTGTCTGACCAACACACTATTCTGTCGACAGTCACTTTCAATGATTCCAATACAAACTTTAATAGTTTGGAAAGAATAAATGCAGCTAGCAACTCAAGTCTTGGCAAAGTCACTCTTTTAGTCGGTGCAACTCTGTTCTTGGACATGACTAACTGAACATTCACTTTTCCAGATTCATCTTTCAACACGACGTACACTACTGCACCATAGGCTTTGGGACTAGCATCTCCAAATCCGTGGAGCTCGACGCTGTTGACATTAGTAAGATCACTTACAAAACATCTAGGAATGCGCAGATTTGATAACTCTTTCAAATCTTCTTTCCATTTATTCCATGAAGACATAAGATCTGCTGGTAACTTTTGATCCCAATTTAACCCCCGTGTCCACAGTTCTTGGTATAGGATCTTTGCTGTAACAGAGAATGGACCTAACCATCCCATTGGGTCGAAAAGCTTTGACGATATACTGATAAGACTCCTCTTGGTTCCTTGATCTTGAATATTTGTCAGTTTCTCTCCTTGATTGAACAAAAAATCATCTGTTTCTGTATCCCACGAAATGCCCAATGCTTTCAATGGATCACCTTCGCTTTCAATCTCTATCACATTCTTCGTTGCTCTTTGATCTTGTGGTATACGGACAAGAACCTCTTTAGAATTACTTGCCCACTTGACTAATTCGAAGCCTCCAGATTTCATCATTCCCGTAGCTTCTTGATACAACTGAAACGCACTTTCATTATCTTCAGCTCCCGTTAAACAGTCATCAACATACATGTTCTCTTTGATGGTTTCTGATGCTTTAGGAAATGATTCCTTGCTTACTTCAGTATGATGCTGCACAATTGCTATTGCTTCAAAAGGACTTGAAACATCTCCAAATGTTAGGCGTGTCATGTAGTATGTCTTTGGCTCTATCTTTGTATTAAAATCACGCCACAGAAATCTATGCACATTCTGATCTTGCTTTGCAAGCTTTATTTGCAAGAACATCTTTCTGATATCTGCCATTAAGGCGACACGATGAAGGCGAAACCTAATGATGATTGAAACTAAGTTAGGTTGCAACACAGGTCCTGGTAGAAGACAGTCATTGAGAGAAACTCCATTCTTGTTCTTCGAAGATGCATCAAATACCACTCTACACTTTGTTGTCACTTTATCTGAGCGAAAAACTGGATGATGAGGCAGATAGTTAATCTTTGTCTCTGAATTTGAATCCGTTTTGTCTGTTTCTCTTGCGTGCCCATCTTTCAAGTACTGATTTATTGCATCTTGATACATGCTTGCCTTTTCTTTGTCATACTGAAAACGTTTCTCTACTTTCACAAGTCTGCTAACAGCTTGCTGCCTATTGTCTTCCAAACCTGTACAATCTTCTCTCCATGGCAATGCAACTTCGTAACGTTCTCCATCATAGACAAGGCTATCTTTGAATTGTTGCATCACACTTTCCTCGTCTTTTGTCAACCTTTTTTCACTTTCATTGATTCCCAAAGATTCTAATTGCCAAAATCGTTTGAGATCGAGGTTGAGCTCTTCCTCTATTGTCTTCACTGTAGCAAAATTTGTCGTTGCTCTGTTGCTTGGATGATATTCTGATCCTACATCTAAGTTTCCTGAGATCATCCATCCAAATATTGAATTTGTTGCTATCGGACTGCTAGCATCTCTCTTCTTTAGTCCGCTTCTTAAGATCTGACCCCACTGGTCTGAACCTAATAGAATATCAATGTTTGCTGTTTGTCTTGGGTAGCTATCAGCTAACTTTAATCCCTTTAAATATCGATATTTTGAAATATCGACTGGAACTGCTTCTAGCGGTGCACACACCTTATCCACCGCCCATGCACTTACATCAGCAGACTTACTGCCATCCAATGCTGTCAAAGTAAATTTGAACTTTCTCACTTTAATTGTTCTTGATTGACCACCATGCATTAGTATTGTCATCAGTTTTGATGGTCCCTCAGATTGCATTCCTAATGACTCTGCAATATCCTGCTTTATGTATGAGTGATCACTTCCACTATCTATCAGAATCCTGACATCTGTTTCAGTGCCATTCTGAATTAACTTTGCCTTTGCTGTGGGTAGCAGCCTCATCTTGGTTTCTGAATCTGTTTTCACAATACCGTTTAAAACTCCAACATGGCTTGCTACTATAGTTTCTACTCTCTCGGAAGAATTGACCTTCTCATCTTTAGTTACTTCTGTCTTGGGATTCGAACTTGCTCTGTGTAGTAATGTATGATGTTTTCTCTGACATCCCTCGACCATACATCCTTGGCTCATACAACATGAACTGTAATGCGTGGAACTTATAGGCTTCAAACAATTGAAACACAATCCTTTATCTTTAACTGTCTGTATCCTCTCATCAACTGATTTCTTCTTGAATCCAAAACACTTCTTTGATTCATGATTTTTCTCACAAAAACCACATTTATTTTGATTATTTCGGCCTTGATTGACAGTTTCTTGACTAGTTTGAGCTGCTAATGCTGTTGCTGATGAAAACCTACTGTCCCCTTGATCCTTGTTTTGTATACGTGGCCTATTTGACATTCTGGGATGAGTTGAACGGTTTGGAGTCGACTTCTCTATGGCCTCTTCAGACATTACATGTGATCGAAGAAAATCGAAGAAAAACTCTGCCGTAACTCTCTTATCTTCTTCTTCATTCTCTAGCTTGGAAAGTTCATACTCCCACTTTCTCCTTATGTCATTTGGCAGTTTACTTTGGAAAATTGGTACAAGAATTCTGTGACACACTTCAAGGTTTGGCTCATACTGCTCCAGAGTGTGATATCTATTAACCAAAGTGTCATACAAGTACCTCAGTGACTGTGCAGTCACCCTTTCTCTCTTCTCTATGTTTAGTATCGATTCGACCAAATGTTCAACGACTAAACGTTGTCTACCATAACGCTTCTTCAATGCATCTATGGCCTTTGAGTAATTTGAACTCGTAACTTCAATATATTCAATGGCTTTTCTTGCAGATCCCTTTACATATACTCTCAGATAATTGAATTTCTCTCTCTCACTTAATGTATTGTTCTCGTGAATACAAGATTTGAACTGATCCCACCATGAAACCCATTCTATCATATTGCCATGAAACTCTGGTAATGTAAACTTGGGTAATTTCAAATTACTACTTGAATTTGATTCTCTGTATTCCTTCAGTGGTGTCCTATCCTCTACTGATCTCAACTCTGCTTCCTCATCCTTTGTTAATTGTGAAATAAGTCGTTCTGCCCCTTTTGATGCACGCAGGATTCGTTGTTGAAATTCTGTCCAAATTCTTATCTCTCTATCTACAATACTTTCATCTATCTGTAATGTAATGATTTCTTGGACTATAGACCCACACTGTTGTTCCTTTTCATTCAGTCGACGTAATGAATTTTCCATCTCAGCTTTTGATACTTCACCCTGATCAAACTCAGAAATCTCTAACAGTATCATCTCTATCGCTGAACCATAAAATTTATATTTTCTGTAAAGTTGCTCCATCTCACTTGGATTTCTTATATCATCACTTCTTGTGTCTGCATTAACATTGGCTTTGTGCTGCACTGCCTCTAATATTTTCTTACTCCAACTATTTATCTTTAAATCCATTTCTTTCTCAATTTGATGAACAAAATTCGACTGTTTTTCCATTAAAACTTTCATTTCACTAATCTCTTGAAAAATATTCTCATGATCTTTGCTTTCTCCATGTCCGTTATCTCCATTATGTCCGGAAAATTCATATTCTCTGTGATCTGTTTCATACTTTGGTTCATCTGAACTAACTTGAAAACGAGGCTGTCCGGTATTTGAAAGCTGTCCGGTTTGTGTGGTCTGCCCGTTGTGTTCCCAACTTTGCTGTCCATTATCATGCAATTGTTCATGTATAATCTTGCCTTCATCTCTTCTACCATCACTGCCTTTCGAATGTCCGAACAGATCAATGTCCCGATCTTCGAACTGTACGCTAAACAAATCCTGCTCCAATATTCTATTTCTATCGCGAATTGATGACGTCCTGTCCAAACGTGAACGTGCAGACTTGCTTATCTCTTCAACATTCGGCAACAAACGCGGTATCCTCGAAGGAGTTTTCAAGATCGACTCTGTTTTATCTTGAGACTTTTCACTCTGAACGGAATCCTCAGGAGAACCTCCTTGACTCGTGATTAATTCCCTTTTGGCGAACTTGTACAGCCTCTGTATCAGCTCTGCTTTTCTCCCCGTGGCTGGCAATGCGTTTTTCTCCAATTCCCTTCGGAGCTCCACGACATTCAACTTCAAAATATCATTATACAATTGATCCTCCGACGACATTGTCCCATGAGGAATACAGATAGCAAGTTCACGAAAGACTGATCCAGTAAACAATTAAATAACGAATATGGCACGAGCGATTCGACTTTCAAACCAATATGTCCCAAATCTTTCTTCAATCTTGAGCGAGTAAACAAATCCAATGACAAATAGCAGGTACACAAACTGTCCAACGACCAATGTCCAAAGAACACCAATATCAATAGAATTAACTAACTAAGAAACTATCAGTTTAACTTAGCAAAACAAGTTACAAATTCTTTCAAATTTTTGTGTAAGCTCTGCTATCTATATCTTACCCAATTATGAAAAACCAGAAAACAACTGCTGTCTTTCTAGTTTTCTAGATAGCGAAAAAAGCGCTTCGCGCGAAAAACAAGAACTAAGACGCAAGCATGAATTCAATACAAACAATGCAAACCATAATTGAATTCAAAGCAAACAAGTAGATACATCATGCCATGCAACAAACGAGAAAAAGATACACCGATGTAGTACGTAAAGTTCCCCTCGCATATCAGCACATAACAAGGTACAACAACCCATCATTTCGAAATGATGCAAGTACCAGCGTAATAAGCCAAATTCAAAGGGAAGAACTTCACGCAATACCCCAATGAAATGGATAATTCATCTAATTCAATTAATAATCAACTACCCTCTGCTACTATGTAGTGGATTCAACGTGCGGCCCATAAACACATAACTCAAAGATGTATCTTAGTTTCCTTAAAGTGCAAATATTCAAAATGTATCAAACACAACTGAACTAAAAACTGTCAATAACCCATGTTTAGTTCTCTTTATTCTTCGTCCCCAACAAGGAAAGGAATAAATACGCTCACCAAAATCATGCCGACGTCAACTTGGGCTTGGGCTTGGGTCGTCGCTGCTCGAGACTAGGCCTAGCTTCAGTGGCTTTTCGTAAGGAACGCGCTCGTCTTGTTTGTCTTGTGCTCTCTCTACAACTCTCCTCTACAACTCTCCTCCTGTTTTCTGTTGTAATAGTTTTACATGTTTACCGTGGCTCCTTAGGGACCTGGATCAGCGCAACACCGCCAGCACACAGGGCAAAATGCACCCACACAAAAGGCAAGATACCTCAAGGGACAAAACGTTCTGGGGGTCTCCTGAGTCTTGTCGACTCCCTTTGTGATTTCCTTTGAGGTTTGCCAACATTCTCCCCACCTTGACGTACTACGTTAACATATCTTACTCCAGTAGGCTTAGTCTTGGTGGCTCTTTCAGGAACGTATGCCTTTGTTTGAACTATTTCATGATTTTCTGGATCTTTGTGTCCTTCGAGGAGGTGCAGTTTTTGAATAGATCTATTAAAGTTTCCTTTCTGTGTTTTGACTGTCACTGTCCGAATTAAACCATCTGCTCCTTCGTGAACTTCTGCCACCATTCCCAATGGCCAACTGCTGCGTTTCACATTGTCCTCTGAAATCAATACAACATCACCTTTCTGTAACGGAGGAACTTCATTTCTCCACTTTTGTCTCACGGTTAACTTTGGTAAATATTCTGCTTGCCATCTTTTCCAGAAGTGACCGATCAATCGTTGACGATAAAGATATCTATCATTGATTGGAGCTTCACATTGCGTCCCATGTGGTATGTCTGGAACAGTCTTTAGTGCTCTTCCAAGAGCAAGATGTGCCGGTGTGATTACTTGTCCATCTTTGATACTTTTTCCAACAAAAGTCAAAGGTCTTGAGTTAACTGTTGACTCGATTTCTGTCAAAACTGTGTACATCTCTACATATGTAAGGAAAGCTTTGCCGAGAATCTTTCGTAATGGCTCTTTTAGTGAACGACATATTCTTTCCCACCAACCTCCTCGGTGTGGACTTCGCTCGGTAATAAACTTCCACGTGATACCTCTATTTGCTAAATCTGTTTCTACTTTCTGAGCATCAATCTTCTTCCAAATTTTCTCTGTCTTCGTTTTTGAAGTCTCCACAATCCATTGCAAGTCTTTATTCGCTCTTTTGAAAGTAGACTGGTTATCTGACCACATTGTGTTGCAGAGACCCCTCCTGTTATACATCCTCTTGAAGGCTTGCAAGAACTCGTCAGTTGTCATACCATTGGTTAATTCGAAATGAACCATTCGTGTCAATGCACAAGTAAATATGCATACATACGCCTTTTGGGGTACGGTACTTCCTTTCAACTTTAAGAACAAGTGTCCTGTGAAATCTAATCCAACATGTGTAAATGGTGGTGAAGGACTCGCTCTCTCTACAGGTAAGGGAGCCATTCTTTGCATCAGTGGTAATTCATCTAATTCAATTAATAATCAACTACCCTCTGCTACTATGTAGTGGATTCAACGTGCGGCCCATAAACACATAACTCAAAGATGTATCTTAGTTTCCTTAAAGTGCAAATATTCAAAATGTATCAAACACAACTGAACTAAAAACTGTCAATAACCCATGTTTAGTTCTCTTTATTCTTCGTCCCCAACAAGGAAAGGAATAAATACGCTCACCAAAATCATGCCGACGTCAACTTGGGCTTGGGCTTGGGTCGTCGCTGCTCGAGACTAGGCCTAGCTTCAGTGGCTTTTCGTAAGGAACGCGCTCGTCTTGTTTGTCTTGTGCTCTCTCTACAACTCTCCTCTACAACTCTCCTCCTGTTTTCTGTTGTAATAGTTTTACATGTTTACCGTGGCTCCTTAGGGACCTGGATCAGCGCAACACCGCCAGCACACAGGGCAAAATGCACCCACACAAAAGGCAAGATACCTCAAGGGACAAAACGTTCTGGGGGTCTCCTGAGTCTTGTCGACTCCCTTTGTGATTTCCTTTGAGGTTTGCCAACAGATAGCTTCGACAACAGAACATCATGGTCAACGGTATCAAAGGCTTTTTTTAGATCTAAAAATACGCTTAAATTCGTTTTTTGCTCGTTGATGTTCCTGAACCAAGTCTCTGTTATGTTCATTATCGATGTTTGCGTGTTATGTAATTTTCGGAAGGCGAATTGGTTGTCTGAAAGAAGACCACAATCTTTCATATGGGAAAAGAGTTGATCATGGGCCATCTTTTCCAGCAATCTTGACAGTATCGAAACAACAGAGATTGGTCTGTAATTTGTCAACTCTGATTTTTGACCTGCCTTAAATATTGGTGCCACTCTTGCCAGTTTCCAAAGATCTGGAAAAACGCCAGTGTCGAGGGATCTATTGAATATTTTTGTCAAAGGCCCGCTTACAATCTCTGCAGCGTCTTTTAGTATTTTAATAGGTATTTTATCTGGACCTGGCGATTTTGAGGTCTTCAGTTTGTTTATCTCTTGCTTGACATAAGATACTTCAACATGTTTGAACAAGAATTTCGGGAGACGTTTGTCTTTCACCACATTTCGCACGTAAGCCATTGGGTCGGCATCTGTAGGTGCCTCAATTTTGCTTGCAAGCTTAGGCCCAATGGTCACAAAATGCTCATTGAAGGCTTCAGCTATTTCATGATGGCACGTGATGTTATTGTCATTGAAACATGGCGCCAAAATTCTGCAACACTCTGCGACCAATGGAAACATCGTGTCGCAGGGAGTTACAAAATGCAGCAAGCCAAATTTCTGCGACACTCTGCGACACTTTGCGACACTTTGCGATTTAATGGAAACCAGGCTTTAGAGTTAATTCCACAATTCAATGCAAATAGCAAAACTTTGGAGACATAAACAATTGGCTAACGTCTGTCTGGCTGAGAAAATCACTCCAAAGATCTTGTATGCTTGTGCAAATCTTCACAAGATAATAGAAATCCCAAAGAAAATCTTGAAAATGTTTTGAAATCTCATAATATTCCAGATTCTTACATTCCAGATTTTAACATTCATTTTGCATCAAGAAAGAAAGAAGCGTGTCAGTCGATAGCGGGAACGGAAGAAGGAGGGCTGTATTCCCTTCCTGTCGACCCCCGGGGGCTTCAGCCACATTTTGCAGCATTAGCCGCAAAGTAATTCAAAAGAATCAACAAGCTGCGATATCTCTCTCTTTTTCATTCTTTCTTTATTTCTGTCTTTCTATACCGGGTGTCCCAAAAAAAAGTTCCGACGTTTGATTAAACGCAGGGAAAAGACTTTGGAATCTGGCAATTTCTAATCATTCTAGTTACATGCTACACATTTCTACTTGCAATTTGGCATATCGTATGAAGACATTAATAATCTGAAAGTGGAGCTATGAGCTCTAACATTTCATTTTCATGTTCAAGGCAAAACCAGAGAGATTGCATGCCTTCCTGTATTATCGAGGTGAAGGGGGAATCTCCGGATGAACAACACTGGGTTCACACTTTCGATCTTTAAGCCGGATTCACACTAGGTCGTTTGGGTCGTTAAGGTCGTGCAGAAAGACCAGAAAGACAAAGACTCAGAGTTCGAGTCCTTTGTCCCTTGGGTCTTTCTGCACGACTCTAAAGACTCAAAAGACCTCATGTGAACCAGGCTTTCCCTTGACGACGATCAAGAGTTCTGCTCATTGAGCACATTCAAGGCAAGGTCTGAAAAATCGAATCCAACGGGTCTCGAGGGAACATACTTAGTTTGTACTTTTTACCACTCAATTCGAGCCTCACGAAGACAAAAAATGCACTGTTGCATAATATGGCGCGTCGAACAAAGAATTGAAAACTATTTTTAGTTAAAGAAACGAAACAGTGGAACAGTAAATGTCCCATTTGGAATTCCCAGTCGGCACAATGCAACAATAACATCAGCAAATTGTTTTTTCCAAGACAGTCCACGAAATGTTTTCGAGCAGGCGGAATTCTACACAATCAAACAACATGAAAAGCTATCAATTACAAAGCGACGTTTCGTCTTGTAAACAGAAAATGTCTGCACCCTTGGAAAATTTAACTGGCTAGAAAATGGCCTTTATGCTCAGTGAGAAGAAACCTTGCAAGTTGTCAAGGTAATGAACGCATCGTCAATTCAGTGTTTGTGTATGTCTTTGAGGGAGTCCCCCTTTACCGCTATGAGGCAGGCAGGACGCCGTACTAATCTCTCTGGTTTTGTCTTGAGCATGAAAATGAAATGTTAGAGCTCATAATTCCATTTTCAGATCACAGATTTCTTCTTACGATATGCCAAACTTTAAGCTGAAATGTTTGGCATGTAGCTAGCGTAAATAGAAAGTGTTTGGCTCAAACACTTTTTCTCAGTGTTCCATCAAACGTCGGAACTTTTTTTTGGGACACCCGGTACTTTACCCAATTGTTCCTTTCTTTCTTTCTTTCTTACTTGCTTACTTTATTTCTTACTTACTTTCTTTCGGTTTGTGAAAATATCGCAATGCTGCAATTCGTTTTGCTGTAAATACTAAATAAGCTATTTTTATGACTCAATAACGAAATAAATAATGACGAAAACGTCAAAGGAGACAGGGGGCGATTTTGTGATGCAATGCCAGCAGAACTTAACTGACTGCAGGAGTGAGGCGTTGAGAAGCAGGAGGGGGAAGAGAAGGAATCGTGTAATGTCGACAGCACGAGAAAGGCCTATTACTTTCATTTCATTCCATACGTTGCTGCAATAGGCCTTTTAACTGTTCTGAAAAGAATCAGAATCGAACGATATTTTGCTGCATTTTGTAGAATTTTCGAATGTGCACAATAGTGATAGAAGCTCTTTTGTAGAATAGCTAAAAGGTCTATTTGTTCCCATTTCCCAGAACGCCGCACTCACTAACTAATGTTGCTGCTAGTATATGCTTATATTGCCTTATACTTTGTCTTCAATACAAAGCCTCAACGTTATCAGATCTGACTTAATTTCCTTCAAAAAATGGCTTGTTAGATACCCGCACGTTTTGCTGATCCACCGAGTCTGTGATGGTAGATTGAGTCCACAGAGAAACCAACACATAATTTTATTTAACAATCAAAGTAATCCAAACAATCTTCTTACCACTAACATACTTCTAATCATGTCCCCAAAACATACATTTCTATGGAATTAAGGCAGGTTTACACTATGCCGGTACGAAACGAATACGGAATGAAACTGTGCCATATTGGTTTCTCTGTTAAAACGAAATTGTCGTTTACACTAGGTCCCGGGGGGGGGGGGTACTTGACTAGGGAAGTGACGGGGGTGTGTGGCAAACCGCTCAACACCCTATACCCTGTCGCATAAAAAATTGCCCAAAAGTATACCCTGTCGCATAAAAATTTTACCAAAATCCATTGTTTCATGATAACTCTAAAAGGTGTGCTTCCACGTGATACCCTGTCGCGTAATTTTCTTATCAATTGTAATACCCTGTCGCATAATTTCTATCAAAAAAGGACACCCTGTCGCATAATTTTTAACGTAAAAGGACACCCCGTTGAGCCGCACATCCCGTCAAGTCAAGTATGGGAGTACCCCCCCCCCCCCCGGGCACTAGGTATACCATCACAAAATGAATACGATAGGTCTTGATCATGCGCATAGCGAAGATTTGTCAAAGTGCATACTCTTATTTGCCAAATTGTCGCCTCTATGTCAATCTGACATGGCATAATGCCGTATTCGCCGTTTACACTTTGGCGGTTGAGCGACGAAGCCAGCAAGCATGCCGCATGTATTCATTTCGTGCCGTGATCAAGTAAAAACTATGCAGGCATAGTGTAAACGGGAGGCAGAGTCTCATGCCGTTTTCGTTTCATACCGGCATAATTTAATCGGGGTCTAAATAAAAATATGCGCCGTGTTTCATATGGATGGGACAGCAAAGGGTCCAAATCTTTCAGCTGGTGTAAAAAGGTGGAAATAAAACTCTATATGACCCATAAACCTTTTTTGGATAGTTTGAAAGAAATTTTAGTTACTTATCTGTAATTCTACCATTCGACGTTTCAGCAATCATGAATAAGTTTTTAAATTAATATTGCAACTCACTTGTAGAAATGATGTCATCAAAATTCTAAGTCATAGTGGAAATAAAACCCTATATGGCCAATAAACCTTTTTTGGATAGTTTGAAAGAAATTTTAGTTACTTATCTATACTTCTACCATTCGACGTTTCAGCAATCTTGAATAAGTTTTTAAATTACATATTGCAACTCACTTGTGGACGTGACGTCATCAAAATTCTAAGTCATAGACAGGAAGAGTGACAGACTTTTACTTTATACCATATCGTAGAAGTCCATAATTTATATGGGTTTCTTTAACGTTTTTTCACTCTTTGTCAAAAGTATACCCTGGGTACCAGAGCCTGCACTAATACACAGGGTATCAAAAGGACAGAAAATAAAGGCAAAGGCACCTTAATCCTATAAAAGGCCTGGTATCTAACGTGAAACAGGCGTCAATATCTACCTGTAGTCTGTGGTGATCGTTTATGTGTAGCTATTTGTAACTGTATATTTTGTACTTTAAGATGGATATCTCTTTATGTTAAGACCACAGTGTCTTTTACTCCTTTTGCGATCGTCTCTCACCCGTCCCTGTAGTGTGGTATAGTCGTATAGCAATAAGAAAGTATAGTAGTTTGTAACCTCGC
The DNA here is from genome assembly GCA_964020215.1 of Aurelia sp. 3 sensu Dawson et al. (2005). Lineage (NCBI taxonomy): Eukaryota > Metazoa > Cnidaria > Scyphozoa > Semaeostomeae > Ulmaridae > Aurelia > Aurelia sp. 3 sensu Dawson et al. (2005). The sequence goes on from OZ026593.1 coordinate 4,708,808, forward strand.
ATTGTAACATTTTAAATAAATAAAACGGTACAGAAATTGCGATGGTTTCAAGGTTTTTTCCAAATGTTTGTTGCATTCTTAAAAAGAATGACACATTTTTTGCAATTTAGCTCTTTTGGGAACCTGCTTTGAGAGAAGTCAGGTTTTGAAGCATTTCCTTAAAAGAACAACTATTTTCTTGGCCACGAAACTGCAATTTTAATCCATCACACCACTCTCTTTTCGTTGCTGTCTGTGATTTAAGCTCTTTTATCATCTGGGGTTCAAAATTATTTATGAAATTGCAAAAAATTACTAATCGCGAAAATGACTTTGTTATGAAAATTTGTGCAATATCATGTTGTGTACTACCATAGCTCAACAGACAGTTTTTCCGGTAAGATTTCCTTTCTACTCTGGAACAAAATAAAGATTATTCCAAAAAATAATTCCATCTTCGACGCAAAAATTACATAAAGAAATCGGTGTTATTGGCAACATAAATCATTTGTCGGTGACTTTGGACAGGCTAATTTTTTTATTGGGTTGCTGGCAACTGGCTCTGCTTCTCCCATAAGGTAGGGGCTCTTGATAACAGCATGAGCGATAGGACATCAAGCGTGTTGCAGTTAAACTTTACTTCAGTAGCGAGCCACCGTAACTTATTGTTTTTTTTGTGTGTCTTGAAATTGTTTTTACTTCGTACGCAACCACCTTTCAATGTCTCGTAATTTTGAAATTACGAAACATTGAAAGGTGGTTGTGTACGAAGTAAAAACAAGTTCAAGACACAAAAAAGAACAGCAAATTACGGTGGCTCGCTACTGATATAAACTTTAACTGCTACACACTTGGTGTCCTATTGCTCATGATAACAGTACAATTTTTAATTCTATACAGGGCGTCCCAAAAATTGTGCCCCGTTTGTGTGGCTACTGTGGAGGAGCGGTAGATTCAATCAACTTGGATCTCACACAGTTGAAGAGGTCAGGCTTCACCTTAGAGTTTGAGACCTTCTTTGAGTCAACCTGACATATGGTTGCTGATTTATGGCAGAAAAAGGCAAAAATAGTGGTTGCTTCAAAAACGGCACTTCTCTTGTTCTCCAGCAATGTCAAAATAAAGTAGGTCTTCAAAGAAAGGGTTCTAGCGTCGTAAAGAAAATTTTTACGACATTCTAAATAGTAGAAAGTTCTCTATGAATAGGCAACAATGCTAACCCTTTAACAGATTTAGCAAAAATTTTAATACGACGTCAGAACCGTTTCTTTGAAAACTTACTTTATTTTGACATCGCTGGAGAACAATAGAAGTGCTGTTTCAGAAGCAACCACTAATTTTTCCTTCCCTCTGCCATAAATCAGCAACCATGAGTCAGATTGACTAAAACAAGGTCTCAAACTGTAAGTTGAAGATTGACCAATGCAACAGTGTAAAACCGGAGAGAAATTGAATCCACAGCTCCTCCACGGTAGCCACACAGACGGGGCACAACTTCTTCTGGTCACCCTGTAGAATAACGTGCTCGTGCAACATTTTGAAGTTTACAGATATTTACTCAACACTTACACTTGCCCCAAGTTTGTCGATGAATTTAAAACATTTCCCGATGTGCCATTCCAACATTCCGTAATGGAACAATGGGGGGAGGGGGAGGAATTTCTCTTTCATCTTTGTGTCTAAACGCTATGTTGGGATGATTGATCCATGAACAATCGCAAAGGGAACGGTAAAACGGATCGAGGGAATAGACTTCGGTCAATTCTACTTAACACTCAACGGTCTCATTAACTTACTCTACATATAACTCTTCTAAATGATAAATAATTATCTTATCATACAAATACCCTAAAAATTATATTATCTTTTCTACTTACGTAACTGCCAAATTTGAAATGGATATGAAAGTAATGGTTGAATCTAACAGCAAACAGTTCCAATCCCTAATGATTGGTGAAGGACGTTCCTGAATCATCCAGCCTCTCACTTATCAACCAACGAATTTTCAGCTAGCCTGTGGACAAGCTTCAAGGAATGTTCACAGGCTAATGTTCAGCTTATATCAGAAATTTAACGACGTGACAGATAATTCAGTGCTTGATTTAGGAATGCTGATGTCAACTTCAGGATGCCCTTATTGAAATCGGCGTTGAGGCAGAAATGCTTCTCTTACTGAGCCACAAAACTGTGGAACAATCACAGCATTGGGAGTTAGAGATTGGTTCAGAGCTGAGCCAGAAAATGGAAGTTAGAAACGTTAGAAATTGCACTCACGAACCCAAAGATCTTTCCTGTTCCTTTTTTCATTTCATGGCAGCTTGTAATTCAGTTAAGTTCTAAATGGCATATCTTGTAACTGTTGATTTCATTGACTTGATTTGCTTTGATTTTCTTGTCTTTAGGCACGGTGACCACGTGTTGTTAATCATTGTAAATTTCATTATTGTCCCCTGTAAGTCGCCTGTAGTTGGGAGAAATGTTCATAAACAATTGATCCTCTGTCGGGCAGCCCCCGAAGTTGATCTCCCCGTACGATTATGTTCTACAGCATAATCACAGCACGCAATAGACCCTTTCTTTGCTACAAAGTTACATCAGTAAGCTGAATTGGACGATATGAGATTCATTGGTTACCAGTAAAGATTATGAGCTGTAAGAAATCCACCTTTCACAACGAGGGATGCAAAAACGGCATTCTTCTGTTGTTTGAGATTTTGGTAATTTGACGCTAAGTTGAAAAGTTTGTTCGTACAAAGTTTAGTGTTCACACAGAGTTTCACATTCATATCTGACTTCATTGGAAAATTATGGCAAAACAAAGATTTAGATATCAAAAGGCCTTTGACCGTGAAATCAAAGTTTGGAAAAATATTTGTCCGAACTTTGAGCTCAAGGCCAAAGCCCTTACAATCTTAAATTCTTAAAATCGCCTTGACTTCGTAATAAAGGCAGATTTGAATGTGAAAATTTGTGTGAACACTAGAATTTGATTTTAGCCTCAAATTTTAACACTTCAGAGCAAGATTTTAGCCTCAAAATTGCAAAATCTGAAACAACCAAAGACTTCTGTTTTTGCACCTCTTATCTTGAAAAGGTGTATTAATCTAACAATGTAATCCCTTCACGGTAAAACTAAGTTTGCAAGCTACCGGGTGAGATAGAAAAACGTTCCCACTTTGAAAAATTCATAGCAAAGGAAAACTTGATGAATTGGAAAGAACTGAATTCTGCTTGGCTGACGAGAGACTGATGCATTTTAGCAGTTTTCTTACGAGCACTGCAAAAGTAGCTAGATTTGGCATTACGCGCATTGTATGATTGCGAAATGCCTGAAAACGCCAGAAACATTTGATCAAATGACAATGAAACCCTTCACACAGAGTAACTACAGCGAGATTATACTGTTTCAAAGATGAGAGCGATTGTCTCCAAATGTATTTGGGCTCTATTCAAAGCTCGTCCACATGTATCCGGATATTTTTGAAAACGCATGTTATTTTATCCGTATAAAAAATATCCGCGTCCACACGAGGAGCATTTTCGAAAATATCCCCGTCCACACGAAGACGCTGCTGCATTAAAATTCCTCTGTTCGAACTTTGACAAAAGAAAGCAAACAATTAAAATGCCCTTGCGTGATCCCCAAAGATCCGTGCGAATGCTCTGGTACGTCGTAAATCGACGCTGTGACGTCAGCGTTTTCGAAAAGCTCCGTTTTCACCCGTCCACACGACAACATGAAAACGGCGTTTTCAAAAAGATCCACTCTGGAGAGCGTTTTCGAAAAGCTTCGTTTTGGTGACCGAAAATGCCGTCTCCGTGTGGACGCTAACCCAAAACGGATAAAAAAGATGCGTTTTCAAAAATATTCGGATACGTGTGGATGGGGCCTCAGGCTCTCTTTTTGCAGCTAAGAAATGTCAGTAATGTTGATCTTGTTTGCGTTTCTAGTGCTTATAAAAACGTGAAAACAAAGAAAGTCGTTCGATTTTTTTCGGCATTCAGATGGATTGGCCAAATCTGTCAAGTATTATTGGTGCTATGAATTTTCAAAGGTGGAATCTTTGTCTGGCTCACCCACTACACGTGCAGCCGTGATCTCAAATAGGCACTCGAAAACTGATGGATACCATCAACTGAAACTTCCTACTTTTAAACTCCCCATTCTTATTTACTCATAACATAATATGATATTCAAACAACTAAAATACAATTTTGAAACTCCCCATCAAAATATAGTCTAAATTAAATTAAGATCAACTCTTAGACTTTAAATACATTAAAATAAGTAAAAATCACACTGAAATAACATTGGATACATATACCGGGTGAGTCATAAAAAAGTCGGACGACCTTTGCCTATTTTGATTGGTCCATTTCACTTTGCAAATTCATTTTTGTGATAAGAACGGTTAACATAGGTAAGTTGGAAAGGCTATATTTCCACCAAACCGTGAGGAGGACCTGTCAGATTCATATTCAGTCATGCGTGAAATTCTTGACCATGACAGGAACAGTGCAGTGTCTCTATCGACACATTGAAAGGAGGCATATATTGTGTTAAAGTGCAAAACTTTTTCTATCTTTCATCCCTTGGGGACTCTCAATTTAGTTGTCACTTTAGGAAGCTGAAGTTATTTTACCAGCAAAACTTTTCACCAAACATAGCTGTGTCATAAAATTGCAAAGAAAGGAAGAAACAAGCAACCAAATTTAAAAAGCTCAATTTCCAAACAAATGCAATCTAATATTTGCAAATACAAATTTGAAACACCTGACTTGACTTTTTACCAAAATACGGATCGTAACGCCTTACATTATTTTCTGATTCACCCGGTATGTGGCTAAACACTAAAGCTTTTCATACGTCAAAGAGAAAATAACTTATGTACAAAGTCAAAATATACTTTCATTTTTGTCAACTGAGGCTAGTACCAACTTCAAACAGGACTCTTTCTCAAGCAAATGGGTCCTTCGCATATTAGCTGAGTTGAAAGACTAACTTTATCAACGCAGAGATGAAATTTGATGTATACAAAAAGCAAAGTGGTATAAACCCGTCGAACTCAGGAAGGAGTCATAAAATGTAATAGGGAAAGAGGGGGAAGCGAATAAAGAGAGATCTCAAACTATCTTGGGTAAATCTGTTGGAGTCTGAAATATTTAGGGGAATTCACGCTGGGGTGTGAAACTGAAATCCCAAAAATCTTGATGCTTTCAAAAATATTTCAACTGCTGTTCATTTGCCCCTATTTATGTGACTCATTTAAAGTTAGCCATTGGTTTGTTCTGTCTATCAAATGTGAAATGCATTTTCCGCTTAACTTAGATCAACTTAGATCACTCGCTTAACTTCGGATCTTAGAAACTCTAGTAGCGTTTTTCGCTTAACTTAGATCAACTTAGATCACTCGCTTAACTTAGAAACCTAGATCATCGCGTTTTGTCCAATGCTAACAAAGCATAATCAATCATTCAACAAACATTTTTCACTGTTTTGCGTCTGAAACTTTTGACGAAAAATTATGTGGGGCAGGATATTTGAATTGCTAGACTGCACAGGCCTAAATTTTTTCAGCGCGAGTCTCTGATATGCTTCCATCCCTTCCTTGTGATTAATAATGACAGCACTCTAATACTGGGACAAAATTTCAGCAATGTGTAATCTTATCTTCTCAAGTAAGGTCTTACTTGCTCATTTCCCCACTCTATTCAAGACGAGTTGCAGAGCTGTTACGACTTTTAAACTGTGACGATATGAATAATGAATATTTTCTTACCAATCGTTACGCTTGAAGTTAGCACTTGCCTATTGGGTTTTAAACCCCTCTACTATCCCCTTCTACTGCCCCCTCTACAAACACATGAAGGTGACAAGAGCAGAACATACCTGCCTAAATCTGTAAATCGACTACAATGGAGTGAAATGAGTTAGGATTGCAATAGTGCCTCTTGTAAAACTCATTTCAAACAGATAGTCAATTGATTATTTTGATTCTATTTAAGAGCATTAGAGCATCTTCGACGTCACTAAAAAGTTCTAATGCTTGATTTAAACCAAAGTAAAAGGGGCTATATTCGGATATCGAATATTGCATAACTCAATTATTATTTTTTCATTATTTCTATTTTTACTTGTTTAAGCACGGTCACCCCGTCAGTCTTAATGGACGGCTTTTCAAGGAGCCGTGGCAAACAATTGAAAAAGGATGCCAAACTCATCAAACTTTATCTCCAGTGAGTTATTGCTTTCGAATGGAAGCAAAACTACTTGATTCTGTCCTAATGACGTAGAAGGCACCAACAGAAATCGAAATTTTCAGGCAAAAATAGCACTTTTTCTGTTGCATTTTGAACGCACGTCTAACGCAGTTTTGCTCTGGTGCAAGCGAAGATCTCTGAGGCAGAGCTTATTCTTTTCAAGCTCTTTTAAGCATAAGCTTATTTTTACCTTTCTAATAGTCGCATTTCTAGCTCATTTCTAATGCATTTCTACTCTACTGTGAGCCAAGCCCAAATGGAACATCGGCAATTCTTAAGTAGACAGGAAATTAGATTACCTGACCTAATCGAAGCAACATCTGGGCTCTTCTTAGATTACCATGTTCTTGTATTCATCCTTGTAGACATCTGGGATCATGACTGAAAAAAACAAACAGATTCGCTATTTGCTATTACAGTTCTTTATCATCTTTATGCATCTTCACAACCAACCATGGGTCGCAGGATAGGAAGTAATAGTTAAAAATGTAAACGCAAACATACATGCGTCTTTATCATGGTTTCTTCTGCCTTTCTTGGCTTTCCTTTGCTTTAGTTTTTCCCGCCGCTGAATCACAAAACCTCAAACGAGGGCAGCCTTGCTTTTGCAGAGAAAGAGACTTAGGCCATTACGAACTTGAAGCAATGAATTGAGCTGAGGCAGGGAAGCAAAGGAAAGCCAAGAAAGGCAGAAGAAACCACGATAAAGACACAGGTATGTTTGCGTTTACATTTTTAACTATTACTTCGTTTCCTGCGACCCATGAACCAACTACCGGGTAAGCCAGAATAAAGTTCCCACTGTTGAAAATTCATAGCATCATGAGTACTGGATGGATGGTAATGCATCAATATTTGCTTGACATTCACGGGATGGAAGTATTTTTGTGATATTTCTCGCCTTCTTATGAGCATGGAAATACTGATAAATTCAACTTGAGAAAATTTTCATGATTGCAAAAACACTGAAAAAGGACAAAAATACCTGATCAAATCATAGAGGATTTCTCGCATAGAAGGGAAAAGAAAATGCAATTTCCAATAGATTATTGCCATGGGACCAGTGGCGCCGCCAGGATTTTTTATTGGAGGGGCGATTTCATTTTCATTTCATTTCATTTTTTAATTCTTTAAACAGGGTAAAAGCTTCAATAACTAAAATTACTGCTTTACAGCTTGCCCTGTCAACTAAACAAAAAGACTATTGAAAAAAAACTTATTTACAATTTTTATGTAGCAGCTAACGTATAAGAAAATACAAGGTAAAAGTAAAAGAATATACGGGGTCAATTTTGAGTGACAGCTTGCTTAAAAGCAGAAAAGCTACTCGTAGTTTTGGCTTCGGATCCAAATTTGTTCCAAAGTTTTGCTCCCCTGACTTTGGAACGAATTAGGATCCGAAGCCAAAACTACGAGTAGCTATTCTGCTTTTAAGCAAGCTGTCACTCAAAGTTGACTCTATTTTCTTTTACTTTTACTTTATGTTTTCTTATACGTTAGCTGCGACATAAAAATTGTAAATAGGTCTGGGGCGAAGGAGGATGGGGTCTGGGGCGGAGCCCCAGAAAATTTTTTCTCGGACCACGCCCCCTACTTTAGCTGTAAATGCGACCAACGCCCCTTTTATTGATTGACATTAAGATGAATGAGTCTGTTAAATAACACGAGTAGGATACCACAATTAGAAAATAACGTCCAACCGGGGACCGAGCGTCTAACCTTTGGATCCCCAAACATTTCTTCGACCAACCTAACATGCTCCACTCGGTAATGGAATTGTCAACGAGTTACTGTGTACTATCAGATTCAGAAATATGGAGTATATGCGGTTTATGAAAGAGTGCATCGGGTTCAGTAGAAACTTGAAGGTCAAGCATACACCGAAGGGGTCTGGGGGCCCCCAGGAAAATTTTTGTGGATACGCTCTTTACTTTGGCTTAGAGCACTTTTACCGATCACATTTTAGCCTGTGCTGCATTGGAATTGTTGAACGCTTTGCAGCAGTTATTTAAACTAGCATCTCCCGTAAAATTTTTTAACATGATATCCTTTGGCTTAGTATGCCTATCCTACATGCCATCCTTACCAAGACCAAAAGGGAAACTTTCACAATTTTGTAACTATTTTCAATGAATTGCATCAGGAAAATTTTTGCGTAAACACAATCTACTTTGTCCTGGAACAGTTCTCACAATCCAATTTCCATGGCCTCAACAACTATAAAGTTTTCAAAACGCCAACTTATGCTATGGCTTAGCATAAGTCTCCCAGCAACCTTCCCGCATTTCGCCGAAAGATTCTTACCATGCACTACTTTATCTATACCCAATTACCAAAATTCTTTCTCCTCGTTCGTGAAAAAGATCCTGATTTACGTCCTCCAGAAGCTATGTTGATGAGATATGCAAATCGTGGAGCGTACGTAGAAGAACGGGGATCTGGGGGCTGCGGCACGAGAAAAAAATTCGAGTCAATGCTGTGCCGATCGTGGGAAAATGCAATTAAAATGGCAAGATTTTAGAAACGTATACTCATTCACATTGTAATTGCCAAGATCATCGGATTTACCCCCTCCCCCGCAATTTTTACGTCGAAATTACAAGAATTTGAAAAGTGGTCCTGGAGAACATTGGAGGGGTGACCGCCCCCCTTGCCCCCCCCCTTCCCGGCGCTTCTGCATGGGACTAACAGTCTTTAGCATTTGTTTCAAAATCTATGTTTACAACTCTTGAGAGAGACGAAACGCATTTACTTAATATGGTGTGCAAGGAGAATCCATACGGCTTTTTTCTGCAATCATTCTGCAACCACGAAAATTTTGTAAAATCGAATTTAGCTACCGGCTGAGTCAGGAAAAACGTGAGGCATTTGACGGATTGTGACATTGCATTTAGCTATCTGATTGTCATGAACTAAATTTTTCCGTGCAGCCAAGAGTCTAACTTAGATCATAAACTTTCCCCATCGCAATCGGTCATTTGATGTATTTGCTGAAAAAGATTTTCTTCGCAAGAACGTGTATTGGAGTCATGCAAACTGGTGAAATCTATTGCCAAGCCCTTCTGCATTTTACCTTGGCAAAAGTTACAGGTGCACGTGGTATTATTAGGGGAAAATGAGATAATCAGGAGATAGTATTTTCTCCCCTGCAATGTCTTACCATAACTTGCCCTGCAAAGACAGTATGATTGAAAGACATTAATAATGCATACTTCTTTGTCTTGCGAAGAGGTTCCTTTCAAGCAGATCAACGCTCTGTAAATCGCAAAGGAACTTCTTGCAGACAACACTATCTCCTAAGGCCTGGTTCACACTAGGTTTTTTAAGTCGTTAGAGTAGTGCAGAAAGACGTAAAAGGCAAAAGAATCAAACTCTTAGTCTTCGTCTTTTGGGTCTTTTTGCACGATCTTGAACACGGCTTAACTTTTTCAGTATCCCCTGATGACGCCACGTGTAGCTGCAACTCTGCCAAGGCTAACGTGCTGAAGGGGCTTAGTCCAAGATTTCATCAATTTGCAAGACTCCCATAAAGAGTCTTACGAGCAAAATCTTTTTCAGCAAATGCGTCAAGACACCGATTTCAATGAGGAAGGTTTATTAAGAAATGGAAGTGTCATGTATGGGATAACTGTACTTTTTTTGCTACAACTGGACTTGTCAAATATGGTTTAGTAATTCTTTTGTCATATGTCATAATCAAATAGAAATTTCTGCACTTTGTGTGTGTCTTCCTACTCAATTCGTTTGAAAATGATGTCATCGTCGTGGTTCTACCTACACAAGTTACAAAGTTTGTAGCAAGTATCACAGTAGAATAAAGAATTGATTGGTTATACTGACTTACCATTAGCTTCCTCTGAAGTCTTTTGTGCCTGTACTGAAATAAAAATGCAAACGGCGTTGAATATCAGTTATCTTGACTTATGAAGATGAGTCTTTTGTTTCCCTGTGATGGCGCTTCAGTCAACAGAGACTCATAATACTACTCTGAAAAACTGGCCCTATTTATGCCCAAACTTCGCAATTCCTAAAGTACCAATCAGATTGCGCGATTTGTGAAGTACAATTGTTACGGTGTAAATGTGATAGAATTTTCGATTCGATTGAAGAATTGAAAACACTTCCACATGATTGAGATTCGAAACCATGATTCCATCATAATTGAAGAAAATAGGGCCAAGTTTTTCACTGTTTCATTATGAGTGCCTCTTGAGAAAGGCTTACAGCAAGGATACAAGGGACTAATCGTGATAAGTCTACCCGTGAGAAACCCGTGAGAAATTCTAGATACCCGTGAGAAATTGACTTATTCCCACTTTTAACCTTGAGTATCTCTTGACCTGCTCATCGCAGCAAAACATCTGAAATATTTTCTAAAAGCGTAGTACTGCAGTCACGTAGAGAGCTTGAGTTTTTCATAATTGAGCAACTGAACCAAAAACGGTGGCTCGACAAATAAACATCAATTTGGCAGTATTTGTAAGCAATGTTTTACAATATCAACATACAGATAGAAAAGCTTACCACTATTCCTAAGATTGCTTCCGTCCTCCAGGTTACAAAAATGGGGCTTGAGACATTCAGGATATAATTCATTTGCAGGGGTGTCATTGATCAAATCAAGAATACAGGCAAATTATTATGGTGTGGCAAAGTACACATGTTGACTAACGTTAAAACGTCGATTCATATTTGACGAACCCCCGTTTTTGGCTTAGTTGCTCAAGTTTATCAACATGGTGCTCATCTAGTAATTGTGTGATTAGTCTCTTATAAAAATGCTTTATTTTGTCTTGCTAGGATAGGCAGGTTGGGAGATATTTGAGTTTAAAACTGGGAACCCTTTATCAGGTACGCTGTATATTCGATAGGTACAGTTATTGCTTTCTTGCCAATAGACCTTTTAGCTATTCAGCAAAAGAGCCTGGATCGAGCGTTATTTTTATACATTTTTATACACGAGATTCGATCGAGTGGCGTTGAAGCTTCTATCACTATTGTGCACATTCGAAAATTCTGCAAAATGTAGCAAAGTATCGTTCGATTGAGATTCTTTTTTCAGAATAGCTAAAAGGTCTATTTGCTCTTATACAGGACACCAAATTTGAAGAACTTAATCTTGCAAGGACCTCTTTAACCTAGGAGTAGACCCTCGTGCAGTGGAGGTCGAGTGGGCCATCTCACAGCAAAAACGCTCTTAGGCATTAGCCAAAATTAGCGCACAATGGCTATTTTTGAAAACCAGGGCGGAACGTCTAGCTGAACCCATCCTTACTCCAATACGACCGCCGGCATTCACTTGTCTCAATTATTTGAATTGATTCTGTCACTGTCGCTTCAAGGAGAACCTTTTTTCATTGAGCTACATCATGAGGCAAAATCCCTATTAGAAATAAATTTTGGTCATCTTTTTGTGCTAATCGGAAGATGGCATAGAAGAAGGCATTTTATGCAAATTTTGGCCTGAAAGAACATTCTTCTAAGTATAGATACCTAGTTTATGGTGCGGCAGCTCTAAAAAGTGGCGTTAATTGTGGCATTTTATGCTTGATGGCTTTGTAAAAAAGACATGAATTAGGCCTTCTTGAATCAGTACTAGACTAATCCTTTTCTTCAAGTATAAGAAATCGAGTCGTAGTTGCAGGCAGCAGCATTAGTTTAGCCAAAAAGCACAACTACGGCAAGTATTTAGTCTAAGTTAAATCTCCCAGTTGCCTAAGGAAATTTGAAAGGAGTGTCTCTAAATAAACTTGTTCAGAATAATTCAAGCAAACCAGGTTGGGAAATCGAGGAAAATTAACAGAAATAAGAAAAGTAATAGTCCCACTACTTCAAAATTAAAGAGGCAGTAACCCAAAATTTTTGCATCCGAAAATTGCCGCGAGAATATTCGAGAAACATGATGAAAGCTCGCATTACCTGGAAATATTGTAACCTAGTCTTTACCCCCCATGGAAGGAAAGTTATGAGACTGCAAGAACTGGAAAGATTATTTTTAATATCCTACTTTTTATCTGGTCTGCTGCGCGGAAACAAAGGATTCTACGTCACTTGGCAGTTTTCGGTCAACGAATCTTGCATCGGGCTATTCGACTGATGTGGGCCTTTGTTTATCTATCATCATGTACAATCATCATTTGACACAAATATTTGCACACAAAAGGTACATAATCTCTACACAACCCGATTAGCATGCCTTCGGCGGATCATTTGTTGATGTCATTTTTTGCGTTAGTGCCTCTTTAAAATCTCACCGGCAGGACATGGAATCATTTCGACTGTGTTTTTTCCAAAAAGTTGTGCTTCATATTCGATTAACTGCATCCAAAATCCCGGGTTTGGTCGGACAATTCTTCTTCTGGACTTGAGAAATCGATGAGCTTCCCGGAGAGTCATCTTCTTATATTTCATAAGAAAGGCGAGGACGAGAGAAGCAGATCTATGATTAAAAATAAGCAACATATTGAATAAAGATTCCCCAAATTTGTAGGACGGAGTCATTAAAAAGCACAGAGACGAGGAGTATGTTGAGCTTCTCTATGGTAGGTTTTGTCAATCATGCATTGAAGAACTATTGTTACCTAGAACCCTTTGTGGGTGCGCTGCAATTTACGAATGTCTGCAAATGAAATATGGCCTAACAAGAAAATAAAGATCCACACTGCAGTAACTGAACCGATAGAAGGGCCACGCTTAAAAACTGACTCAAATTAGAAGTCGGTGACGTTCGCGATGACGTAAAATTGCTCATGCAAAGCACTGGACTTGCCCAAGTCGTCTTATATGAAAGAAAGTGAAGATTTTTCACGAACAGCTCCTCGTTAACTATTCATAAGGGAATGTGTATGACCTGACTTGACCCGATTTTTGTAACAGGATCTAACTGCAAGGGTGGCCAGTTGTAACTGCCTAAACAGGTGCGCTGTTGTGGAAATGATGGTTGTAACTGCCTAAACAGGTGCGCTGTTGTGGACATGATAAGCATCTGTACGTTTGACATACAGCAATTTATGTTTCAATGCTGGTTTGCCCCTGTCATTTCCCTTCAGGGAAAAAGCAGTATCTAGTAGGTCAACATCATAGGCTGCCGTACCAAAAACAGTCCGGCCATCCGGCTGTGTTATTCAGCTGTGAGCTTTTCACTACAAGTCGTCTCTTCCTTTCTTACAGGACGACTTGAGCAAGTCCAGCAAAGCACTACTTCGTGTCCCAAAAGAGTAAACAAATTGTCAATGGTAAATTTGAATATAAATACGTGTGAAAACCAACGTATTCATTTGGAAAGCTCAAATATGCATCGTCCTAAAACCACGAGCTGTGACTATTTGGCCTAAAAAAATTCTTACGCTTTAAGACAAATCTTCGTACTTTAAAGAGAAACCAAAAGATATTCATATCTCTTACAACTGTTCGCATAGAGGTGAATTTAGACGGTTATAATTGGTGGCTTAAAGTACATATGTCATGAATCTGATTGGTTCACACGATACAATTCTCTCTAATGTTTATAACAAAGCACATGATCGAGACTGAATTTTCATTGTAATGAAAATCCGTGAAGCAGAAATGAAAGGTCATAAAACAATAGAATTCCACTCCACACGTCTTTGTTGTACCAATTGCTAACGTGACATATGTCCTTTAAATGAAGCAACCAAACAAACTGCAGAGAACAATGGGCATGCGCCTAAGACAATGGTGTTACAGATTGCATTACTACTTGCACAGATTCCAGTTCAAAATTGATCTACTTGTCTCTGTTGATAGCCTTTTAACATCAGTTTTAAAAGCGTTTCATTTCCAACGTGTTCAGATAATAAAACATACAACGAAGACTATTTACTCACCTGCTTATACCAGCTACGCAGTGTACCAAGGTGGCACCTTTGCCTCTCTCAACGTCATCTAAGAAGAGATATATGAACTAGGTAAGTAAAACAACAAGGACAGATTTTCTAGCATAATGGGAACAGTTGCTTTAATTGATACCTCAAATTCAAAGCGATTAGGGACTGCAGACAAAGAAATACCTCTCAAACAGTAAATCAAAACAAACAAGCCCGAAAAAGTTGCCCCCGACCAGTGGGGCAAACTCTCGCCTCGTGCAAGCAAAAGGTTGTTTTTAAGAGAAGTTGTGCGATTATCACGAAGGAAGAAGAGTAAATCTAAAGTTCTGTCACGTGGATATTTTTTATTTGATTTAGAAGCTGAACTGAAGACATTATAATTCTGAGGTATTGGGGCTGAAATGAAACAATTACCACACACCTCCTAAATCAAATAAACAAAATCCGAAAAAAATTCCCTCTTTAGCCAGTACTGATACCGAATACATCATCAGCTACACATGAATCCAAAGAGTTTTACAATGTTTCCAATATTTACAGTGATTTTCTGCTCTCGGTAATTACAAAGAAGTAAATTCATATCAGATCAAGAACCAACCGGAGGTACGAAAGGACTTCATACAGCAGAACCCCAATACAACAGGGCTAAAAGACAGTATTCTAGGTAGATGCAGTCGAAAACAATTGACAAAGATAAGAAATTAGGCTCTTTTAGCAGCAAGACGCGGACGTCTTCGAAAACGCAGCTAATTTTCATGTTTTAGAGCATTCAAATTTTCTCTCCTAGAAAGCAGCTCACAGACAGACCAATCCCCTAAGTAAAGTTTGCAATCTCGCATTTCCATAATTTGTGAATGAGCTCACATTCCATTCTGCTTCCCTTCTCGACGTCCTATTTTTGCAGTGCGGCCTTCAAAAGTATACTTTTCAGGTTGTCAGTTTCAGAATAGAATGTACGATGAGTCTCTTGAGACTCGCAAAAGTTTTGAAGTTGATTTCATTTTGTGATTTACATCCTGGAACAAAAGAATTATGCTGGCGTCTTCTTGACTCGCGCCTTCTTGCTAAAACAGCCCATTTTGGAGAACTGTGAAACGCCTGATTTCTTATAAGAATCCCATGAGTGAGAAGATCACATAGATTGAAGATGGTAGAATCCTCTCAAATGATGTGGAAGTTGCTGAGGGGTATAGTACATAACATGACTTAATAATGTTGATAGAAAAATGGAGGAAATGTCTTGACGCATCAGGTATAGTAAGAAAAATTCTAATGGATCTATCCAAGGCTTACGACAATCTGCATCATGACCTCCTTATCGCAAAACTGGAGGCGTATGGATTTGATTTCAACAGCCTCTGCCTTATCTATAAAAATTGATTCTTACAGAAGTACCGCAAAAAGGATGAAGATTGAAGTACCACAGGGATCTGTCCTAGGTCCTTTGCTTTAAACATATTCATCAGTGATCTGTGTCGCATGAGATTGGACTCTGAGATCTGTGATTTTGCAGATAATAACACCATAAACTCATGTGGGTAACCGGGTGAGTCAATAAAAAGGCCCACCGTTTGAAAAAATCCTGCTCTCTGAATATCAAAGCAATGATATTGAAAACTTTCTTCTTTTATCGCTGATAGGTCAAATTAGGTTAGGTAGTTTACCCAGCTTTAATCGGTAATTCCTTCCGTCGAAATAGGAGATTTTCTGCAGCAAGCCCCTTTCGGAAACCTTGCAAAACAAGTGAAAACACCAAGCAAGATTTCCCTTTGTTCTCCTTCCTAGCAATAATGACTCTTGGATGTGTTCATGTATTTTGTCCTCATGGGAGAATGGAATCCTCCTGAATAAGTAATCCACACAAGGGGAATACTTTTCAACCCGTCAAAAGGAAAGCACGCGCCAAAGCGTCATCGCTGTGAGGTAAACACATTAGGGGGTCTTGCCTGTAATTTCAGCACGTATTTTAAGGTTTCTCAACGGGATTCACTTTAGAAAATCGCTTACAAAATCTGAACGGAGTGACCGATTTTAGCCAAGAAAATTTCTAACAATAATTGAACATGTCAGCTATTCAATCGGTTATTGCAAATCATCATTGCTTATACACTCATGGAGCAGTAGCCTATCCAACGTCGGGTGTTTTTTACTCACCCGGTAGACCAACATGAAATTTTTGCCAAATTGGAACCAACTTGGAAAGTGATCTCAGTAGATTGCTGGAATGGTTTACAAACAATGGAATGGCTGCAAACTGAAAAATTCCCGCTTATGTTCCTAGGCTTGAAAGGCCAGAGAAGACTGCCACTTAATGTCACTGAAAACAATTATCTGCAAAAGATCATGTTAAATTGCTGGGGATTGAAGTTGACAATAAATAAAAGTTTAACAAGCATGCTAAAACGTTATGTTCAAAAGTCAACCAGAAAATCAATGCCTTTTTCTATGCATAATGCGTGTATATCTAGATAACAGGTATTAACGATGTGCAACGCGGTTGTCTTATCGAACTTCAATTATTGCCAATAAAAATATGTGTTGCGTGTGGTACTACGGTAATTCAACGACAATGTTATAAATAAATGATTAAAGTACCAAGTGAAGCGTAGATGTTAAAAAAACACTACGTTTCGAGCGTATACTCGTTATCAAGTGACTCGAAATCAGGGAGATTAAGTAGGGAGAGGAAACGCGCATTGACTTACGTTGAGCGAGGTGGTATGCAACCTCCTTCGCAGCACAGCGCTCGTTTTGCAGTGGAGACAAGATGGAAAATGACATGCGTTGTGGAGAGGCCGGCTCTGTTTTGGATTGGATCCTCCCAAGGTTTGTACAATTTTAAGTTAGGTAAAGAAATAATTCTTTGTTTAGTGCTACACTTTGCCAATCCAGCTTGTTTCAGATCTCATTGAGACTTTCGTTGCTCTGTTTTGACTCATTTTCTTCAATGGCAATTTAGGCCATCACAACTTTTCGATCACGACCAAGCACGCACTTTGCTGATAACTGCTGTGCCCATGCATGCCCATGCTAACGTATACCATCTTTTGCTGAGGAAATCCATATGCTTGAAGACTGTGCAAAAATTTTTCTGATACTTTTTGATACTTTTTAGAAATAAGAAGCTTTTCGTGGGGTACTCAGTTCTACTGCCTTCGCTTCTTTGCGTCACCGCGCATCACCGCACTTCTCATGCTTCTGTAGTCGAAGGTGAGGATTCGAGAACAGGCTGTTGTTAAATTGTGCAGCGTTTGTTTACAACTGAAAAATTTTTTTCACTAGTCATGTTTTTGTGAAGTATACAACATCTGATAAATCTGAGTAAGTTAGCTCAGTTACATAAGAGCAGGCTTGCGGATTGTTTTGAGTTGGTTTGGGCAAATCGAAACGAAATGGAAGGAACTCCTGAAAATTTTTGCAGTGACGACGAAGGATAATTGGCCAAGCAACGTTTGGCAGGCATTACAACTACAAGTCCTGTTAAGAAAAGACATGTTTGTGAAACAGATATTCAGAGGGAGGGATACAAAATTGTTAATGTAAAAGCTTATTTTGCAAAGGAATACCAATGGTACCTCTTCAACCTGAAGAATTGTTGATCTATGTCTGCCTTAGACTGCTGTTTCCTGAAACAGCTATGCTCAATGTTATTCTATGGAGAATATGGTCCAATTGCAAATGTAGTTTCTTAAGTGTTCAACATTGAATTAAAGATATGCGATCTTTATATAATTACATCTACAGAGCTAGGAATAATATGGTGTAGAATGTAGGAAAGGCAGATAAGGAGCATCTTAGATGGGGCAAATTCAAGGAATAAATTGAGATTTGTAAACAGAAGCATGAGAAGGAGTTGCTTGACAGCGCTCTTAGAGCAGAGTGGTGACATTGACATTGAAATTGCAAACATTCTAGAGAATGATTATCAAAATCTGTGCAAATGTGAACAAACACTGTGAAGAAGGAAAAACTGTTGAAGATCTTTTAACTCCTGAATTCAAAGAATGTTTCCCAGGATAAACATTTGAAAGTGACCAGGAAAAATAAAAAATGTATTTTGTTTTTTTCATATCAAAGGGCTATACTCAAACTGAAGTTGTTTTATCTGAGAAAACAAAAGAATGGGAGATAGTTTTTGAAGTCAAAAAGCATTGCACAGAATGACTGGGATAGCATTAATTTCAAGGTCAGTGCGTCCTCTAGCTGAATGAATTCCATGATGTTGACTTTTTCAAATCCAGCAGAAGGCATGCACATACTGTACACTTCCTGAAATAGCTATACTATATATCTGTCAGCCAACTTCAAAGACAAATGACATTAAATAACCAAATATTTTTCTGCCAGCCATATTTTGTGTAATAAGGTTAGAATGAGTTTTATCTTTCAATTGACAGACAATGCATTGAGAAGACTACTGATGTAAAAGCTGGATAAAATATTACATCAACAGACCAAATTGGTGCATTCTAAAAGATTCTGCTGGTACAATGTCTGTTGGCTGCCGTTCCTCAATTATTGCTGTCATCATGAACAAGCTGTTCTTGGTTCATTCTTGGTACTAATGTTCAAAGACTCATTACTGACTGAATTTGTCAAATTTTTACATTTTGTAAATATTTTGAGTTGGAAATACTATCTGGGCGAGCCGTCAACAAAATAATCCTTATGTATGCATGATCTTCTCAGTTTTGCCTGGTTTTAATCACAAATTGGTCAGTAAAATTTTCTCCTCAGCTTTCATAATGTCATCTAACTGAAGCATACAGCATTTGTTCACCAGTGATATTTTCCAAGAAAAATGATAGCATGCAATATGGACTAAGATCTGTGATCTTTAATGCTGCCAACTCATGGACTGTCTTCCCACCTGTGACAAGATGGTCACACTCCCTTGCACATCTTTTGTATGATTTTGTTTATTTGCTGTATTATGCATCATGTTAGTTCTGCTTTAGTTTGTGATTTTTGTATCAGTGGAATTCTAATGTGACATGAACTGAGTTAGATAAGCAATAGATTAGTTTTCATGCAAGTTTGTCTTTTGAACCCAAAGCGCCACTTCCTGTCCAGTGTAGCCTGTATTCAAACTTTACAGTTAAATAAATAAGGTCTGCATGATGATGCACTATTTACTGTTTTGAGGGTGCAGGAAGAATCATTCGTGTAGAGGTGCCATTGGGAACAATACTATATGTTCTGCTGAACAATGCTTCTGAGAAATGCAAAGCATATTTTCATTGGTTATGGGACAATAATGGTCAGGGGCATACAAAAGCATTGTTTCTAATAAAAACAGTGAATTAGGCATCACTATGCAGACTTGACCCATTGCTGTTCTGTAAAGTGTGCATGCAGGCTAGTCCAGTATTGTTTTATATTCGTGGAAAGCTTGCAAAATTGCCAAAGAAACATCACAATCTTTGCATTCAAATGTGGACACTTTCATTAAAGATTAAGAGACTTTAATCATCAAAGTTTCTTATTGAAAGTATGAATTTACAGGTTTGGCAAAGCTGCAAAATGGTAGCAAAAAAATTAGAAAAGAAGCTTGCAATTATAGAATTGGTGCCAACAAATATTCACCAAAATGAATGAACCACAATTTCTTCAGTGTACCAGTTGTCAAGGGGTTGAGTATTATTAAGCATCATGTGCTGTACTGCACTTTCAAGGCTGACATAAATTTTTCAGGATTTCAAACTTTTTTAGCCTAACTGGTGTATAAATTAGAAGAAAATTGTCAGTCTTACAATTCTTGCATTTGACATTTCTAAGTGGAAGTCAGAAAAATGAGGCTGGTATGAATAAACACCAGATTGGTGTGTGTATTTTTTATAGTGCCAATTGCTGGCATCACAGAAGTTAAGAAGTCTTAATCAAGTTTTTGATCCCTATTTGTGATGCTCATGTGTGGCTCAACCCTGCCTGCCACACTGCCTTGGCTGCAAAGTCAAAGGATTACAGCACTGTTTCAAACAGTTAAAGTTGAAACCTATTTCAAAGTTTGTCTCAAATCAGATGTCAGGTGAAACTTAACATGACAAAAAAACAACTGAAGTGTTTTGCATGGGCATTTTTATATTGCTGCAAATCTCATCTGATACCTAATTTGAGAAGGACTTCAGTTTATTACATCAACAAAGTTGGACAAGAATGAATAAAATGCAGTCATTCTTTGCTCTTTTCCATGTATCTATAATCAAAGGCTAAGCAGTGAAACATTTTTCAAATCACAGTCTATCAGCAGAGTCTTGCCTACGATCTCATAGTAGAAGACAGAAAAGTTGAGAGCCAAGCCAAGCCTGATTGGATTAGTAGTAGCCATTCTTTCTTTGCTCAAATGGTAAGTCTCTTTATATGCAATCTCAGCAGAGTCTTTAGTTTACTGTGTCATGTCTTGTTTCTGATGTTCCCTTCAAAACCTGCAAGAAGACACACAGTATGCAGCAGTGTACAGTGGTCATGTTAAATGTAGACCTAACAATTCTTTCAATATTCAACTTTTTTCCAGATTTTAATGTCCCAAAAAGAAAAAAATGCTCAGAAAAACTAACGTTAATTCCTGGTTTTGCAAGCAGCTTCGGTTTGGTTGTTCAAAGAGACAGATCAAGCGTAAAGATTAGGCCTAAAAATAAAATGCCTACCCAAACAGCTAGCCCCTCGAGCAGGAAAATATGAATATCTAAAAAGTATCATAAAATATCATATATCTTTTTTGCCATGTTTCTTGCTTATAGACGTCCACACAAAGACAAAATCACCTCAAGAATGGGCATTCATGGGCACGATAAATTTTCACAAGTGCGTGCTAGCTTCGTGATCAAAAGATGAACTGGCCTAAGTTACCTCCCAAAGAAAATATGTCGTTTGACTCATTTCCTTCAGTCAAAATGGCTGAGCGAGTCACTAAGTCAAAGACAAAACATAAAAGAGATAGATCAACGTCCAAAATAAACTTACAGGCTTACCACTGAAATCAAATCCAATCCAAAAGTGTGATTTGTCTTTCCTTCCACACACAGCTCCTTCTCGCTCCCACAGCAAAATTTGTGATGCGCTGCGAAGGAGGTTGCATACCACATCGCTCGCGCTTTTATTATGCGTTTCCTCTCCCTACTTAATCTCCCTGCTCGAAATCAATCGAGCCGAGCAAAGAGAAGAAGAGAAGACAAGATTCGACAGATAGGAGAGATTGTGAGATGCGACGTGACGTAGCCTGAATGAGGAGAAGGACGCAATTAAGAACAGGTGGTGGAGGAGGGGCCTATTGCAGAAAAGTAAATTGCTTATTAAGTCCACTAGGATAGAGAGTTTTTAAGTTAAATATTAAGCGTTTCTCCAAGGTTTTGCGTTTGGTGGTGTCTTGAGGTGCATGTAACAAGCCAAGAATGGACATATCGGCAGTTGAATGATTAGCTGAATTGAAGTGTTTGGATATGTTGCTGTCAGGATCGTTTTGATGGTTTTCTTCGAGGTGAATCTTATTTCTTACATTGCGCTTGTGGGGAATCCAAGGCCGCGTTGTTCTGATTGTATATTCCCAGTGACACACTGAATAGGTTCACAAGATGCGTCTCTTTCAACGCTAACGTAAGTAGCCCTTCGATTTGTTGGTGTATCCTGCCAGTTTAGGCCCGTAGTTTTCCTCCAGTGAAGTCAACATCAACAATGTGTTGCGTTTTACTGAATCTTAACTCTTGATGAACGTTGTTACTCCATGAATCTAACCCAAAACTAAAACTCTCAAACTACTGTACCCCTTATATAGCGTTCTACATGAAAGTTCTAGAATATAGTGACACAGGATTCCAAATATAGTATTTTAGGCAAGCATGATAAGGCAGTTTACGTAATGTTCACCCTAGAAACTTCTCTACACAGTTCTTATTATTCTACTAGTAAGCATTATTCAGCAAAAGGAAGTACTAGAAAAGTCCAGTTCACCACACTCTCCCCCTATTAAAGTGCGACTGCAGCTTTAATACATGTTCTCAGTCTTCCTCGGCTTCATTTAGTTGAACACCAACGATTCTGTTCATCGCAGCTTCTTTGGCTCCTCTTCTACTTCGGCCTTGTGGCACAAACTCTTCCGCTGTTGGGTTCAGATTGCTCCCTCCTTGGTCTTCCTGCTCCTTCTGAACGTCACCGCCGACCTCCAAGTCTGCAATTAGCTGTAATGGCCGTTCGACAACATAGCCACTCCCTGTACGTATTTTGTATCCTCGAACTACTCCATCCCGTCCAACGATTTCTCCTTCAACTCTACCAATCCTCCATTGACCCTTGTTTTTTGTTGAATCCTTGATCAGTACGACTCTACCAGTGTTAAGTTTATTCTCGTCGGGTGAAACATGTGATCTTTTTCTCTCCTCCAATGCACGCAAATACTCGCCGATCCATCGTTTCCGTAGCTGTTCTTTGCATCGTTTTATGTATTTCAGCCTTTTTGCCACGTCTGCTTGATCTTCAAGTGTCTCCACGTTGTCTTCCAAGAGTGTTGCTCGTTCTCCACGTAGCATGATATTTGGAGTTATCACTTGCTTGTCAAATTCTTCACCAAGGTAGGTAAGTGGCCTATTGTTCATGAAGCACTCGACGTCTAGCAAGGTCTCCTCGAGCTCTGTGAAAGAGAGTAATGCGTTTCCAATTACTTTCGAAAGTGCTGACTTCATAACTCCAATTAATCGCTCAAAGAATCCACCCCACCACGGAGCGCGTGACAGGTTGAATGACCATTTGATAGACTGTGATGCCAGGTAGCCATTAATTTCTTCACTATTCTGTAAGCTCTCCAACCATTTTTTGGTTGCAGCGAAAGTCTTCGCATTATCACTAACCATGAGGTGCGGCTTGCCTCTCCTTGCAACAAACCACTTTAGTGTTTTCTTGAATTCCTCTGTAGTCATATCCTTGCACAGGGTAAGATGAACAGCTCGGGTGCTTGAGCATGTAAACAGTACGATGTAAGCCTTCTTGATTTGTTTCTTGTTTGCCTTGTAATATAAAGGGCCTGCAAAATCAACTCCAGTTGTTGCGAATGGCTCGCAAAATTCAGCTCTGAAACTCGGTAAAGCTGCAATTCCTCGTGATGGCATACCTTTGGCTCTATGTTTCTTGCATCCATTGCACTTAAAGCACACAGCTTTTACCATTTGTCTCAACTGTGGTATCCAAAATTGCTCTCTGACTTTAACCATTGTTGACTGTACTCCCCCGTGTACTGTTGCCTTGTGGCAGTGTTGAATGATCCTTGTTGAAAGGAGACTCTTCCTAGGTAGGAAGGCTGGATGATAACCTGGTACTCTTCCAAAACATCTCCATACTCCCATGTCGTCTTTTCTCAATTCCATTGGGCTATTTAACTCTTGATTCTCTTGGGCAAATCTTAACCAAAAGGTTTCTGCTGAACTGATCTCCTCAGTTGTGATGGGCCCTTTACGTTTCTCCTTGACTCTGCAGTTATCGGCAAATCTCTTGACGAGTGCTGTTACACGAAGTAGTTTCCAATAACTGAACTTCTGGATCAATGAATTCCCCCAATCATGTCGATCATTGTTTCCATTTTCTTGTACCATGAGCGTCTGTTCCTTCTTTCGCGGCAGAGATTCTCTGGCTGCTTGCTCTGTTTCTGCAATCTCTGGTTGAATTGGCCAGAAATGAATATCGCTTAGCCACTGTGGTCCCTTGAACCAGAAGTCATCAAGCTTTGCTGGTGGCACACCTCTTGTTCCAAGGTCACTCGGGTTTTGGTCGGTTGGTACATAGTGCCATTGCCACTCTCCCAAATCATGTATTGCCTTGACTCGGTTTCTGACATACTGTGACCATGTTCCTTTGCTTGCCAACCAGAAGAGAGTTGTTGTGCTGTCAGACCACAAATGAATGTCATCAATTTCGAATGAACTCAGCGTCTCCGTAACATGTCTTAACAGTTTTGCCAGTGTATGTGCTGCAACCAACTCTAAACGAGGTATCGTTGTATTCTTTGGTGAAATGCGGGACTTGGCAACGAGCAAGTTTGTATCTACCATTCCATCGGGACTTGTCACCATTAAATATACAGCTGCACATACTGCTTGTTTACTTGCATCAGCAAATCCATGAAGTGACAGCTCTCCTGCTTTTGTATTCACAATGCTTCTGGGAATCATGATTGTTGGGCATGCTTTCAGTCCTTTGATCCACAAATTCCAACGTCGTTGTACATCTTCAGGCAACTTTTCATCCCAGGACACTTTCTCCAGGCAAAGCTCACTAAACAAGATCTTCGCAGTTATTGATACAGGTGAGACCCATCCAAGTAAGTCGAAGATACCATTGATGACTGCTAACATCTTTCTCTTGGTTACTGGCTGATCAGATTGGAAACACGATTTGAAGTTCATTTGCAGTAGATCCTCTTCCTTGTCCCATTGAATTCCAAGAATTTTGGAAGTATTCCTCAGCTTTTCATCAGAGTTTGTTTGTTGTTTGACTCCATCCTCTTCTTCTCTTCCCTTTTCAACCACAGTAGATTCCATTGATGCGACATTGCTGTGCCATTTGTGTAATGTAAAACCTCCTTCCTTCATGATTTCAGTAGCCTGGTCTTTAAATCTCGTAAGCTCCTCAACTGAATCTCCCCCATATTGGATGTCATCCACGTAAGTGTCCTTAAGAAGGGCATTCGCTGTTTCAGGGTAGCCCTCCTTGTATTCCAAGACGTGCTTCTGCAGTGTAGCTCCTAAAATATATGGGCTAGGCCCGGCTCCAAAAATGACTCTGGTAAATCTGTACTCCATGATGTTTCGATCCTTGAGATTGTCATACCAAAGTATTCTCTGAGCGTCACGATCTTGTTCGTTGATTCTGATCTGCAAGAACGCTTTCCTGATATCACCAGTAATGCAGTATCTTTTCATCCGATTTCTGAGAATGATGTCAAATAGCAGAGGTTGCAAGGCTGGTCCAGTTTCAAGGCAGTCGTTGAGTGAGGGCAGCTGAGGGTTTTGTTTCGCAGAACAATCATACACAATCCTTAGTTTTGTTGACTCTGCATCTTCACGAATGACTGCTTGGTGTGGAATGTAATGAACAGTTTCTCCTGATGGCTTCTGCGGAATCTTCTCAATTATTCCTTCTTGGATGTGCTCTTGCATGACATCGTGGTAATCCTCCAACTTCCCCGTCATCTCTAGTCTTCTTGTTGTACTGTGTAGCCTCGCCATTGCTAGCTCTTTATTCCTTGGCAAATCAGGATGATCAGCTTTCCAAGGTAGCCTAGTTTCGTAGTAGCCTCCCTCCTTCTTCAGCAAGTGTTGTGTGAAGTCTTCATGAAACTCCGAATCATTGTTTGGAGGATCAGTCAAGCCTAATACATCCACGTTGCAAAGCTGTTCAAAGTCTTTTTGACTTGATTTCACGAAGAATCCCTTTTCAGCAGTTGATGACTCCAATATCTGCCTTCCAAACAGCATCCATCCTAGCATTGTAAACTCTGCTCCAGGATCGGTATCTGGATTCACACCCACAATAGGCTGTTCAGTGGAGCGTATTCTTTGATACTCTGCTGCACCAAAGATGATATGCACTGGAAGTTGTTGATCAGACGAATCTTCATCACTAAACTGTATTCTCTTGAGCCTCTGGAACTTCCGTTTCAGCTCTGTGATCTTTGGGTTTGGCAGGTGTGTCAGCACTGGTTTCTCGGCATTGATACAATCTACGTCCAATCTGAAGCCTTCGACAGCATTCGATGTGACGTTGATTCTGTAGATCTCCACACGTTTTGTCACTGTGCCATACATCTGTTCGATACACTTTGTTTCCTTGCGTGTTGGTCTGAGTGACAGCTTTGTTACCAAATCCGAACAAATATATGAACTGCTTGCCCCTGTATCGATCATGATTCTGACATCTTGCCCGTTCACCTTTGTCTTGACTGTTGCATGAATAGTGGTTGTTTCACTGTTAGAAGCACTCAAGTTCTTCTCAGACAAGGACGTCTGGTCAGGCATGGTTGACTGCTGTTTCTCACATATTGATGTATGATGCTTCTGTCCACACTTGAGACAATTTCTTGATTTGCATGTTGATGCAGAATGCCCACTTCCCGTGCAATTGTAGCAGAGTTTGTTCCTCTTCAAAATCTCTCGCCGACTTGCAACACTTAGAACCTTTGTGCAGTTTGAGCTTTTGTGTTGATTGTTTCCACAGTATACGCATTTGTCATCATTTCTTCGGCTGTTTTGATTGTTGCCAAGAAGCAACTTGTCTCGTTCTCGAAATCTTTCTCGATTGACACTGTCCGGCTTGATTTCATCTCCAGATCTCATTGGATTTCTGTCAACGTATTTTCGCAGATTCTCAGTGAGTTGTTCCAACTTCCATTCTTCCCATTCATCGTCTCCTTGAGCAATTATCTCTCGAACTGGTCCAAGTTTATCCATAAGGGTATAAACCGTGCTCTGTGCCGAATCCAGTTTCTTCATTGTTGCCAGTGTCCTCACCACACGTGAAAGCTTGTTGTAGAAGTCGTGAATGTTGACTATTTTGTTGACGTTAGTTATGGGGTGAAGACTCTCGATTTCTTTGATTAGCGCCTTGTGTACCTTGATGTCCTTGCCGTACGTTGATTGCAAAATTCTCTTCGCCTCATTATATCCTTCCACTGTATGTGGTAGCCCCAAAATGTCCTCTCTTGGTTTCCCTTTGGTGAGTTCCAGCAAGTAGTGAAATTTACTTATGTCCGAGATACTTGAGCCGTCGACCTCGACTTCAAACTGGTTCCAGAAGCGAATCCAATCCTTGTAGTCTCCGCTGAATGGGGTAATCGTGTACTTCTGAAGCTTTACAGCTTGAGCCGCTGATTTTGCTGGTAAACTCTCCTTGTAGGCAGTAAGCTCTCGTGCCTCCTTTTCCAGTTGTAATTTGCGTGTGATCCACTCCTCTTCTCGTTGAATCTGACGAATTGATGCTTCTTCCATTTCCCTTTGTTCTCTAAGTCTTGCTTGCACAGTTTCTTCGTTTATGATACGCTGCTTCTCGATTTCCCTTTGTAACTCGCGATCAGTTTCTTCCCTTCGTTTCTCAGATATCTTGTTCCTAAGAGTTGCCCTCAGATCTCGAAATGCTCTCAATTCCTCTTTTTGTGCATTTGACCAAGAAGTAATTTCTTCGAGTGTTTTGTCTTCGTCCAACATTTGATCCTTGGTGCGATCAATCGAGAGTCCTACCTTTTTCACAAGTTCACAAATTTGCTCGTATTGCAGTTCCCAATCCTCTTCATCCCCTGTGTCGATGTTATCAGAAATTTCTTTAACGGTGATTTTTGCCAGTTGCAAAATTTTACCATGTTTTTGTGTCGCTGCCATATCCTCTTGAAAAGTTACACTTGAATTTGTATCTGCGGAGGAGATCCTTGCAACCCAGTATTGCGTTACAAGTTGAAGAATTCGTGGAATGCTTTATCACTTTGCGTGCCAATTGAGTTAAACAATCGTTGTTTTCCTTCCGAATTATCACGAACGTTCCAGAATTGTCTGGTCGATATCCAATTTCCCTAGAGCGAGAAGCAAGAACTAGTTGTTTCACAACTTTCCAGAAGCCAATTTCGAAGAAAATGCTACGATGTCCCTTCGTGGTCGCCACTTTCAGTGTGGGGAATCCAAGGCCGCGTTGTTCTGATTGTATATTCCCAGTGACACACTGAATAGGTTCACAAGATGCGTCTCTTTCAACGCTAACGTAAGTAGCCCTTCGATTTGTTGGTGTATCCTGCCAGTTTAGGCCCGTAGTTTTCCTCCAGTGAAGTCAACATCAACAATGTGTTGCGTTTTACTGAATCTTAACTCTTGATGAACGTTGTTACTCCATGAATCTAACCCAAAACTAAAACTCTCAAACTACTGTACCCCTTATATAGCGTTCTACATGAAAGTTCTAGAATATAGTGACACAGGATTCCAAATATAGTATTTTAGGCAAGCATGATAAGGCAGTTTACGTAATGTTCACCCTAGAAACTTCTCTACACAGTTCTTATTATTCTACTAGTAAGCATTATTCAGCAAAAGGAAGTACTAGAAAAGTCCAGTTCACCACACGCTTGTGTTCTCCAAAACGGTTGTTGATTTGTCGGGAGGTTTCGCCGATGTAAAAGGATTGACATTTGGATTGACAATCATTGCCCTTTGATCTGGCTATTCTACAACAAAGGTGCATACAAAGAGATTGACCATACACATGCAAACGTGCTCTTCGGATCCTCTACAAAGAATATGAATGTCCCTTTGAAACATTGTTCACTCGAAGCGGCAGTTTTTGTAGACATGTTAGATACTTGCAGAAACTAATGCCAGAAATATACAAGCCCGGGCGGTGCACTACATATATTTTGGGTACGGGGACATGCCATCTGGCAGGGCATCGACTTTCCAGATATTGGTATAAGGAATAACAAGGGCAGATTTCGTAATACAATAGCATCAGTCGCTTTGGTTCACACCTCAACTCAAAGTGATTAGCGAATGCAGACAAACGAAATTCTCTCAAGCAGAAATTCAAAACAGATGAAGCCGCAAAGTTGCCCTGAAACCAGTAAGGCAAACTCTCGTTTGGTGCGGGCGAAGGGAGGTTTTTAAGAGAAGGTATGTGCTTATAACGACAGAAGAAGGGTAAATCTAAAGTTCTGTCTCGCGGATTTTGTTTATTTGATTCAGAAACCGAGCAGAGGGCATTACAATTTTTGCATATTTATTTCTCAGATGTATGTATTCAGTCACTCCTCAGCTCCTGAATCAAATAAACAAAATCTGCAAGACAGAACTTTAGATTTACCCTCCTTCTGTCGTTATAAGCACATACCTTCTCTTAAAAACCTCCCTTCGCCCGCACCAAACGAGAGTTTGCCGTACTGGTCTCAGGGCAACTTTGCGGCTTCATTTGTTTTCAATTTCTGCTTGAGAGAATTTCTTTTGTCTGCATTCGCTAATCGCTTTGAATTGAGGTGTGAACCAAAGCGACTGATGCTATTGTATTACAAAATCTGCCCTTGTTATGAGGGATGGTATCGATTTCACAATTTTGGTATGAAGGACTTGTCCTTTAAAAATCGTAGAAATAGAAGTAGACGCATTGCACGCCAAGCACGCTTATGGCATTGGTAGATTATGGCAGCGTCTTGATCCCTAAGCGCTGTTTTTCAACAAAAGCTTGTTTGGCCCAACCGGTATCCCGTTTAGATACTTCGGTTTCCAAAATCTTCCAAGCGGCCTTCCTCAGCCTTGACGAATGCAATACCGTTACCAAATGACACTACTTGCTTCTGCATTATTTTTCTCGCCCTCTTCTTCCTGACAATGAACAGTGATACTAAACTGATAAACGTTGATCCCAGCTCGAAGAATGAGTATACTGATGCACCAATCCAAAGGCCTACGCTTCCTCCAAGGTCACTGATAACCTGACTTCTGCCATAAGCGGGTATTTGCTTTATTGTTTGTAGGATGAAGTCTTCAAAGTATATCTGCAGACTAAGAAAATTGTCTCTGATGAATTCTTTTGAACAATTTTGTATGGAAACTCCCGCTTGCAGTAATTCATCACACATTGGGAGGATCTGGCCGTTAGCAGGCCAACTGCCGGTCGAAGTAGATACTATGTATCTCTGCTCATTACATGCCTGTGGGCACTTGTATGTACCTGTGATATTTGAGCGCATATCGAACCTAAAGGCACATTGATATTCCTTCGAATTTCGAGGGGTTCTGTAACTGAATGTACCCTTCGAAAAAATACGTGCCAGTTTCCTGCCGTCATCCATTGTAACAGCTTTGCAATATTTCATCTTCTTTCTTGATATGCAGACAAACTTACACAATTCCACAGAATATTTCACACCTTTTCGGAGAGGCATTCCGATGACCTTCTCTGCATCTTTGTCATTCGCACATCTATCAGGATATGGGGATGGTAAACGCACTATTTTCTGTTTCTTCATCTTGATACTTGTTAAAGTCCCTGGGGAAATCAGTATCGTACCAGCCCCAGCAAAGTACTCAATATTATCATCGCTATCATGAATTCTCACCCTGACCCCAGCGGGAGGAAAGCTTATGAGGGTATTTTCATCCTGGTAATAAGTAAATTGCCTGTATCGATCTTGATTAAGGTTCATGATAACTTCAAAGCCATGAGCTGGGCCCAAATCCTCCTGCTTTCGAGAAACATTCGCGTTAAAGGTGAAACAGTTTCCGAGCAACCAGGATGATGAGACTTGGAAATCTTTGCGAAAGTTACATTGGCTGCTGTCAAAACCACATGATTCCTCACCTATGAGAAATTCGTTTAAAGAAATGCCATAACTTTGCAGAGTCGATGACTCAAAATCGAAGCTTCCATGTTTACTTCGCTTGCGTTGCTCCTTGTAAAAAGATTTAAAGGATTTGTTAAATGGTAATGTACTGCAAAGCGTAACGGCTGGAAAGACCAAGCTCTGGTGTGCCGTATTTTCATGAGTTGTAACGACAGCATTCCCGGCAAATTTTTGGAAAATTTGCAGAATTTGCCAAACCAGTAACCCAAGAACGCTCAAAAACACAGATAGCCAAAATAATCTTATATAGATATTCTTTCCAGAGTAAATGGAAGAAATGCCATGGATGGTTGTCGATGCAAAGTAATTGGAAACAATAGACTTGGCAGTAATTTCTTCCCCATTTTCGTCGATGACCTTATCAGCTGCACCAAGCTCGTCATTTTTTAGTTTCCTTTCTTTTCGGTTAAAACTACGCTCCATGTTTGCACGCAAGCTAAAAGACCGAAGCAACGAAGCAAATGCACAACTCATTTATTGCGATTTTCTTCGTTAGAGATCTTATATAACTTGTTTCAGTAAATATTTCACACGTATGCCTAATTTTTAACACTAATAGATCCTTCAGTTTCAAGGTTGGCAGAATCACAATAAACATAATTAATTGATGAATTTTTCTATTTGATTTGTGTTTAGGTATTTTTACTTGCCTATTCTTGCATAGAAATTAGCGTAAAATAAGCTAAATATTTCAAAGTCGTTAACAATTTTTGTGGAAGAAATATTACCTCATGAGAAAAGACGCTGTCATCTATATCACCTTTTCAAGCGACGTGTTACTCTATTGCCAACACAATATGGATTGAGCAACGTAGTGACAAGGTTAACGAACTTTGATTCATTCACAACGCTTTAGGATGCCGTCCAGATTTCCTAGAACATTCGATGGTATTTCATACACTGCGGTGATTAATGATTACGAGGCCAATGATATTTGGACCGCAGTTTGAGGTAGGGACGGAATGCAGTGAGGTCCGCACTATAATGTAAGGTCCACAAGATTTCAAGTATGAATCTAGGAATCGTTTGATAAAGACTTATCACCCCTGGGGGGGGGGGGGTACTCATATGTTTTTCTGTACGGGGACGTGCCGCTGAACAGGGTATCATTTTCAGGATTCTGACTCCGGGACAGGGTATCATTTTTGTAAAAATCGGCTCCACGACAGGGTCCATATTTGTCATTTTTGACTCTGAAAGGTCGTTTTAGGCCATTTGTGCTCTGCGAATGTGATTCAAATCGCTTGGATGGCAATATTTCCACACTTTTCGATAGATTTCGTACAAATTTCATTGCAGAGCACAATTTTGCCTGAAGAAACTAAAGGATAGGGCATTGTTTAAGTAAATTAGACTCCGGGACAGGGTATCACTTTCAGGAATTTGACTCCAGGACAAGGTAGCTTTTTAGATTTTCCAGCGGCACCTCCCCTTGTGTTCGTAGGCTAAGTACCCCCCCGGGCTTATCACGTGGCAGACACTTTTCAAAATCTTTTGCATCGTTGCACTGTTCGACTGCGTCTTTGTTTTTGTCCATCATTTCATTTGGTCGTTTTAACTCCAACTATACTTTCCCGTTTCCTTTGCCTATGACTTAAAATTGTTCTCAACATTTTCAGAAGAGAAATTGTTGCGAACTGAGCTGAACCTTGGCTACTTTCTATATGCTGGCTTAGGTATAAAAGGAAGCCAGCTGCCCTTCATCTTGGTTGCTAAGGCTATACCGGTTCAATATGGCTTAGAAAATACGGCTCTTGTAGACCGATCACGAACCAATCAAGTTTTTCCGTTCCAGGTTCGGGGAAATGCTTTTTCGAACACCATATAATGAGTCATGAGTCATGACCACTGACCAAGTTCTATCCACAGTTTTGTAGACGCATCCGATCTTCAAACAAATAGAGTGTTTACGGCAACTCAAGCTAGAAGGGCATCTTTTGCATCCGGCAGACGAAGTATGGCTTCTGTAGGCCACTTTCAAATGCAACGATGGGCTGCTTGCTCTCAAAAACTTCCTCGAAAAATGTGAAATTTAGGTCCTCCCAACTGCCAACCTTATTCGCCTGGCTGAACTTGCCCTTGCCAACAATGCTTTTCTTCTTTATGATATGTCTGTTTACAATCTTCTTGTATCGCCATGTGAAGCAAAGCCTACCCTATATCTGCCTTTTCATTGGAAACCAAGAATAACTCAACTCCTAAAGCCATGGTGGTCCTCTGTCTTGTCTTTTGATGCGATACACTGATGACATCTTTGGCATCACATCAATTTTGCTCCACCTATTTCAAGATTTCATGAAATTTGTCAACAGTTTTCATCGGGCCCTTGAATTCACCCATACCATTACAGGAGATAGTTTGCCATTCCTAGCCTGCGCGCATCCTTAAAAATCGTCCGCCGGGAAAATGAGCCAGCTTAGAGCACCGCGCGTTGTGATTGCTCGTGGTTTCATCGCGAAGGTCTAGGACAATACCAACATTTTTGATTCAATCAGAATCCGAGCTGCTCCCCAAACGCTTTGGGAATTGATTGATCAATCACCTTCATCAAACTGAAGCTACAACAAGCGCTTCGACTTTGATGCACAGACTCTACAAATCGAGTTGCGTTGGTAAACGAGGGAACCTACAACATGAAAATGAGTGTTGATTGAATCAAGTATGTCTAGGTACAACACGCCAATCTCGCCTCAAATACCCTTGCTTTTGGCAAGATAACTGGTGGACAAATAAGGCGTTGTCACTGCAGATGATACGTCAAGAACTTTTAATTTTTAACTTAAGTTAATTCAATTTTTATACTGAAGCAGGTGAGGTAGGTATATCCGACCAAAGGAGCCTACTTCGGTTACCCTTTTAAAATGGATATATCAATGGCTGAAAGCATAGTTTTAATCATATGTAACGCTTTAATTAATGATCAAGAATGCCATTTTGTGAATTCAATGAGGAATAACCGAATGACGTCTGGTGCTTAAAATTGTTCCTTCGCTAACAATCTTTTTCAAGCCAGAAGTCCTCTCAGTAAGTGGAAAACTGAATCAATCTTCGTTAAGCATGGACTTCAAGTCGTGAGATTGGTGAAAAATGATGGGGGTAAAATTCTAAGACCTATGTCTTTGAAATGAATAGCTTTTAGTTATACTAAAAAAGAATCAGAATCGGACGATATTTTTAAACATTTTGAAGAATTTTCGAATGTGCATAATAGTGATAAAAAGCTCTAACGCAACTCGATCGAACCTCGCTTATGAAAACGTACAAAAATAACGCTAACGGTTGATCCAGGCTCTTTTACATAATAGCCAAGAGGTCCTCTACTTGCAAGAAACTTTAGCTACCTTGCAATAACTCCGTAGTTGGACTTTTCAGAAGCCTTGAATCCATTTTTTCGAAACTGCAGCGTACAGTAAAAACCCGCGTATAAGAATTTAGTGATTAAGAACCTGCAGGATGAAATTCTGAAATTAGACCCTAAATGTGTAAGAACCCCATTCAACCTGAAATTTTGAAATAGATTCGTATTTGTAGGTATCATAAAATTATGATAAAGCTCCAGTTGCTTTGTCATTGGACCAAGACGGACTGACCGTAACATTCATAGCCAGAACTCGCTGACCTTGCGTCTTTTTTGGCTATGGATGGTACATTAGTTGTACTTAAAATTTAAAATATTTACTTAATTTTTAAGTCGTGTAAAAAAAAGACGGACTGATAATACCATATATCCACATTGCAAAAACTCTAGAGATGCTTTGAAAGCTTTTCACTGTATTCTATAGATTTCTGATCCTTGTAGAAACTTCTGTTGTGAGTAAGGCCTCATGGAATCAGGTGCTGTGAACTTACGGTAAATAACAGGCATGAAGTTTTAATCTGAACAAATGAAATACCTGAAAGCGGTGAATGAAATAAGAAGCAATCTGAGGACCTGCATGACCTCCTTTCCCAGTAAATACCCAATATATAAGAACCTAGTCAGGCTAAACAACTCTGCTCAAGGTACGATTTATTTTATTCTTGGATATTAATGTCAAAGTCTATATCGTGCAACACGCTTAAAATAAGATTGTTTTGTGCATTTCTACTCAGG
Source organism: Aurelia sp. 3 sensu Dawson et al. (2005) (assembly GCA_964020215.1). Lineage (NCBI taxonomy): Eukaryota > Metazoa > Cnidaria > Scyphozoa > Semaeostomeae > Ulmaridae > Aurelia > Aurelia sp. 3 sensu Dawson et al. (2005). Next base: position 4,743,345 of record OZ026593.1, read on the forward strand.
CAGGCTTTCAAAGTTGTAGGTTCTTATACACAGGTTCCCACTGCAATCTACAATAGACCTTTTCGCAATTTGTAGAAAAGAACCGAGGAGAGCGCGGCCCCTTCTGACAGCCTTGGCACCAGTAGGCACCTGTAGTTGCATGGTACTTAATGATTATGGTAAGTAATTTCTCTGAATTATATATGTATTTTGCTATCCTTACACCCATTCGTGAGTGTATTTTGAGGCACTTTATTGCATGTGTTCACTCAAATTTAAAGTTAGGCCTATTGATCAATTGGGTTTAAACTGAGTCGCTTCAAAGCCGAGGACAAATATCTGCTAAAAGAGACTCACAAATGGGTGAAATGATGACTAGATGGCTAAATAATCCAGAGCAAACACTCAGTCTAAGCAAGTATCGTCCAAATCTTGAAAAGTGCAAACAACAAAGAGATAAGTCGAGTTTGTAGGAAGATGCAACCGAGCCGTAAGTAGGGGATTCCCCTGATTTTCTACTGTTGCCAAGGCTGTTAGAATGAGCCGCACTCTCCCCAGTCCCTTTCTCAAAATTGCGAAAAGGTCTATTCAGCTAGTTTGAGGATGTGACGCCATCACATTTCTAAACCGTAAGCCAGGATAGGAAATGCTTTTTCGCTACGCTATACAATAGACATTCATAAACTATGGACGTTTTGAAACTTATTCCATTTTTCGTCAAAAGTTTAGGAATAAAGATGGTTTTAAGTGTTTATCAAATATTTTCTTGAATTTTCAAAACAGAAGAAAAACTCAAAAATTTTGCAGATTGAAGATTTCAGAAAAGTCCAACTGTGGAATCGCAATTAGATAGCCATTTGAATTGCAGTTAGATAGCCATAGTTTCTTTTTTGGCCATTCACTCCAAAGAAATAAGCCATAGAATTTTACATCCACCTTTTAAAGAGTTGCATCCTTAGCCTCTACGCTATGCTTAACGGAAATAACTGATTTTCTAGATTTGCTAAATTGAGAGGTAAGCGATCAGCCTGCTAAATAAATAATTAAGTAGATAAAATTTCGTGGCCAAGCACCTATAAATACAAATTGATTCACAACATGAAGTCTTTGGAATTCATATGGAAATGAATTGTTTTGAATATCATCTATGTAACCAGGCACTATTTGTAAACATCGTTTATTTCAATTTCTGGTGGCAGTGACATAACAAGAACAACAAACATCACAGCTTCTGAAAATACGTTCGATTTGTCACGAGAAGGAGGTACGTATGGAGGCTAATGTTGATATAGTTTAAGCTAATTGAATGATCTACAGACACCAATTTTCCAGATCCTACTGCCTGAAGTAACATGTAATCCTAGGTGCGCAATCAGGAAAGGTAGAGGACTTCTATTACTGAAGAATCGATACATCAATAATTAACAAGTTGTTCGATAGATTTCATCTTCATTTCTGCCGTCTGCAGTGCTAACGCTAGGAACTAAAAGAACCATGGAGCACAATTCGAAAGAACGAGAAAATAAGATGAAAAATAGAGAACTTGGGACAGATGAGAAGATAATTGACGAAGATGGAAAAGAAATTACGGCTAAGTCTATTGTTTCCAACTACATTCAATCAACGACAATCCACGGTCTGTCCTCTATTTACTCTGCAAGCAACATTTATATGAGACTGTTTTGGTTCCTCGTATTCTTAACCGTCTTCGGATTACTTGTTTGGCAAATTCATGCCGTTTTCACACAGTTTACGTTGAAAACGGTTGTGACAACTCATGAAAATACCGCATACCAGAGTTTGGTATTTCCAGCTGTTACATTTTGCAGTACAAGACAGTTCAAAGGATCCAGGAACTCAATTTATTTGGACAAAGAAGATCCGACAAAACTTAGAACCTATGGCCTGACAATGAAAGACTTTTTCATGGACGAGAGATTATGCAGTTTTGGCGTTCAAAAGTGCAATTTCACACTGGACTTCGACATTTCCACATCTTGGGAACTTGGAAATTGTTTTACCATGAAAGTTAACAGCAACAGAACCCAAAAGAATCTAGGCCAAAAACATAGCTTTCAACTATTACTAAATCTGAAGCAGCATATATATTGGAGTCTGGACCTTGCAGGGGCGGCAAGACGCCTCGATGATTATTCCCCTGCTGGTGTACTGGTAATGATTCATGATGAAAAAGAACACATTGAATTTTTTGCTGACACTGATGCAATCATGATTTCTCCAGGGACAATGGCAAGTATAAAGATAAAGAAACAACGCATCGTGCGTCTACCTGCCCCATACCCTGATAAATGTGTTACTAATGCCAATGCAGAGCAGATCACTGGAATGCCTCTTCCAAAGATTGGGAAATATTCTGTCAATGTTTGCAAATTCATGAATGTCATAAGAGCAAAAATGAAACAATGCAAAGCTGTTTCGTTTGAGGATGGGGATAAGTTGCGGCAACTTTTCCCAAATAAAACTTTCAATTACAGAATCTTCGAAACGAACGAAGAAATCGACTGTGTATACTACAATTTCAAAACGCCCAACGAAACAAGCAATTGTCCATTACCATGCGAAGAGCTGAGATACAAACCAACTGTATCTACAGCAAGCTGGCCCTCTGACAATGACTTAGTATCATTGTGCATTACACTAAAAGACTTCGGAGTTTACACAAAGACATGCTCTAAGGAATTCATCAAAGACAATTTTATACGTCTTCAAGTATATTTCGAAGATTTCACTGAGGAAACAATAAAACAAATACCCGCCTACGGAAGAAGTCAGGTTATCAGTGACCTTGGTGGAAGCATAGGTCTTTGGATTGGAGCATCAATATATTCATTGTTTGAGCTGGGATCAACATTTATAAGTTTGGTATCACTGTACATTCTCAGGATGCAAAAAGCAAGGAAGCTGAGGCAAGCGCAAGTAGCGTCATCAAATAGTTAGTTTAAAGGATGTCTGCAAGGCTTCAGAGGATCGTTTGGTTAACGTCCGTTCCTTAACCCTTTCACGCCCGGCTAACATTAAGCTTAACAGGGAAACCTAATGTAGATCGTCGTTTTCAAGGGGGTATCATAATCAGTGGTTCAATAAGCAATAGATCAATGCAATGTCCATAACCTTTCAAATCAATCAAAACTCTGAAAGCTTTACCCCCTGAAAAATTCGCAGTTCTCAATGAATAATGTTGGGCTGTATGGCCCTTCCGGGGGTGAAAGGGTTAACTTGCACAAGGGATATAGACCATTTCGACAATTAAAAAAGGAGACTGGGGAGAGCGGATTGTTGTGGTAAATGGCTGCCACGAAGCTTCTGCGAATGATGAAGTTCCCTCCACAAAAACTTTTAGCTTTAAATTCATGGTTGAAAATACAAATCTTCGAGGAAGAAGCCCCTAAAAAGTAGCCACAAGGATGTCCGATGACTCATATGCCTCGTAACGAAGGGGAGACCTCGCATCAAACAGCTTTGGCGGGAACGCGGGAAGGCATTCGTCATTTTCCTTCGAAGTTGCTCGAGTTTGTTGTGATAAATATGGAGAAGAACTCGGCAGTTGTTTTATCTTTTAATTGTGCAAAGAGGACGACATAAAGTTTGATGTAATATCATAGGGGACCATTATGGAAACAAGGTCACACTGACCTTTTAATGCTATCCCTGCCATTTTAAACTGGGGGTGTTTTTATACTTAGGTTTTTATATCAGATCTTAGTTTTGTGTTTTTCTTTTTATCATTATTGTTTTTTCTACGCATGTAATTAGCTTTATGTTTATTTTGCAGTAAATTTTATAATTAAGTTTTTAATTTTAATGGCATAATATTACATACATACATACATACATTTAGGCTTGAAGATAGCAGCTTAAAGAAGTCATTTTTACAACGTTTTTCTTGCTAAGAAGTTGCTTATAATGATATTAATTCAAATTGAAAGTCAAAAGACGAGGTCGAGGAGCATCTGCAGAGAAATTTCTAGATCCTTATATTGAGGTAAGCTGCATCCTTATTTGTAGAAAGCGTTTTATATTGCAACTCGCTGATAAAACCGAAGATTTGTTTTGGGTAGCTAGCTCGTCCGTTTTTTAGACTTCTTTATTGTGGTAGAAATCAGCAGTTGCTGGTCGTACCTACTATTTTTCTGCGAGGAAGATATGGGCAGTAATGTCCCTCGCAAACAACTAAATGAATATTTTAACTTACTTCTACCAACCAGGGGCGGATCCAGCCTTGGAGTTTGGGGAGGGCCACATGGAAGGAACATGGGGGCAGGAAAATTTTACGTGGCCACGCCCTTCAGACTCTCAGAAAACGTGGGAAACGCCCTTTTTGCTTCATCATAGATCATTTAGCTGATCATTTATACTTCATTCCTCCGGAAATACAACTGGCATTTTTGTGCAAAAGGCAACGAGATGTCATTTGGGAAAGTAAGGGACCATCATGAAATGTTTATCATGAGCACCAATTAGGAAGTGCCTAGCGCAAAAATAAGCTCCACAACCGTGGAAATGCAAAATTGCCATAAGAAATGACGCATATCTAAAAAAAATCCACAAGTCAAAGGCATTTCAAAGTTACGAGAAAATCCTGCGGAATTTCCAATTCTAAGTTCCCAAATTCGAGTCACCAGTTATCAAACTTCTCATCGTTTAATAAGTTACTTTCTAAAAGCATATAACTATTACAACAAATGAGTCTTTATCACCATTATCAGGGCAAAATTTATCATGAAAAAACTTCACTGCAACAGCTTAGTTCACTGGAATGTCCTGAATCACTCCGATACTTCGATAAAGTGAAAGAAACAAAAGGTTTTTAATCTCTATCTCACACAATGAAATTTTGTTCATCATTATTAAAATTCAAATTCATATCTTTTTCATACTTTTTGATCAATAGCAAGTTACTTCGTGAGTCAGTTAGACTGTCTTGTCGTTAGCAGAGTTATCGTGCAGCTGTACCATGGTTATTTTGGGAGATAAAGGTTTGAAACTTATCCGTTTATCTATAAATGGCAACAATTTTTACGAGAACTCTTACCGTTTGGGGGGGCCATGGCCCCCCGACCCCCCACTAAATCCGCGCCTGCTACCAACGAATCTCGGCTTGGAATTTGTCAGATTTTTCAAAATCTCCCTGACTTTCTTTCGAGGCCAACTTTTTCTCAACAAAATAAAACAAATGCGAAAAGTGACTATCTCATTCTCTTCCTTTCTCGAACACAAAGATATTTCTAAATTTGAATTCCTATCTCATCAAGTCTGCAATATTCAGAGAGGCACAGAATTGTCATCAGGAACCCTCTCGAAACTGCCAGGAACCATATCGAAACGTTTATTTATCTTGCTTTAACATTCTGATCTGATTGCCCAGCTTCGAAGGAAAATGACGAATACCTTCCCGCTTTCCCACCAAAGCTTTTTGATGAAAGGTCTCCTCTTCGTTGCGAGGCATATGAGTCATGGGGCGTCCATGCGGCTACTTCTTAGGGACCCCTTTCTCAAAGATCTGTAATTTCAACCGTGAATTTAAAACCGAAAGTTTTCGTGGACGGATGTCTATCATTTGTCGAAGCTCCGTGGCAGCCATTTACCAGAACAAACCGCTCTCCCCAGTCTCCTTTTTTAATTGTCGAAATGGTCTATTCTGAATCAAACGGCTCTGGAAAACATCTTTTTTATCAGATCTTAGAAAGAACGACTAGCATAATTTAATTCAACTATACCATTCATAGCGGAAAAATACCTAAAGTCATCGAGTTGCCACTTTGAAGTTCTGGAAAACATACAGACCATTTCGGTTTAATACTATGAACGTCCACCAAACAAAGTTTCACATCAACGAAATTTGGATAGCAGGCACAGTTTGGCTAGAAGCAGAGTTGAAAAATTACATAGAGGATGAAATAGCCATTTACTCGGGTTCACCTTTCATATCTAAACACTTCAATGCACAAAGTGTATACCCTTCTAAATTGTATGCATAATTTCTGTTGCACAAGTCTAAATAAAGCAAGACTTAGGAAAGAAGGAGTATGGTAGCAGTGATGAATACTTACCCAGATTTTCATGTGTGGTATATCCCTGGTAGGCGGTAAAACTTGAGAGTGTAGAAGTGAACACTTGCATAAAGAGACTAGAACCTAATTTTTGACTACATGAGATTTTCTGGATGAGATATCTCGACTTCCTGGGAACATTTCAGTCCATCAGCACAACGCGGGAGATGAAACAAGGAATGGCTGAGGAATCCCAATTTGCAGCAAAGAAGCTGGTATCACTGCTCGTTGTTACGAAAGAAATTTGATTTAATTTGATTTGATTCTGTTGCTCTTATCATTGAATCTAACTAGGTTTTGTCCGTGTCTCATCAACAGACCACAATGCTGTCTGCTAAATGGGCAAATTTCCGCTACTGACAGAGTAACTTGTGGTGTACCAGAGGGGTCATGCCTTGAACCACTTCTCTCTCTTGTCTCAAACACAGTTCCTATCAGACTAGATGTTTTATCACGTAATCTTTTTGTATATATACCCGCTGTACATTCCTTTCTTTTTCATAAATTTGTTTTAGATATTTGTAAAAATCTTAAAGTAGAAGTAGGCCTTAATTAGCTGTAACGTTGCTATTCTTTTAACTTGGCCTACTAAAAGTAAAGAAATGATGATGATGATGATGATGATGATGATGATGATGATGATGATGATGATGATGATGATGATGATGATGATGATGATGATGATGATGATGATGATGATGATGACCGAAGTAAAAATTATGCATTCTTTCACAACAAAAGTTTCATCTGTTTCTGCTATGTTTAGCAGGCAAGAAGGAAGTTATTTGAAATAGTGATGATGATTCGATGTTTCAATGATTCTTCCAATGGTTCCAATTTGATTCATTTAATGTCTAGATTGGGTTTCTTAGTGTGTAAATTTTTGTAATATATCCAAGCTAAATAGCTCAACAGTGGGGTATAAAATTTTTTGCTATGTTGAAATGGGGTGTCAAATTTCGTTCAACTTCTTGAATGGGGTAAGAAAATTTTGCTATTTGTATAAAAATTTCTTCCACCCCTGTACCCAGCATTTAAAATGACAGTTCCCTTATCGTGTACTTTTCTCTATGCATCAACCTTCTCTGACAATTGAAATTTATTCATCGTGTAGAATTACTGAGTGTTTGGCCAGCTGTGACATAAAGAGTCTGAGGCCGATATTGAAAACTGAAATGTTGATCTACCAGTCAAAGGCTAACTTAGGCCCTGTTTATATGAGGAAAAACACCTCACCTGCCAGACCCGGGGCTGAGAGGCGAGGTAAATTTCACCCACTGTTTATATGAGATATTTCACCTCACCTGTCAGCCCCGGGGCTGAGAGGCGATATGGAGTAAAGTCTCTCTTCCGTGAAATCAGATCGAACTGACCAATAAGAATCAACGAATAATTTCAATTTACCTCACCATACCGGTGGTGTTTCGTTTACATGGAAAAAATTTCAACTCACCAAGGCGGGAGATCCCACTTTTAGAGGTGGGATTTCAACATACCGGTGGTGTTGCGTTCGTCATGTAAACGCGAAATGAAAATACAAAGGATTCTATGGGAAGGTGGAATCTCACCTCTCAGCCCCGGGTCTGGCAGGTGAGGTGTTTTTCCTCATATAAACAGGCCCTTAGATGAGGAAACTTTTTTGGTAAAGCATTCATCAGTTAGACCCTAAAACTTTTTTCTGGTCGCAGTAGGGGAAATATTTACTCATCCCCTGGTGTCTTTTCTCAGAGTACCCACAGGATAGACCCACGTGTAGGGGCACCAATTCAGCCAAATCTGGTGTGCATTTGTGCAATTGATAATTCAAAACTCTTTTGCATTTATATCATAATAAAAAGTTTGAAGCAAAATTTGCAACGAGTCAAAGAAGATTAGCAATTCTCCAAAAGATGCTCCAGATTACACAGACGATATCAACAATTATAGTAACTGACTTGTCAGTAGCGTAGACCCATTATTCCAAAAAAAGCAAGGGTCTACGAAACAAAGAGCTAAAGCTTGCTACGAGGTTTCTGGATTTCTAGAGCCTTAATTTATGCAGCCTTTGCTTAAGTAACATATTTGAATGCAAATTGATACCATTGAATCATTTAAAACTGTGGGCCCCAGGAGGGGGGGCAGTTAGCTTATTTGTCAGACAGGGATGTGTCGTTTCACAGGGTATGTTTCAGCTATTTTGTCAAGAACAGGGTATCAAAAGAAGGCAATTTTCCAGAGCCGCTTGTCAAAAAATGTCAACAGGGGAAGTTTTACCAGATCATATGACTATTTAGTCAAATTTTTGTGCTTTAGAGCATACCAGTAGATATATGCTTTCAACCAATTTTTTCTAGAATCGGGTATCATTTGAGGGCAAAAATTCTGAAGCTAGGTAAAAAATTTTCTTTGAGGGCACATCCTGGTACAAATTTAGCTCAAGTATCCCCTCCCCATGCTGTGAGCTTATTGTGTATTTCCAAAGGCTCCCTTTGGTATTGTTGTGTAATGTAAACTCTATGGTTTGTAAAATCTATTCTTAAAACAAGCAAACTTGAAGAAGTGAAACTTACCAATTTTCTGACTTGCAACATCAAAGTATTCCTTAATGTTAGCTTGACCCATATCACTCAGTGCAACCAGCAGCTCTTCAATGTCGTATGGTTGGCTACACCCTATAATTTTTTGGGGGTTCATGTTGCTTGCTGCCAATAAAGAATAGGAACCTGGTAAATACAGTATAAGCACCATAAGGGCCTTTGCCTCAAGGGCAGGCCTACTCTCCTTAAATTCTGGAGGGGGCTGTTTACTCTCTTGAAACAGTCAAAACAGTAAATTGCTCTTCTTAGAATCTCTTTTCTCCTTTAGCTTTCTATTGATTCATTTAGGCCCCATCCACAAGTATCCAGATAATTTTGAAAACGCTTTTTATCCATATGAAAATATCTATGTCCACGTAAAGATGGAGCATTTTTGAAAATATTCCTGTCCACAAGAAAAAGCTGATATTCAAAATCCAAAAACAGATACACAAAATGCTGTCGCGTCATCCCCAAAAATTGAGGCTTAATAAACCTACGCTGTGACATCAGCATTTTCAAAAAGCTTCCTTTTTCACACGTGAACATAACAACGGGAAAACAGCACTTTTGAAAAGATCCACTCTGGAGCGTGCTTTCAAAAAGCTTCATTTTCGGTGACTGAAAATGAGGTCTCCATGTCGACGTTGCCGAAAAATGGATAAAAAAAGATGGATTTTGAAAATGTCCAGATACATGTGGACAGAGCCTTGGAAAATACTTTGCCGGAACATTACCAGAAAAGCCATTTACTGCTCACTCAACATCCCAGGCCAAGGCAGGGACGTAGGAAGCATCTCAAACTTGGAGGGCACGACGTCTCAAGGGCAGTTTTTCCTTAAGAAAATGGGGGCATTTTCTAAAATAAAAAGGGCACTGCTTTGTTTATTGCAAAATCTTGCGGGGCACATGCCCCCCAATGCCCCCTGGTTCCTACCTCTATGCACCAAGGCCTGGATGAATAAAAAACCTTGCATCTTTCGAAAAACCATCAAAATTGAATTTGTATTGTAGATCATATGAGCTTTTTCATGTAGCAGTGTCAAGGGACACATTGATTTCATTGACAAGTCTTGAAATCGTTTTGAATTGGGGTTAAATGTAGCAATGGTTACAAATGAGGAAGATTTCCAAACTCAAATGAGTATGACTATGTGACTATGTGTCAAGTGCGCACAGCTGGGCAGGCATTTTGTAAAAAGGACACCAAAATGTGAACCTAAATTGGTGAAGCCACCTAGCCAAGGTAGCAGGTGATGTTTCATGGTAAAGACTCAAATTAAGAATTGTCAATAGATTTCTCGATTCTTGGGTATATGTCTTCCTGTTATGTGACTTCAGTTGAAACTTTTAATTGATATTTCAAACCCATCACTTGGCACCAGTTTGATGCATCACTTCCAGGCCAAGCCTGAAGACTTGTCAAAAGGTCTTCCTTGCATGATTTTGGGGGAAGAGGTCTTTTGTTTACAAAACAATCCTCTTTTCTCAAAGATCATAGATCAAGTCATTTTTATCCCAGGCCATGCTGCCCTGATTCAAGATTTCTCTTGTGGAAAGTCCAGGCAAAGGGCTGTTCCATAAGATTCTTATGGAACAGCCCTTTGCCTGGACTTTCCACAAGAGAAATCTTGAATCAGGGCAGCATGGCCTGGGATAAAAATGACTTGATCTATGATCTTTGAGAAAAGAGGATTGTTTTGTAAACAAAAGACCTCTTCCCCCAAAATCATGCAAGGAAGACCTTTTGACAAGTCTTCAGGCTTGGCCTGGAAGTGATGCATCAAACTGGTGCCAAGTGATGGGTTTGAAATATCAATTAAAAGTTTCAACTGAAGTCACATAACAGGAAGACATATACCCAAGAATCGAGAAATCTATTGACAATTCTTAATTTGAGTCTTTACCATGAAACATCACCTGCTACCTTGGCTAGGTGGCTTGTCATGTTCAAGGCTTCAGAGTTCTTAGTGTAAATAAATTTCTTAATTCCTTAATATTCTACAAACTGTTTTCCCCAAATAGGCCCATTTGGATGGCCAGAGCATGGCTGTATCAGAAAATAGGGGACCATTATGAAAACGAGATCAACTTGATCTTTTAAATCCTTGCCACTATAATTAGGGTTGTTTTTAACTTGTTTTTGTTAATTTTTTTATGAAAACTGTATTATTGTTACTATTTTATACTTATATATATGTTTTATTAACCATTGTAAATATTTTGATTTGTGAGGCGATTTTACAAACATTGTACACAAAAAGTGCCAGAGAATAATCCAGCCACAGCTGTGGCCAGTGGCAGTGCATGGAGTGTTGGCACCCACCTCATTTATGTCTAGACCTATCTCATGTTTTGAATGACAAGAAAGAAGTCTGCACTTCTGCAGGAGTGTTTAGAGAATTCATTACAATTCATGCGTTTGAAAAGTGAGGAATAAATTAAGTAACTTTCAGAACTAAAGTGCGAAAACTTTCGCGTTGCTTTTAGGCCTGATGATATAGAAACTTGCAAACAACACACAAAGCAAAGACCGCAGAATACGCCAAAAAGTATTGATTTCAGTCGTTTGTGGTTTTTTAGCAGTCTAAGGGGAGACAGCTTTGCAGAATATTTGCACGCACGCACACTTGACCAAAGATTGGCCTGTTGAAATGGAGCTCAGCGGCTTACCGTTGATGATCAAAACAATGTTCTTCTCTGTTAAAAACTTCGTGTTTCTGCTCGCCAGATTACCGATATATAGGAAAGGGTAGACTTCCGAAGCATCATCTCTTGAGTAAACATTCTTAGTTAAGTTTGCAACGACTGTTTTTTCTTGATTTCTCCGATAGGTTTCTTCGCGGTCTTTCTTGTTCTTTCCAAACATTTTGCATTCCCAATCAAATGAACTGGTAGCTACTAATGGCTTTGTTTCCGACATTGTTAATTCCACAGAGGATTCTTGATGTTGCCTAGATACAAGGAAGTCTTTTACAAATTGTGATAAAACCATTTCTTGTGCGATGTTTGGGTACATGATTTTGTTTTCAATTCAAACAGTTGGGCAATCGTGCATGCACCACTAAACCGCCATTTTTTCCGCATCTGCACTTATGAAGCAATCTAACTGATACATTGAGCAACAACAACAAGTTTGATGGCAGTATCCATGGAAACTGCTCAGGTGGCACAGCGCCATCACATGATCTTATGATCTTGTGTCATTCGGTCACAGGTCATAAGGATTTCGGGCAAGGTTGGGGCAGAATTCGACCATACCCTATTTTGGTTGGGGGGCACATTTGCCCCCTAGTAGAATTTTTTAAATAACTCTGCGAGGAAGAATTTTATAGCCATGAAACTTCTTGACTTTTTGCAACTACTTATTGTGCAACTTCTCACAAAGTTTCATTGAAATATTTTGAAAAATGTGGGGGCGGGAGACAATTTTCTGGGAATGACCCAGGAAAAATCACAAATTCTCAAATCTCAATTATAGCGAAAAAAGGAACAGAAGTGGAATATTTTGAAAATTTCTTTTGTAATGTTGTACTATTTAATGCATTCTATCATAAATATCATGTTTGGATGGAAAATGTGCTCCAAATTTAATTTTATCTCGATTTTCCTGATTTTGGCCAATTTTGCCGCTTTTCTTGACCACACAAAGGAAAATGCTGATGTAAGCAAAAATGGTGGCTATTTTTAGGTTAATTCTTATATCTATATAAAGTACATGCCTGAGGCTTTTATCACACCAAATTTGGTCGCTCTACCTATTACCAATCAAGAGTTAGATAGGGGGGGGGGGGCTTATTTGCCCCCCAACCAAAATAGTACTATCAAATAGCCCAAACACTATAGGGTTAAAACTTCAAAGATATGATCGTAAGATAGAATAGATCTGTGCCCCGCAGGAAACTTTCTGCCGTTTTGAAGCTCACAGAAGCGACAAGAAAGACAATAATTCAGTTGATATTTGATGTTTGATATTTTGATATTTGATTTTATTAAGGAGGGCTGCCCTTCAACAGAGTTGTTTTACAAGGGGCCCTCCACTTAAAAAAACTTACTTACAATTTATACAATATACAATTACCGATTAAAAAGGAAAATTACAATATAAAAACCATAATATAAAAAACTTATTCAACATTTACAAGATCTAATTCAAAAGAAAAAGAGAAAGTCCTAAATAGATTTTTTAAAAATATTCAGGAAAGATGCCTGTTTAGTATCGGCAGGAAGGTCATTCCAAGCTTTTGCTCCTCGATAGGAAAAAAAAAATTTTGCCCATTACTTGACTTTTTCATGGGAAGTCTTAAATCTGTCTCTGAATTGCGCAAGACATAGGAAGAACACTTTGAGTTACGGGTGAACCATTGTTCTAGATTAACTCGCGACGAGTTGTTCAATGGTCTTCCAGCCCAGCTGGTCGATTAGTGGTCTGTTTGAGGTGTCAAAGCTGCTGTTGGTTATAATTCTAGCAGCTCGGTGATGAAGTTTTTGCGACTAATTAAGCTCAGTCGAACCGGCGAAACCCCAAACAGAGCAACAATATAAAGTGTGGCTCTACAATACAATACCTGTGTAAAGAGTCTTCAATGTTTCCTGTCTTAGGAACATCTTGGCATGTTTTGAAAAGCCAATAGCTCTTGAAACTTTGGTAGAGACAGTTTTGAGGTGTTCCTTCCACCTTCCAGTTTAGAGAGTTGTCGATCTGCACACCAAGGTATTTTGTTTTTTGGATAGTTTCGAGCTCATTGTCGCGAATTTTCAAATCCAAATCTTCATTTCGACTTTTGAGGATATTGTGCTTTTGCTTGGTGGAAACAAGCATGGAATTTTGTTTTTGCAGCATTGAGAGTTTGTTGCCTTGAAGCCAAATGTCCAGTTGTTTTAGATCGTCATCAATGGCCTCGTTCAGCTCATTTATATCCGAAGATTGGCAGCACAGACTTGTGTCATCAGCATACATGGAAACGGTTGAGTTTTGGACAGCTTGCGGTAGATCATTGATATAAAAGCCCAAAAGAGGAAAAGGAGGGGACCCAGACATGAGCCTTGGGGAGTACCAACATCTATACCCTCAGTTGTTGAGTTGACACCGTTGACCCGACAGAATTGCTTTCGATTGCACAGGTATGATCTAAACCATGCAAGTTTCCGCTGTTGGACACCGTAGTGCACCAACTTCTGGTAAAGAATCTCATTGTCAACAGTGTAGAAGGCTTAAGATCGATGAAAACTAGGCCTAAGTAAGTGGGTGACAGTGGAATGGAGGCGTAAGTAGGCAGATTGGCCAGATGAAAACAAACCATTATCTTCCATATGCTGGTACACCTGATTGGTTACAAGTTTTTCAAAGAATCTTGAAATGACAGGTAAGACTGACATGGGGCGATAGTTTTACTTATCAGCCCTATCTCCATTTTTGTAAATAGGAGTAACTTTAGCAATTTTCCTTGAGTCTTGAAACGTACTTGTTTGAATTGATGTATTAAACATGAAAGCAAGGGAATTTTCAATGAAGGGTAAAACAAGCTTCAAGAAGCAGCTAGAGATATTGTCAATTCTTAAAAGCTCTTTGCTGTTTTAACCTTGGCAAATGCATCTCTAATTTCGTGCACCTCAATAGCCCTGAAGTGGAACTTTGCTTAAGCTTTATTCATTTCAAAATCACTAGCCTGCGTGCAGACGAAGAAAAGTCTGCACGCAGGCTACAAAGTCACTTGATAGAAGGGGATTAGCAACAGGACTGATTTTATCTGCTTCATTGCATCAGGAATGTAACAGTTCTGATTAGCAAGCTTCAAGATATTGAAGTGGAATCAGAGATCATCTGGAATTGAAGGACATCAGAGATCAACAGGGAAAGCTTGATACAGTAAAAACCCGCGTATAAGAACCTAATGATTAAGAACCTACAGGCTGAAAATTCTGAAAATAGACCCCCAATATATAAGAACCCATTCAGCCTGAAATTTGAAATAGGTTCTTATTCGTAGAGATCATCAAATTAGATCAAAACTCTAGTTGCTTTGTCATTGAGCCTATACGCACTGATACTGACATATGTGCATATTGCAAAGAACTCTAAAGATGCTTTGAAAGCTTTTCATTGCATTCTGTAAAAATTCTGATTCTTCCACAAAATGATGTTTTGAATCAGGCCTCATGAACTCAGGTGCCTCTCAACTGACAGTAAATAATGGGCTTGAAGATACAATCTGAACAAAAGAAATACCTGGAAGCCCTGAATGAAATAAGAACCAATTTAAGAACAGCATGAATTCCCACTAAATACTCAATATATATATATAAGAACCTAATCAGGCTGAGTTGCAAAATTGTAGGTTCTTATACGCGGGTTTTTACTGTACTTATGTCTTCTCTGTTTTGTACCGCTCGTACCCTGACGAACATTTTGAACTAGACTAATTAGCAGGAAACTCGTTTACCAGAACTACAACTGCATCATGAAGGAAACTGTCCTCTGATCTCGTGTATCGTGTGAAACTGGCTGACAGATGATTTGTGTTGAAGGGTCACTTTTTGTTTAATGTCGCTCAAAGTGTTATTGTATGTTACAATGAGAACAGATTTCCTCGCCTGCTATTTGCCGTAAACATTTTTGAAAGAATCAGTTGTAGACATTTTTTCGTTATCTCTTTCTCTTTCTACTTTTGGAATCTCCTTGAACATAATCCTTGGACTATGCATTGAAAGAAGCACGCTTCTTAACTGAAAAGACTTTCAACAGCGAGTTTGGCATGGTTTCGGGTTTCGGAGTGATTCCATTTTCTCTAGTCACTTTCTATTTCCTGGCATGATAACAACTGTTTCTAGGTCAGCATGTTCTTTGCCAACGAAGGCGAACTGCGATATCAGTACGGTGAGCTGCGGTTGTGGGTAAACCCTTTTCTACTTTGGGGGGGGGGGGAAATGGCCCCACAACCCAACTTTTTTATAGTTTTAAAGAACATTAAAAATTCAAAATAGATGCATTTCTATGTACCAGCCACAGCGGAGATGGATTCTTGGTCATCTGGTTCCCACTGAGGCTGGCGCTTACAATTCAACAAGGTTTAAAAACGAGGATCGCTGCTTGGTGTTATGACCTGATATACCGGCAAGTCAAAAGTCCCGGCCGACGTGCAACACATAAAATAATTTGAGTAATCAAGCCATTTACTGGCGCTATGCACTCACCCCAAAACAAACATGCCCACCAAGATGCAAGGACTCACCGCACCGTATACGGTTTGACAGAGTCCTCACACCCAAGCCAACACCCCTGCAACAGGGTGAGCCATAGCACGCGGGAAAGCTTAGGAGAGAATATCAAACAGCTTCTTAATAGCCGAACTTTCTCTAATTACTCTTACACTAGGTATGATAAAGAGCTGGAAGTTGTGTGACTTATCTTTAAAGTTATCAATTGACAACTTTAAATTGAAAATGTTAAGATTTTAGGAGAAGAGCCAAAACTTTGAGTAAACATTTTTGAAAGAATCAGATTTAGAAAAGTAGTTTTCGTTCATCTCTTTTCCATTTTTAGAGCTCTTTTGAAGGAAGCATGGCTTCCTAAGTAGCTTACTTCCACCGAAAATTCTCAGGTCATAATTTTCAGAGCGCGGTACAGTTGGGAATTTAGGCCCATATCAAATTGTCGAGAGCCAAGGCATGGCTTCCAAGCAAAAAAGAGAAGATAAACAATGAATTGAAGACAAGCAAGGTAACGATGTACGCTTATTCATTTAGGAACATTTAGGCCAGATATTGTGGACACGTTTGTGCAATAGTCTAGAGAGTGGTTACTCAGAGTGGTTATCCAGTAAAGCAGACGCTGTTTAGTACCATGGAGGGAATGCATGATGTCGTTAGAGGGGTAACATGCAGTAAATTCGAGGTTATTCAGTTATTCAGAGAGAAAACATACGGTGAGTTAGAGGCTCTCACAGAATGTGGGAGACGCCCTTTATATTATTTTGATCTATTTTGATATTCATGGAAAAGGAGCTATCTCAAGCTGGAGTTTTCATAACAGCAAGCACTTTTGCACACCGAAAATCGAAACAGAAAAGTACGTCTTATACTTATTTGCAAGAAAAGAAAGAAGAAGTAATTTGAGATTGAAATTTCATGCCTTTTTTAGAAAATAGAGCAGGAGAATTTAGAATGCAAGAGGAAAACTAATTATCACGTAATTCCAAGTAAATGAAAATCTACCCCCACCCCCTTAATAGATTCTTAACTGATTTTGAGAAGTTAGAAAATCGACAACTGGGAACACTGGGGTGGACAAGTCCACCCCAGTCCACCCCTTGGTGACGCCACAGGTTGGCAGCGTGCATGAACGGCACTCCTTGTTGCTTGTGAGTGCTGGGCTGCACGCAGGCCAAAACCATCTGGAAAATGCATTGAATATGGATTGGCCAGCTTACAGGCATTGTAGACTACAGACATCAAGATTTATATTCAGCAGACTTCATGGAAGGTAAAGTGAGTCCAGTCTGCACGCAGGCTACATCGACGAAGCCAATAAAAGCAACGTATCCATTTACTTGATCAGACAATATGGCTGATTGTTTGTAATTGTTGTCTATAACCAATCAAATGCAAGAAGAGTACGTTTGACCCAGACGTCCTGATTATCCGAAAGACGAATTCAGCCAAGTGTAAAGGAACCTATTTATTTGGGTAGCTTAAACATTCTGCTCACTTGGTACAAGACTTCTTCGACGAGGTAAGTCATGTTGATTTTCTTGATTTCTGAATCTTCTTATGCAAGATTCAAGTTTCAAATCTCAACTTTTTGGAATGTATGTTTTGCAAAGTCTGCAATAGCATTAATTACCATTCTAGCATCTAATTTGCTCTTTAAAGTGAGAAAGGTGGTTGCGTGTTTTAAAAGGTAAGTTATAAATTCAGCTCCAAGGAAATGGTTGGTCCCAATGGTAAGTGCCATTTTTGATCTTCAAGATAAGTTATAAATTCAGCTCCACGGAAGTGGTTGGTCCCAAGTGCCATTTCCTTTGGAGTTGTACCTTACATTGTAAGGATATATGCTTATGTCTAGAAGAAAATCTGTCATTCTGAAAGTCATTTTGAGAGCGCGTGGCCTAGTGGTTAAGGCAACTGACTCGTAAACCAAAGGTCAGAAAGGCCGAGGTTCGAATTCCGCGCTGGACAGTTTGGTCACTGTCCGTAACTCTAGCCCGGGTCGACCAGAGCCATGTGAGAGGAATCTGGTGGCTGCTGCGGGTTGATGGTAAAACATCCGTGGCCCCTGCTGGAAATAAGTCTCTCTCAGACTTTCGCTGGCTAGCCACGTAAAATATGATTACCTATTCCTGTTTACCTAAGAATCACAAAAATGAGCACTAGAGGAGCAAAACGTTGGCCAGGTATTAAACTTTGGTTTATGCATACATTTTGACAAATCTAACCAGATAAAAATAGAGGAAAATGTGATTTTAGAGTACTTTGTTAGATATGAGTCATTTTATGATTTCGCTCACAAGGTCCTCCTTCTCGAGCAACGATAAGTAAAACCTAAATCAATAGTTTACATGATACCTTCGTTAACTCTGAAGGCCCCGGAAAGCAGTTTTTAGTTAGAAATGAGCAGTCGCTAAGAAAGTTCTAGGATAGTTTTTGAAAGTATCTCAACTTTCCCGCTCACGGTTGCAGCATTCCTTTACCCACAACAATATGTCAATTGTTTCTCATTTATCCAAGTGACAAAAGGGGTGTAGATCGAGAGCTAATTGTCCGTGAAACACAATGACCTACCAATGTCCTCAAAATTCTTTATGACCTGTTAGATATGTCACAAAAGCTGTTTGTGCTCCTCTTAGAAATTGTAAAACCCACAAGATTGTTAAGTAGCTCGTAGCTCAAAATTTTGTAGAGAGCTTCAAAGTGGCCTAGCAGGTATCCTTCAAGGTTTCTAATAGTTACAAGTAGGCATGAAACTGCAAATAGGGTAGAAAATAAGCGAACGGTTATCGCTCACTCCCCGTGCTTTGAGCAAAATTGGAATATCCCTTCTGTAACAAGGATCCTTAGCTCTGTAACTGCTCTTTGATTAAATGTACTCTCAAAATCCATTGTATAGTTGCCCATTACAGGGCAAAATATTCACACCAATAAATTGTTCCAAAACAGTAAAAATCCAATTTGCCGCCCCTCCCAAAGGATCAGTGTGAACTCCGTTTCCCCAGAGGATCAGTGTAAACACAAGAAAAAGACTAATGAATTTGTTACGTTTTCATAAGAAAATGGAGCAGAGAGAACGGGCCCTAAAGTTGGCACTTGCCATTAAAGGGCAAAATATTCACACCAATAAATTGTTCCAAAACAGTAAAAATCCAATTTGCGGCCCCTTCCAAAATTTGTCTTTCGGATACGGCACTATCGTATCTTACAGACTCAGGGTTTGCCTTTGTAAGTTTCAGACAGTCTCACAAATGATTTCAGGGGTACTTTGAATCCATTGTATGTTACCAAAGATGGCATTGACAATGAGGATACCAAGTACTTTTGGTGCTCTGGCCTTCTTTTGAAGTTCCGCGTAGCGGCCTTTTAGCTGGAGTTTCTACTGCATTACGACCACTTGGACATACTGATATTCCAAACGAGTTTCTAAAGGCAGATTTTATTCTATGGTGATAACGATTTTCTTTGATTGTCTTAACCCTTTCACGCCCGGCTAACATTAAGCTTAACAGTAAAACCTAATGTAGATCGTCATTTTCCAGGGGGTATCATAATCAGTGATTCAATAAGCAATAGATAAATGCAATGTCCATAACCTTTCAAATCATTCAAAACTCTGAAAGCTTTACCCCCTGAAAAATTTGCACTTCTCAATGAATAATGTTGGGCTATATGGCCCTTCCGGGGGTGAAAGGGTTAATGAAGATATACTTCTGGCCCCGGGGGGGGGGGGGTACTTGACCAGCTTTTGACGGGGACGTGCCATCGAGGTTTCAAAAACATACCCGTTCCTCATACCAATTTTTCCAAAATGTATACCCGACTTTATACCAATTTTTCAAAAATATATACCCGACTTTATACCAATTTTCCGAAAATGCATACCCGACCCTATACAAATTGTGAAAATTGCGAAAATTGATACCGTTCCTCATACCAAAATCGTGAAAATCGATACCCTTCCCGATGGCACGTCCCCGTACCCAAAATATGTATAGTAATATGTATAGTACCCCCCCCCTCCCCCCGGGCTTCTGCCAGCTCTGTGTATCATCTATCAACAAAACATATGAGTTTGATTGGAAAATTTAAACTCAGTTTTAAGTCAAATAACCTCCACGTCCCTTCCTGCAAATGCTTTTTCTTTTCGTAGTAGTTAGAAGTAGTTTTATGCCTCTATTCCATGTAATAGACCTTTTAGCTATTCTAAAAAAGAGCCTGAATCGAGCGCTATTCTTATACATTTTTATACACTAGGTTCGATCTAGTGGCGTTAGAGCTTCTATCACAATTGTGCACATTCGAAAATTGCATGTTGCAAAATATCGTTCGATTCTGATTCTTCTCAAAGTAGCTAAAAGGTCTATGGCCATGTAGACTTGCCCCAAGTCTATTTCGTCAATCAAAAAAAATTGGGAAAGGGAAAATTAGGAAAGGGGAAAGCGAATCGTTGTTCACTGTATCAGGCAGACTTATTACAGATGATGAAATAGACTTGGGGCAAGTCTAATGGTCATGGTATATGGTCTTGTCGTAGTTGTCGTGTGAAGGAGCTTCTAACATCTCTAGCAGAATGCAAAAAATAACCGGTTCCAAAAGATGGCTGAAGGAATCAGTCAATCAATCAATCAATCAATCAATCAATCAATCAATCAATCAATCAATCAATCAATCAATCAATCAATCATAACATTATTTACAGTTACAGTTGGTTAAAAGAAAGCATATAGTTACTGAAAACTAAGTTAAACCAACTATTTGAAGGAAGAGAAGAAAGACTAAGAAAGAAAGTCAGGAGAAGATCAGAACTTAGTGAATGTGTCAAAAAATAACTGCAATCGTGGCCAAAAGGTTACTGGACAGCTACTGAAGAGGGAATAAATACAACCTCTTTACAGTTTTAGCCCTCTGTTGCTTTCCAAACCCCTCCCCCCGGTGTCAATGTTGTAGTTTCCCATGACCAGATGGTTTATGAACTGATTTCACGTACAATCTCTTACAACAACATTGACATGGGGGAAGGGGGGGCCTTTTACTAGCAAATATCGAGGTTCTGATCAATCGTCCAATAACTTTTGGCTACGATTGTCTGAATGTAGAGATATTGATGCAATGCTAGGAATTGCTCCTCTTACATCGAAAATACGGATGATACCATGATGAAAGCCATGTTAGTTTGTTAAGTAGTCTCCAGAGTTACACTTTTAGCAAAGGGGCTTACGATATATCCACTAACGACGGAATTGAACGGCGTAAGAAGAAATTTCTAGTTCCTTGAGTCAATGCACAATCTTTGAGTTCATTCATTAAATAACAGTACAGAACCACATGTACATTCCAAGTTGCCCCCATTGCTTTACATGATTAGGTATAGCTAACAATGATACCTAGACTTGCTCCTAACAGTTTCAGGACAATTTTTAAGCGACACTTTGCCACCTTTGTCAGGCTGTCCACGAGTTACCACGAGTTACCATAACGAGTTACCATTTTTTCTACAGACTTCAGTATGGGAAGCGACGAGTTACCATTTCTTTTTTTATAAATAATATACTATATTATTTTAAAAAAAGAATGGTAACTCGTGGTAACTCGTTGAAGTCCATACTGAAGCCTACAAGTAAAATGGTAACTCGATTTGGCAACTCGTGGCAACTCGTGGCACGGATCTTATAGAGATCACAAAGTCCTTATATACAGCGGGTATCCGCGAATATGGGGCATTGTTTCAATATTGGCCGTTGCTAACAAGCTATTAAGCATTGTTTTTCATCTCTGATGCTTGAATTTTGCCTTTTTTGTGAATACTGCATGTGCAGTCTTTTATCAGCGGAGAATTTCCGAGGATATGCCTTCTTTCTACAATCGCTGTCTTCAAACGCAAGGTTTGCTTTTGCGTCATGTTGCTA
The DNA here is from genome assembly GCA_964020215.1 of Aurelia sp. 3 sensu Dawson et al. (2005). Classification (NCBI taxonomy): domain Eukaryota; kingdom Metazoa; phylum Cnidaria; class Scyphozoa; order Semaeostomeae; family Ulmaridae; genus Aurelia; species Aurelia sp. 3 sensu Dawson et al. (2005). The sequence goes on from OZ026593.1 coordinate 4,765,065, forward strand.
TGACGTCAGATCGATTTTTAAAATGAATAAAATTTTCAAAATTTTTGAAATTCTTGTAAAAGCCACCAATTGATTGATAATTGGACATATTTTGTGGCTCATATGAACAGTTGTGAGGCAATATCTATTTTCACTTCTGGAGACAATCGTGGCCAAAAGGTTACTGGACAGCTACTGAAGAGGGAATAAATACAACCTCTTTACAGTTTTAGCCCTCTGTTGCTTTCCAAACCCCTCCCCCCGGTGTCAATGTTGTAGTTTCCCATGACCAGATGGTTTATGAACTGATTTCCCATGACCAGATGGTTTATGAACTGATTTCACGTACAATCTCTTACAACAACATTGACATGGGGGAAGGGGGGGCCTTTTACTAGCAAATATCGAGGTTCTGATCAATCGTCCAATAACTTTTGGCTACGATTGTCTGAATGTAGAGATATTGATGCAATGCTAGGAATTGCTCCTCTTACATCGAAAATACGGATGATACCATGATGAAAGCCATGTTAGTTTGTTAAGTAGTCTCCAGAGTTACACTTTTAGCAAAGGGGCTTACGATATATCCACTAACGACGGAATTGAACGGCGTAAGAAGAAATTTCTAGTTCCTTGAGTCAATGCACAATCTTTGAGTTCATTCATTAAATAACAGTACAGAACCACATGTACATTCCAAGTTGCCCCCATTGCTTTACATGATTAGGTATAGCTAACAATGATACCTAGACTTGCTCCTAACAGTTTCAGGACAATTTTTAAGCGACACTTTGCCACCTTTGTCAGGCTGTCCACGAGTTACCACGAGTTACCATAACGAGTTACCATTTTTTCTACAGACTTCAGTATGGGAAGCGACGAGTTACCATTTCTTTTTTTATAAATAATATACTATATTATTTTAAAAAAAGAATGGTAACTCGTGGTAACTCGTTGAAGTCCATACTGAAGCCTACAAGTAAAATGGTAACTCGATTTGGCAACTCGTGGCAACTCGTGGCACGGATCTTATAGAGATCACAAAGTCCTTATATACAGCGGGTATCCGCGAATATGGGGCATTGTTTCAATATTGGCCGTTGCTAACAAGCTATTAAGCATTGTTTTTCATCTCTGATGCTTGAATTTTGCCTTTTTTGTGAATACTGCATGTGCAGTCTTTTATCAGCGGAGAATTTCCGAGGATATGCCTTCTTTCTACAATCGCTGTCTTCAAACGCAAGGTTTGCTTTTGCGTCATGTTGCTATGACGTCAGATCGATTTTTAAAATGAATAAAATTTTCAAAATTTTTGAAATTCTTGTAAAAGCCACCAATTGATTGATAATTGGACATATTTTGTGGCTCATATGAACAGTTGTGAGGCAATATCTATTTTCACTTCTGGAGACAATCGTGGCCAAAAGGTTACTGGACAGCTACTGAAGAGGGAATAAATACAACCTCTTTACAGTTTTAGCCCTCTGTTGCTTTCCAAACCCCTCCCCCCGGTGTCAATGTTGTAGTTTCCCATGACCAGATGGTTTATGAACTGATTTCACGTACAATCTCTTACAACAACATTGACATGGGGGAAGGGGGGGCCTTTTACTAGCAAATATCGAGGTTCTGATCAATCGTCCAATAACTTTTGGCTACGATTGTGGGTTGCTTTTCATGCAGGCTATCAGTACGACAGGAAAGGGGGTGCTTCTCAAGTTTTTGAGTTCAACCTTTAACCACGTTTTTTCAGAAAAATGCAACCCACTGTTATCCGAGATTCTTCAGGAAATGATAAGATTTGAATCAATTTGACGCATACCATCTGAAATTATGATATATCTTCTTTCCAATGATATCCAATTTGCGTGCATCAATTGAAAATGGCCTATTTTAGATGCCCATAAGTGATGATAGGGCATTTACATAGGCGATAATCCACCTTTGGGAGAGCATATTTTATCATTATCTGCAAACGCGTCTCACATTGCCTTTTCTCCACAAGGCATCACCTCAAGTGCTTTTAAACCTGAAATACTTTGAAAAAAGTTCATAACGTTTACCGGAAAGATGGGTTGATTTTGCTTATGCAGCATGCTGCATTTGAAATTGACCATATTTAATAAAATATCAATTTAATGATAAAAATGTCCATTAATGTATCCAAAGAGCATATCATTAGTAAAAAGGAGGGTCGTGCTTTCAGATGGGATACATTACATCTTCTCAAATTTTATCAATTTTTGAGATTTTAAATGGGGTTGCGTTTTTTCTGAAACACCCTGTATATCACCGGATATTCCGCAATGGATTGCTAGATCAAATCAACTCCCATTAAGCCCCGTTAAAACGCTCTCAACATTTCACCGAATCGATCAACATTTGTATAGGACAAAGTGGAGAACATTTTAACACCTTGTTGAGTGATGTTGAGTCGTGTTGAGCGAAGTCAAAAATGTTCTGTGGGTCGTCTCAACATTTCTATTGTCCTAGGTGTTGTTGGGCGATGTTGAGAGCGTTTTAACACCCCATCCAACAATCTTCAGTCAGCGCAAGCGCACTAGGGTTGTTCTCTGCCAAAGTGTTAATCCAGAAGCTTATATATGCACTCATGTTCAGTGGCCCCACAGATGTTGAGTCCAATATAGTTGAGAGCGTTATAACAGCCCCGTCTGAACGCCATTGAACAACGCTCTACACATGCTAAGCTATGTTCAGTGCAATGCTGAGAGCGTTTTAACGGGGGTTTAGGAAGAAAACAACCGAAGATAGATTATTGGGAGCGTGTTTATGAGATGTCTTTGTTGTTGTTGTTTTGTTATTGCTGTTATTGTTGTTTTCAAAGGTGAAAGAAAATGAAAAGGGATGAGCGCTGTACCTAGAATCAAAAAATTTACTTCCTGCGTGAATAATTTGGATAAAAGTTCAGTTAAATGCAATCTAAAGCTGTTTTTAATCTACTTTGTGACAAGCGTTCCCATCTTCATAAAATATGCGCAATTAATAACACCTCCAGTTATGTTGATGTGTCTTTGAGTGTCATACTTCTCTTTCGTAGTGAAAACAGAATGGATTGTCTGCGCTTGATGCTAGTCATTTGTATCCTCTGCTGCCTCGCAGTGATTCAAGGTAGGCTTTGATCGTTAAAAGAATTATGTTCCAATAAGGTCATACCGGGTGAGCCAGGAAAAAGTTCCGGCTGGTGTAATCTGCATAACACAGGTTGCATATGCGGGTTGCAGGCTATGTTTTATGGCCAAGGGTTGCATGGTTGTAGCAAGGGGCCATCTTCTTAATGACGCTAAACATTTTGGTGTCAGGGGGTGCACTAGGTACTAGATTTTCAACTCAAAGGTAGAACTCACAGAAAAATGCAGACGTGGAAAACTCGAAAGTTTATTCCGAGGAAGCAACTAATAACACAAGGAGCATTTCATTCATTTCCAAAAAATTTCGTACAATGGCAACAAATCTTTTTGCTTTCAAGAAAAATTCATAAAAAGTCCAAAAAATATCTCTTTTGAAAGATGCTTTTTGGAATGAGTGAAATGTCCCTCAAACTAACGTGGCATTATTCATGACAATACAGAAGGTTAATGAGGATACAATTACAGATGCATCATGTCAGGTATGCCTATTGAATGTGAATAGAATGATGTCACTTCATCGATTCCCCATTGATTCGGTGACAATGATTCGTAGTTATCAAAGTCTGAGTCAGAGGCAGTTAATCATTTGCAACCAAGCCATTCAAGTGGGTGTACATGGGGTCAAAAAATTAACCCCTCCTCGCAACATCGCATTTAACTCCTTTAGGAGTCCTCGCAAATACGTTTTTCGAAAATTGTTTCCTCCTCGCATTTCAAAAGTTACTAAGTTGACTCCTCGCTCCTCGATTTCACAACGAAATAAATCTAACAACTCAAGGACACAGTAATTGGTTCGTGTAGACTGGGCAGATTTCAAAATAAGACGCAAAGGACCTTTTTTGTGCTTTTGACTAGATCAAACATAATTTTGCAGCCAACTTATAAATTTTGTGTGAACACAAACAGGAGTGTCAATCTGGAGCTTTTTTGGACAGAACTGTCCGTCGGATGTAAGTAACATAACCTCAGACTGTAACGGCTACCTTGTAAGAGCTGTGTTTATTCGCAGTCCTGTTATGAACTAGTAAAGAGAGTAATTGCAGTCCTGTTCATCCTCGTACGAGAAAAGAAAAAAGGGCCTCTTTCGTTATGGTGATTTTCAAATTCTAGCGTCTTTTAGTGCTGACAAGGGGCGTAACTTGGCCAATAATTTTGGAAGAGTGATAAAGGTATTTGCCCTGCAAAACTGAGTGATGCCCTGCAGACAGTAGCATTGCCGGGGTAAATTAAAGGCAGCACACAGGTACATACGACCGTCTCATTGGACAATCTACAGGCCCGTCGGAAGGAAATTAAGATTGGGGGGCTGAAACAAGGTTGCGAGCGAAGCGAGGAAAGACGGGGGTCCGGGGGCTTGCCCCCGGGAAAATTTTTCATGACCACGCCCTTTAGATCGTTGGAAAACGCCCCATTTTTGGAAAATTTGCCATTGACGGAGGCAAAGGATCACGACTAATGAGGGTCTTTCTATGAAAATATTGAAATTATTTACTTGTATGACATCAAAAGATATTGCATTTTGGATAGATTCTGGTAGCTTCTCGAATATATACGAGTTTGAATCTTCATTCTTACGACCTTGGCTTTTACAGCCTTTTTCACTTACAAAATCAACAAACTTCAGCAAATTATTGGGGGGGCTGAAGCCCCCAGCCCCCCGCTTCCGACGGGCCTGATCTATAAATAGAACATAGAAAAACCCACACACTCTTTGTCTCCAATGCTCTTGCACTCGTCAGTTTGACCCTGTTCGATAAAATCTTATTCGTGCCCAACCTTTGTTGATGAACAAACCTTTTAACCCTGGCGATTACCTTAAAGCGGGGACAAATGAGGGATCTGGGGACAAAGCCCCAGAAAAATTTTTGAGCCACGCCCTTTACTTTGGCTTAGAATGCATCTCCCAATATCCTGCTTGTCATTAGCGACAAAGAAACTTTGATAATTTTCTAACAGTCATTCAATATGAATCAATACTCAAGAAAAAATTTTTGAAGAATCATAGTTTACTTTGGCTCAGAAGGCACCCCGAGATTCCATATTTTACCAGAGCTAAAATGGAAGCTTGAAAACACAATTGAAATTGGCAGCAACTGTTTGCAAATTCCAAGACATTTCGCATGACTACAACTCTTGTTTCGTGGTTACTTACTGCACTGACATGAAATTCGACTGGGCGTACTGCGAAATCGTCGATTGCCCTGCAAAATGCGCTTTATTTGTATTTGAAGGGTGTCGCATCCCCACATCCCCACCATTTTTGTCCCTGATGTCGACCAATCAAAAATCTCGCTGTCTGGTTCCCTGTGGTCATCTGGTATAACAATTGAAATCGTACAACATCAACACCAGAATTTGAAGCCACAAAATCATTTTACGTCATTTTGACAGGACAGGTATTGCTCTGTGTACTCTGTCACGAAAACCGGAGTGCGAAAAAACATAATTCATTTTTATGACTATTATTCCTCCTCGCTGTTTAATGCAAAGGAAACCTGAGCTTCTCGGTTTTCAGCGCTTTCTTTTTTACTTTCCTCGCACCTCGCTGGGTTTTGAAATTTTTTGAGGCTCCTCCCTCGCACGAAAAAAGCAAATCCTCGGTTCCTCGGGGTTGAAAAGTAGCCTCCTCGCCTCCTCATTCTCCTCGGACTTAAGCCATGTACACCCACATTCAATTCACATGATAATTGATTTGCTAATCATGTGGCATGTTCTTTTCAAAGAACGGTAGTCAGAGGCGTAGCTAGGATTTTTCGGTGGGGGGGCAAAGCCCAGCAGTGATCCGACAGGTGAGCCAGTCGCGGGTCTATCCCCAGAAAATTTATACAATTTTTAGTCGCTTTGGGGGGCAGCCGCCCCCCCTGCCCCCTCTATCTCCGCCACTGACGGTAGTTCTTACATATCAACGCTTTGTAATCCCCCTGACACAGAAATATTACAGCATTCTGTGGGTGACAGCCCCTTAGTACAGCCATGCAGCCCTTGGCCATAAGACATAGCCTGCAACCTGCATTATGCAGCCTGCGTTATACAGATTACACAAGCCAAAAAGTGCCCACTTTTGAAAATTCATAGCACTACGACTACTTCACGGATTTTAATCATTCAAATTTTAGTTAAAAGTCGAAAGATCAAAGTATTTTGTAATTTTTTTCGCTGTCCTACCAGCGCTAGAAATGTTACAAATGCGCCAGCTCTTGTAATGTTACAGATTGAGGAGGTCCATGTCAACTTTCTCCTTAGATGCTGATAGTTTGTTTTCAATGTACGAGTCACCGCACTCACTCACTAATGTTATTTTCTTTTTGTATGGCGTTTATACTGATGCAGACCCCATTCGTACAAACTGTCTTTATGCCACTGTAATGATCGTCGTTATGAATTTCCTTGCCATCCGAGAAAACAACACGAGGAAACGAAGGTGTCTTCATTTTTATTTAGGCCTACCGGCCCTTCTAGTTTAGGAATATAGGATTTCGTAAGGTAAGCTGTTGTGACGGGAGATATAGATCGCTTGTGATATCAGGAAATGTCAAGGCTCAATCATGATTGTTTTCTTGAAGATGCCTCTAGAGACTCTGATGGTAATGAGGACGAAATTCAGAGAGAGACAAGGATGAACGAACCGAGTCAAAACGAGGCTGATGAATATGATGAGGTTGATTATGATGATGACGATCATTCTGATGATGCTTCTGCTGATCGCCATGTCAAAGGTAAATTGCATTGAATTCAAAACTTTTGGCACTGAAAAATTTCAAGTAGTTTGGAAAGAGCGAGTTATACCGCATTCACACCGACACATATGGCACGCGAAATTCACCACAATTAGATAAACCAGGTTTTTCTCAAATAAACGTATTTTTCCTCCAGACAAACCTGGTTTATCTGAAGAAACCTCACTTTTCTGGAGAAAAACCTGGTTTATCTAAAATCATGGCATGCAAAAATCACCACAATTAGATAAACCAGGTTTTTCTCAGATAACTTGGTTTTTCTCCAGATAAACTAGGTTTTTCTCCACAAAGGACGAAGGTATCAGATAAACCAGGTTTCTCTGACTAAAAGCGAGGGGCTCATCAGATAAACTAGGTTTTTCTCCAGAAAACCAACTTTTTCTAACAGGAAGAGAGGCTCATCCCCGGGGGGGGGGTACATGACTTGCGGATGGACGGGGGTCTGCCGCCCGGTTTTCAGAAAGGTACCCTCTTCTAAAAACCGAAACTTGCGGTCATACCCACTTTTATGATGAATTTTGGCGGAAAACCACCCATTTTTGCTATTTTTCGGCAATTTCTGGATAACCCACCCTTGTTTAAGGAAAATCTGCCGAAAAAGGGACCCTTGTTTAGAGAATTTGGGGCCCAAAAACCCACCCATATGGGCGGCACATACCCGTACCCTCAACATGTTATGTACCCGGGGGCTCATCAGAAAAACCAGGCTTAACTTTTAAACGTCTTTTATGATGGACTGGGGGTTTTTCTGGCGGCCGGTGGCTGGCGCGCTCGTTGTTCCTGTGCTTGGTGTCGGCTGGGTCGGGAACGGAGATTAATGTTTGGGTTTTCGTTGTCGGCCCAGTGAGCATCAGGCGTAGGGGCCGGGAGTCGGGCTGGTTGCTCGGTCGTTGGAGTAATTCGTAGTCCATTTACTTTTAGATACTTTTCTTTTATTTTTTATAGACTTTTGGTTAATTGTATATATTCATTGTAAGTAGGTTTTAGCTGATTTTAACATTTTTTTTAGTTTTGTAAATTTTTATATGGAGGGCCCCTTGTAAATCAACCAGTTGGTTGAAGGGTCTCCCTCCCTAATAAATTGAAATCTAACTGAACGGGAGGCCGTCGGGAAAACGATGTTTACCTGCAGAGATACCATACTACTTTTCCACAATAAAAATTTCATGCAGTACTGAAGTAAAAATTCGTGGGGTTGAGTTCATCACCGCAGGATTTATCTGGCACCTCCTCACAGTTTGACCTGTTTTATCTAAATTGTTGTGATTTTCACGTGCCATAAGAGAAACCATATCATTTTCTGCAAATGCCCTTTCTAACTTTCCAAAATTTACAAAAACTGATCATAATGGGACAACAAAAATTTCATGCAGTACTTAAAGTTAACCTTGGTGAGGTTAAGGGGGTGTACCACTCGAAATTTACAAATTTTGGGAGAAAATTTTTTTTAATCCTGACGTCAGAGACATCATCCTTATATCGTTTGCTGAAGAAATTTCCTTGAAAGAAGTCCCTAATTTGCCGCAAGAAGGTTTTTCCGAGGGGTAGTCATCTTTGGCAAGTCCCCTTCTTGCGTGATTTGCAGGATTGTAGCGGAATTATGGCACAGTTTTGAGCTTCTCCACAAATGATAGTACTTGAATAATCCTAACATGCTTGGTATCGATCGAAAGCTATTTTCTCTCTCCATGTGCCCCTGCAGTCTGTTCTATTGTATCTATTAGGATTCTTCTGTTTAGCTAGCAATTCCATTGGTTGAGTAGACTATCAAGATTGTTTAGAAATCCGCCATGTTTGTTTTGGACGATTCTCATTGGTCACTGAGAAAGTTGGACGATTCTCATTGGCTAACGCGCATCAAGACAATGGAACCATCCTCAGCTGATCTGATCAGATATTTCTTCCTCTGTCGTCTGAAAGTTGTTGGAATTCATTTACTGGTTCCTAAATATCGAAAATCAAGGAAAACCAGAGCTGAAATGATCAAAACTAAGAAGCGAATGAAAATGCCATGTGTTAGTCGTGGAAAGAACGAAACCTGGCGAGGAAGACAAAGCCCGTCATCGAAGAAACTGTCGGTGAAGAAGTAGGCAATCAAGCTGCTGAGAACACACATCCCATCCGGACCCAGAGTCTCTGCCTGTACAACAATAATAACATTCTTTTGGATAGATTTGAATATTAAAATTGAGGAAGTAACTGCCGAAACGACTAGGATATTGACTGCTACCTAATAGTTTAGAAGTCATCACAGGTGAAACTGTTTGCAAACAAAGACAGCATATAGGCCTTTTGCCCTGATTGTGTTTCATATGCAGAGAGTTTGTTTGAAACTGGGTAAAGATCAAACTTCAGGATTTGCTGTGATTGGTTCTCTGACCTGCACTTATGGTGAAACAAAGTTAGCTGATGAGTACCTTTCAAGTGATCAGATACCCACAAATCTACAAGTTGCCCCTTTGAGATAATGTATTATGTTCACACATAAATGCAAGATTGATATGCCATTGTAAACATACTACAATGGATGAATCAAAGTGCCATCAGAAAAGCCACAATAAAACATACAAAGCTACCAAATAGACCTAAAAGTGAAACTTTGTCAATTCTCAATTTACTATGGTGCCAGCTTAGGGCATAGTGCTGTGCAAGGCACTGGGGGTCCGCTGTAGAGCCTGGGGCATTACTGAAAACTGCGTCTACAAAAAAACATGATAAAATGCAAAATGCCAACAAAAAGTTATTGAAGGAGTGAAAAAGAAGAGAAAAAACCTAAGGTATCAAAATTTTACAAAAAAGAACCAGAAAAGAAGAAAGCAAAAGGCTTTATGCAGCAGGAAATTCCTAGAATTCAAAACACTCTGGACCTTTGTTGAATTTGAAGTTGCATTTTTCAGCACCTAGTGCCAGGATTGCAGAGGTAGAGAACACCTAATCAAGCCCATGTCATCTCATCTTGATGCTCCTGTGTTGGAGCACTGGAGTAGAACCCTGTCTGTTCTGACTGCAAAGACTGCATGACTGTTCTGGCTGCAAAGTGCGAGGATTACACCACTGCGCCACAACACCTTTCCGACGATAACATTGTATATACTACATAAATACCTGTAAACCTTGCTTCTGGTTGTGTTTCTAAGTTAACTTAATGCTTGAAATATATTACTTGTCCTGACTTTTGATTAACCTAACTTTGCTTCTTAAAAGGCCACCAAAAGTTGTTGCTTTAGGTAAGATATCTTCTGCGAAACATATTGATGATTTTAAACTTGCTTTCCTGAAAACCAAGATTTTTGCACCACCACGCTTCTTAGTGCGCACCCCATTTAGGCAACTGAAGGTGTATTGAGACAAACTACCCCTCATTTTGATCCTTAGTAGCTGTAGAATGGGATAATCTTAGTCAATTTGTCCTTTCTTTGCCATGGAAATAGATCTACCTTTCCAAAGTTTTAAATTTTTTTTGCGATTCCACATTTTTGACATTTCTCTTCATAAATTTAAAACAAGAGTGTGAACAACAATTCTAAAGCGTTTATCCCATTCTTCACCTACTGGGGATCAGTTTGACATATAGTTTGCTTAAATCAAAAGTTTCATCTTGAAATGGGGCATTTACTAACATTGTAAGCTCAACTTCTATTGTTTGCATGTTTCCATGGAAACGGAATGCCACACCCAAAAATCAACACCAAATCTAAAATCAGTGGTGAAAGTTACCCCTGTATGCAAATTTACTGGTAGTTATCACTACTAACGAAGGAAATAGATTTTCGAGTGGTACACCCCCTTAAGTTCACATCGTTAGGCATTTTCTGTGACACTTCCCACCCACCACAATTTCAGAGAAACTCCTTCTAAAATATAGGTGATCTTGAAATTCTTACGAAGCATGTCCCACAGATCATATAGAGGCTGATCACTTTCCAAAAATCCTTTACACGTTTTGCAAAACATCCTTTGTTTTCAAGCAAAACCAATGAAAACTCCCTGAAAATCCTATTGTCTTCAAAACTCACTAAGGCTTTTTTGGAAGAGTGTATGGCACGCGAAAATCACCTCAATCAGATAAACCTAGTTTTTCTGGAGAAAAGCCTGGTTTATCTGAAACATGTGGCCATGTGGCAGATAATCCTAGTATATCTGTGAAAAGCTTGGTTTTTCTAAAAACAATAGCTTCCAGAAAAACCAGGTTTTTCTGAACCAAAGCGAGGCTCATCAGATAAACCAGGTTTTTCTCCAGATAAGCTAGGTTTTTCAAAAACCATTCTTTACAATGGAAAATCAATCCAGAAAAACTTGGTTTTTCAAAATCTAGCATTTTCTGGAGAAAAACCACGTTTTTCTCAGAAAAACCAGGTTCATCTGGAGAAAAACTAGGTTCATCTGAGAAAAACCTGGTTTATCTAATTTTGCGATTTTCGCGTGCCATAGACACATTCAAACCAGCTTTATCTGAACCAGGTTAAATTTCAGCCAAAAAATGTACTGGATTGTCCAATCAGAAGGCTCCATTCCATAGGGTAAGGTGGGGGTAATTCGGGTCTATTTGTTTTTCGCTTTTGAACTGATCGCAAGTTGAAATTTCGATTCATGACTGGTGGGTAGACTCTCGGGTGTTAAAATCAATGCTTTTATGAGTAGTTTAAGTGGTGTCGAAGAATTATTTGATAATTTCTAGTGCTTCGATTTCCTGATTTTCGCCGGCCTAAACTTTTATCATGATCTGACACCGAAGAAAACTTTCGATTTATGCCAACTTGCGACTTCTTTTCGTATGTCTGTATGCATGTATAATTTCGCTAAAAACAACAAAAACTATCAAATATTAAAATACAATAGATCTATTTAAAAAGAAAAAAGATCTAATAACAGGCGTGTGATATCAAAATAAATACAGCTATCTAAATCAAAAACACCCTTAGGTAAAATGGCAGGGATAGCATTAAAAGGTCAGTGCGACCTTGATTCCATAATGGTCCCTCCAAAGGTGTCAATGAAAGAAAATTTTAATGGAAGAAAAGAAAATTCTAGTAGATGTTGAAATATTTTTATTTGAACCAAATCAGTAGTAAGAGTGTGTGTGAGGTGTTAATAATACACATATACATCATCTTCCTTCCTTTGTATAACTTTGAAAAAATTTTCTTTGATCTTATGTTTAAATGTGTTGACATTGTTGGTAGATTTCAAGTCTGATGCGAGACTGTTCCATATTTTTGGCCCCTGGTAAGATAGACATTTTTGGCCTGTGCTCAAGGACCGAGATACGATTTTTTACATGAGGGGGCCATGGGAAAGTGAGCAAAAACCAAAAAGGCAGAAGGAGGTCTGGGGGTACTCCCCTGAGAAAATATGATACCAGGCTTCTCAAATTGACTTAAGACAACGCTAATTTTGCGTTCCTCAATACAGATTGACTTTATAGGTAAATCTATGTTGGGATGTACGTATAGCTCTGGTGTGGGACAAGTTTCATACCTTGTAAATACCGCCAAAGGGCTTCCTAAACTAATGAAAGATAGAAATTGAGCGAGATATACATAAGAAAATGGAGTACTTATCTGATATTCTGAAATACTAATAAATGAATAAACATTTACTGCAACAATTGAAAATTTTTGAGGGGGCCATGGCCCCCCTGGACCTCGGTCCTTGCCTGTGCTACTCTTACAAAAAGGAACGTTTAGCCTAAACTTAGACCTTCCCGTTATTCGACTTTGGTCAGCTGGATGGAATATTTCGTCAGCATAAGCTGGGACAGTTCCGTTGAAAAATTTCATTATATTAACACATATATTTTGTTCTACTCTGTGCTTAGTGGGGAGCCAGTTTATAGATTTGAATTCTGTGGCCCCAACATGTGCTGTGTTTTTTAAATTAAGATAAAATCGGATGCATTTGTTTTGAGCCGCCTGGATTTTTTTGGACAGCCTCTTATTTAACATTGGGTACCATGAGGTACAAGCATAATCAAAATGAGGTTGAATTAGAGCATTTAGGAGCAACCTACGAAGGGAGGAATCCAGAAAATTTGTTTTCTGTACAGGAATTTAAGCTTGCCATTTATCTTTCCAAGCATTTTGGTCGCCATCGACTCTCCAGAGAGATTCTCATCCAAAACTGATCCGAGATATGTGACCACTGAGTGTTGTTTGATTTCTGTATCACCCCTCCTAATATTCATCGTTTTTAGGTTTTTGTATTTTTCCGTCCAAAAAGAATGGATTTGGTTTTATCCTCGCCAAAGTGTATACTTTGCTTATTTTCAACACACCAATTGCAGAGAGAGTTAAAGTTTCTATGTTTCTATTCAAGTTGTTTTCAATACGCTCGACATCTGTGTCTCTAAAGATTAGGCAAGGATCATCCGCGTATTTTTCATATTTCATATTTTCATATTTCATTTTATTAGGGAGGGAGACCCTTCAACCAACTGGTTGATTTACAAGGGGCCCTCCATATAAAAAACCTACAAAAATTAAACAAGTTAAAAACCGCTAAAAACTACTTACAATGAATACATCTAATAGAAAAAAAAATCCTATCTATAAAAAATGAAAGAAAAGTACCTAAAAAACAAAACCGCCAGTCCATCATAAGCTATCTTTAAAAATATATATAGAGGATGCCTGTTTGGTCTCAGCTGGGAGGCTATTCCAAAGTTTAGCTCCGTACAGCGTACAGAAGCAAGTCGCAGTCAATAAATCATTATTAGTCTCATGTTACAAAGCTACTAAAGAGAGTGAACACCATGCCAGTAAGACGCTTATTGACCATTTCTCAACAAATTAACCAAAGTATATTCTTAGTTCTGGGGTTGTAAAATCGGGCATGAGAGACCACTATCTAATACATGCCATACGGAAAGTGAACGCGTGGAGGATTAGGTCTAAAAAAATAAAAAGTTCTTGAAGCACGAAGCTTAAGAAATTACGATAAAGCAAAATTCTTAAACTACATAAAGGAAGTGAATTGGGAGCTAGTGCTATCTCCGTTCTCTGATGCACCAAATCAAATGGTTGATAAATTCAGGGGCGGATCCAGCTCAAAGTTGAAGGAGGGGCAGCCTGAAAAGAGGGCGCCCAAAGGATGATAGAGAAAAGCGCGCCGAAGGCGTGCGAAAATTTTTGGACTCCTCATTGACAAAATTCATTAATTTTTCTACTAAATAACGTCTTTACTTCTACATTTGCCCTACATTTTGATCACAAAATTTAAATAGGAGTGTCATAGGATAACGACGAGGGGCGCATTTCTCGGCTAAGAGGGGGCGCCAAGCTGAATTTTCATCGTGAAGGGGGGGGGGGGCAGTTGCCCCCAACTGCACCCCCTAAATCCGCCACTGGATAAATTCCACGAGATTTTTGATGGCTTACTAAATGCACATGCACCAATTAAGAGAAAAAAGATTAGGAATCAACCTGCACCGTGGATTACATCACAAATAAAAAGAGAGGGATAGGGCCAAGAAAAACTCCATAAAAACCCCCAAACTTCTCAAATCTTATAAATTTGTGCGAAACAAGGTGACAAACACTATTAGATCCTCCATAAGATTACACTACCAATCTTTGATTAATGAAAACAAGGACAATCCAAAAAACACGTGGAGAGCCATAAATAAGATGCTAGATAAGGCCACTAACTCAACAACTATTATGCAATTCAGGGATGGCAGCAAAACAGTTTCTGACTCAAAACAAATTGCCAATGTCCTAAATGGCCACTTTGTTAATGTCGGTCCGAGACTTGCTCATAGAATTGAAGTTAAAGCTGGCGATGATCCTCTCTGTCATCTTAATAATCCTACAGAAGAAACAGTCTTCCAGTTCAAACATGTAAATGAAAGAACAGTTCTGACATATATCCAAAATCTAAAACAAGGAAAATCTGCTGGTCATGACAAAATACCAACGGCAATTTTGAAAGACGCTGCTGAATTTTTTTGTAAACCACTAACGATGATCTTTAACAGCTCTTTAACGCTAGGGACTTTCACCGACCGTTGGAAAATAGCACGAATTACACCAATTTATAAATCAGGTGCCAAAGATGATACGAATAACTATAGGCCAATTTCAATTTTGTCAGTGCTATCTAAGTTATTTGAAAAGATTGCACATGACCAACTTATTGATTTCCTCAAATCTAACAAAAAACTAACGAAGAGTCAGTTTGCTTCCCGTAAGCTTCATTCTACAATTACCTCACTGATTGGTGTCTCAGATCATTGGTACTCAAATATCGACAATAAAAAGGCTAACTTTGCTTTTTTTCTCGACTTGAAAAAGGCATTTGATACCGTGGATCATGAGATACTGATCAGTAAATTAGCAAAATATGGAATAACATGCATTGAGAACAACTGGTTTAAATCCTACTTAACTAACAGAAGCCAGTACTGTTCCATTGATGGCCAAGTATCTGATATTATGGAAATAGAGTAAGGGATCCCTCAAGGTTCATGCTTGGGACTGCTGCTCTTTATCATTTTTTTAAATGATTTTGAGCACTGTCTCGAACACTCAAGAGCCAACATGCACGCAGATGATACCGAGATAACAATATCCTCAAACAACCAAGTAGAGCTTATAGAGACAGCACAAGCTGAGTTATTAAACATTGCAGAATGGATGAGGATTAAAAAACTCAGTCTCATCCCCACCAAAACAGAATACATGATTGTAGATCATCCTCGTAGAAGGAAAAATAGAGAATTATTACCGCAAGTATTGATAAATCGAGAAAAAATTAAGCAGGTTGACAAAACAAAATTTCTTGGGGGTAATAGTTGACGATACTTTAGGTTGGGAAGACCAGTATGAATCAGTTAAGAAAAAGGTTGCTGGGGGCCTCGCAGCAATGAAGAAACTTAAAGGCTCCATGAAAATGGCGACAACAAAGGCCAGCCCAGAGGCGAGACGTGCAAGGAATGCTGGTTGAATAAGAGCCTTTAAGGGCATCCTCCCACAATCAATGCTTTTTCAAGTGTACAAAGCCCTTGTTGAGAGTCAACTTCGTTATGCTGACGTAGTCTGGGGGAGCTTATCGGAAACTAAAATAACAGCCCTTCAGAGACTGCAAAATCGTGCATTTGAAATTATTCAAGGATCAAAAGTAAAGGACTCTTTGATTCGACCAACATTTAGCATCGATCAGATGTTTCAATTTGACCGGTCAGTTCTGATGTATAAGATGATTAACAAAATATGTCCTGAGAGTCTGCACGATAAATTTGCTGAAAGATCCTCGATAAGCAAGTATGATACAAGAAACAAAACTGATCTCCAAATCCCAAGGCTATATCTAGACTTCAGTTGAAAAAGTTTCAATTATACTGGTCTAAAAACTTAGAATTCTATTCCAACACACCAAGGACCGAGATACGATTTTTTACATGAAGGGGCCATGGGAAAGCGAGCAAAAACCTAGAAGGCAGAAGGAGGTCTGGGGGGTACCCCCTGGAAAAATTTGATACCAGGCTTCTCAAATTGACTTAAAACAACGCTAATTTTCGTTCCTCAATACAGATTGACTTTACAGGTAAATCTATGTTGGGATGTACGTATAGCTCTGATGTGGGACAAGTTTCATACCTTGTAAATACCGCCAAATGGCTTCCTAAACTAATGAAAGGTGGAAATTGAACGAGATGTACATAAGAAAACGGAGTACTTATCTGATATTCTGAAATACTAATAAATGAATACAGATTTACTGCAACAACAATTGAAAACTTTTGAGGGGGCCATGGCCCCCCTGGACCCCGCTGTATCTCGGTCCTTGCAACACACATAAGAGAGTCTGGGACACTCACCCGGTTTAAGAATGGGCTAAAAAGTCATTTTCTAAGCTGAGGAAAAAATATGTTTTCGCACGAATCCATGGAAGAACAGTACTGGCTTTTATATGTATTATTAAACATGCTCTCTTTATTATATTCTTTTATTATACTTAACTACACTGAATGGATATCGTGAATAAATAAGATAAATGAAATGTTCAATCATATGGAAAGGTGTTAAAAGTTTTTTGGAATTTGTTTGCGATGCTGCAGATTTCATTTCGATTATTTTGCATAGTGGGGTTATTGGGATTTTGTTATGAATTGCGTTGTGCAAGAATAGGCGATGGCTCCCAAATCAAAACAAACATTGAAATAATATTTTAAGAAGATGCAGGTATACATCGAAAACAGCATAAGGTACACTTTCTGTTCTTCGTGTTTTAGTGGTTCCAGCGCAAGATGCAGGGATTCGCTTGTTTTGACTGTATTTCGAAGGAAACTTTGTTTACATTTCCGTTTTCAAGAATGGGCCTATGCTTTGCAATGTGAGCTGATGGTGATATGATTCCTTTTTATTTTTTCTCTGTGCAAGTTGTCAACTCATTGGCAGGGAAACTCTGAAAATTCAATCACATATATCCATAAAAGCATTCTAAAATTTTATCTTATTGAATTTACCATACTCCTGATGAAATAGATACTGCTTTTCTCGAACAGACCCATATTTCCGCCGACGGGTTGAAATTATTCGCAAAAGTGAGGATGGTAGAAAATAAAGAAGAAATTATTCAAAGTTCAAATTAAAGAACCGGAACAAGTTTCCAGGAACGACAAAAGATTCAGTGAATGTAAAAAGAAAAAAGATCTTCGCTATTTCCAACACGTTTGTGAGGGTGCTCTATTTATTTCTAAAAATGCCCAATTTAGACCCAAATTACCGCACCTTACCCTAACCTGGTTAAGTTTAAACTGTTTTTACTTGCAAGCATGAATGGGGTATTATATTCATTAACATTTGATGGGTGCAATATTTTGACTGGGAGCATCTTTGCACAGTTTTCAGACATCAGTTTTTTCAAAACATGACAACATGGGCGATGATGCACCGATATTTTTGGGAAAGGAAGGTAAAAATTGCAGAAGTTCTTACCCATTAGCTGCTTAGCTATCCATTCTGCATAGCTGTTGGTCACTTTGAGCAGAAACGATCAGCATACAACCTTTTGTTCTTAATTTTTTGTCCTTCGTTTCGATTTTTATGCACTTCAATTCACATGTGGGCTTAAGCACAACGGAGTCAGAGCCAAATTACCCTACCTTACCCTATGGAATGGACCTCACCTTACCCTAATAAATGCTTTTATTGATACAATCACGGGCAGTAATGCACCGTGTTTGTGGATTAAAAATTGAAGTTTGTTACCTCGATAATGCTGCATTTCTTGGTTGTTTTCTCTTCGGCCTACCATCGACACGAAGCCGCCATTGCTATTGCAAGAAAACAAATCCAAATAGCGCCTGCGCACTTCAGTAAAGCGATAGCTCCTTCACAGCGTTCCCCTCGTTTCAAAGATTGGATTTGTTTTCTTGCAATAGCAATGGCGGCTTCGTGTCGATGGTAGGCCGAAGAGAAAACAACCAAGAAATGCAGCATTATCGAGGTAACAAACTTCAATTTTTAATTCACAAACACGGTGCATCACCGCCCGTGATGCAATCAAAGTACAACAGGCACATTAACTTTGTTTATCATTGGCTTGTACTGCAGAGCAATATCAGGTGTGTATTGGTAGTCATCTGACTGCTCTGGCTGCAAGGTCAGAGGATTATGCGAAATTACCACATCACCTTTTCTTGTCTGATCTTCTGTTTCTTCCAGGCCCTTCCATGAACAAAAGATGGGGCTATGTTGCCTAAACCCAGTCTGGTTCCCTGACGTTATTCTCGACTGGCGAATTCCCCAGCCAACTGGGCTCCACGGAAGCGGTCCAAAACGTCTGGGCAAAAACCGTAACCACGCACCACAATTATGGCCCAGGCTTCTATTGTCATCGTGGCATGCTTAAAATCAAGCATGCTTTAAATCTTGCCTGCCAACAGAACGACGCTTAACCAGCCTGCATGCAGTCTTTCTTTTGTAAAATTGAAAGAAGGTACAGTTCTTTTAATTTACACAAAACCATTCAATTTACACAAAAGAAAGACTGCACGCAGGCTACGCTTAATCGGTTTTCCAAATAAAGATTGAGAAGCTTGAGAAGTTTCGCTGGTTTTTGTCCAGGTGTCAGCACATCGCTTCCCTGGCGCCCAGTACCCTCAAACGAACGCAGTCGAGTTGAAGCAGGGAACCACGCTGGCTTAAACCTAATCAGGTGTGTCTCTTCTCTGTAGACCCGAGCTGGTCGTGGAGTCGCCGCAGGTCGAGTCGCCGCAGATCGAGTCGTCGTCGAGTCAAAAGCCGCCCAAAAGATCCTCATCCTAGACAACAGTAATTTTTGACAAGTATATTCCAAGCTGCACAGGAACAACAACCACCAACGTCAACAACAACCATACAAACAGCAACAACAGCAAACAGCCACGAAAAATCATACATCGAATTCAAATTGACAAATTAACAATTGATATTATTATCATTAACCAACCTCGTCCCCAGTGTTTTTTGTCATATGGGTATGACAAAAGGCCCTGGGTCGAGGCTGAACATCATCATTAAGTGCACGAATACTTTTTTACATTGGCGCATATTAATCATGCTTTTGAAACTTTGCTTTTATCGACTATTTTCTTATTAGGGGATCACTGACAAAAGGTTTCGTCATAGTTGGGCCGTTAGGGGGGACGAGTTCCAGTTCAACTCTGTTAGAAATCTTACACTTTCGACAAAAAAAGATCAAATAAGTCTTCAATATTTTAACAATTATTCGCAAGAATAACTCCGGTGTCTCCTATTGCACATGGATATCTTTGACATAGCACTTGCTGCCATCATTCCGCTATTCCCGTGCCAGACGACTGTACTGTCCAAGCTTTTGTCTCCTCTTAAGGACTGAATTTTACCTAGAACCGGTGTTTTGACCTTTTTTTCCTTCCAAACCTTCTCTTTCCTCCTTCTACGCATAAAATGTTGATTCAAATTTTACCACCACCCGCTTCTTTACCGTTGTTCAATTTGATCACACTAATGCTAATTTGGTAGCTGCACTACTCTGTTTTTAGGAATTGCTGTATTCGTTTTGCTAGATTAAGCTGATCGCGAATTCTGATCGCGAGACAATTGAGTTATGAAGAGAAAAGCATTTTATGAGGCCCCCGCTTGCACGGGATCAGATCGAATTGGATCCGATATGGCTGCCAATTTGTAGCAATATTTAAACCTTTCGCATTAACATTTAAACTTAGACAATTTATATTTAAACCATGTAGATTTACAGTTAAACCATTACATTTACAGTTAAACCAACACATGTTGATCTAAACCACAATATATTTGTATTTAAACCTTCCTAAATTTATATTTAAACGTTTATGTATAAACCTTCTTACATTTATATTTAAAAACTTCCATTTAAACCTTTTTAAATTTTTATTCAAACTTCCTGGGACCGAGTAACCGAGAAGATAGGGGAAATTTGCATTTAGGTGTCATGGCCGCCAGATCCAATGCGCTGCGCGCGCACTTAGCCGCGAATTTTGCATGAGGTTAGAAATCTTCGAAAAGGGCAAAATAAGGTAGAATGACTCGGAATATGAAGTCAATATTGTTTAAAAATGATGACAGTATCAAGATCTATTGGGATTGTCACAGAAAACTGTTGGGTTTTAAATCTGAGTGGATGTCTTTTGAGGAGAAAATGAAGTTAGGCCCATGTGTTGATGAACAAAGGCAAGTACAATAATTCATGAAGTTAGGTCAAATACAAATCTTGCCGCACAACTTCCCTTATATGGGTTTGTAGAGGAAATTCTGGGCTTTCATCTGATACAAAGGGGTACTTAGGCAAAATTGCGGTTCACAAGTTACAAGGATTTGAAAATTGTGCTTTTTGAGAATTCTGCAAGAATGCTAAGAATTTCTTATTTCCAGACCCCTTTGAGAACTAGTTGAAAAATACATTTTTAGTTCAGAAAATAGGCTTGCCGCACAACTTCCTTTATATGGGTTTCTAGAGGAAATTCTGGGCTTTCATCTGATATAAAGGAGTACTTTGGCAAAATTGCGGTTCACAAGTTACAAGGATTTGAAAATTGTGCTTTTTGAGAATTCTGCAAGAATGCTAAGAATTTCTTATTTCCAGACCCCTTTGAGAACAAGTTGAAAAATAAATTTTTAGTTCAGAAAATAGGCTTGCCGCACAACTTCCTTTATATGGGTTTGTAGAGGAAATTCTGGGCTTTCATCTGATATAAAGGGGTACTTTGGCAAAATTGCGGTTCACAAGTTACAAGGATTTGAAAATTGTGCTTTTTGAGAATTCTGCAAGAATGCTAAGAATTTCTTATTTCCAGACCCCTTTGAGAACTAGTTGAAAAATAAATTTTTAGTTCAGAAAATAGGCTTGCCGCACAACTTCCTTTATATGGGTTTGTAGAGGAAATTCTAGGCTTTCATCTGATATAAAGGGGTACTTTGGCAAAATTGCGGTTCACAAGTTACAAGGATTTGAAAATTGTGCTTTTTGAGAATTCTGCAAGAATGCTAAGAATTTCTTATTTCCAGACCCCTTTGAGAACTAGTTGAAAAATAAATTTTTAGTTCAGAAAATAGGCTTGCCGCACAACTTCCTTTATATGGGTTTGTAGAGGAAATTCTAGGCTTTCATCTGATATAAAGGGGTACTTTGGCAAAATTGCGGTTCACAAGTTACAAGGATTTGAAAATTGTGCTTTTTGAGAATTCTGCAAGAATGCTAAGAATTTCCTATTTCCAGACCCCTTTGAGAACAAGTTGAAAAATAAATTTTTAGTTCAGAAAATAGGCTTGCCGCACAACTTCCTTTATATGGGTTTGTAGAGGAAATTCTGGGCTTTCATCTGATATAAAGGGGTACTTTGGCAAAATTGCGGTTCACAAGTTATAAGGATTTGAAAATTGTGCTTTTTGAGAATTCTGCAAGAATGCTAAGAATTTCTTATTTCCAGACCCCTTTGAGAACTAGTTGAAAAATAAATTTTTAGTTCAGAAAATAGGCTTGCCGCACAACTTCCTTCATATGGGTTTGTAGAGGAAGTTCTGGGCTTTCATCTGATATAAAGGGGTACTTTGGCAAAATTGCGGTTCATAAGTTACAAGGATTTGAAAATTGTGCTTTTTGAGAATTCTGCAAGAATGCTAAGAATTTCCTATTTCCAGACCCCTTTGAGAACTAGTTGAAAAATACATTTTTAGTTCAGAAAATAGGCTTGCCGCACAACTTCCTTTATATGGGTTTGTAGAGGAAATTCTGGGCTTTCATCTGATATAAAGGGGTACTTTGGCAAAATTGCGGTTCACTAGTTACAAGGATTTGAAAATTGTGCTTTTTGAGAATTCTGCAAGAATTTCATGTTTTACACCCCATTGAAAAATATCCTGAAAAATGAAATTTTGGTTAGGAGGAATCCAGGGTAATAGGTGGATCTGGCAACTCCTGGTCAGATCCCTCCCAGTCAGATATAAGTAATTCCTAATGGTTCCTTCTGAGTCAAGGCTTACAGTTTTTGCATCACTTTGCATCAGGTTTTGCATTACTGCAAGGCTAATGTGTACTTGATTCTATAAAAATCAGGCTCAGTTGTGAAAAAGGATGATGGCTGAATTACCATGTTTTACCATGTTTTGACAATAAAATGACCAGGTTTTGATCATGTTTGGGTTTGAAATTTGTAGTTGACCCATAGTCAAGACATGGTCAAATATTTTGATGGCAGGCTATCCATCCATGGTCTGATTTTGTATATAGAGCATAAATGACAAAGTATGATCAACAATTTCAAAATGAGCATGCTGAATGACAATCAGTCACATCAAACTAATGCACTGCAAAATATAAAATATAAAATGTTGAAAAATTTTGACCTGAAAAATATGAATAAAATCCTGCCCTGCTTGAGGAAAGATGACTATAAACAAAGGTGGTCAACCTACTGTACTCATTACACAGCAAAACGTGGCCAGTACATTTGACAATGTCCAGACATGATTTAATGCATTATTGTGTTGCTATTTAAGCAACAGGTGTGCCAAAATGAGCTTTATGTTTTCAGAATGAACAATCCAACTTTCTAATTTGAATTCAGTATATATTTTATCTTTTTGAAATCAACAATTATCTACAATGGTACTACAAAGCTAGGTGCTACAAACAGGCCTGATCTTAAATGCTAGGACATGACATGACATATATCTTGAAATGAAATTGTACAGTATTTAAAACTGTATAATCATCAAGCATAACTTAAAACTGTAAGATCATCAAGCAACGTGCATAACGCTGGAAATCATAATGATTTGCAACTGGCAGCAGTATCAACTTTAGCCCTATATTTATATACAGTTAGTATACTTTAGATGTTCCTATTTTCATTGTTTCATGACAGTAGTGGTGCCAGCTCTGAAAAATCCAAACAAAGTGGGGGAAGGGATTTTGACATAATTTTTCAGTCTAAAGGTGCACCCAACTTATCGACATGAAATTGTTCTTTGAAAATTTTTGCCAGACTTTGGGATCTGGGAGGATAAGTCCCCTAATCCCCCATCTATGGTGCCACCTGTTTCATGGTAGTTTTTACACATGGAGGTACTGTACATGACTTGTGGATGGACAGAGATACACCACCCCAAAGCTACTCACATCTAACTGCCAAAATGAGCCTTTGTGCCCACTTATTTAATTAATTTTGGTGGAAACCATTTTGAAATCATTTTTTCAGTTTTGGCCAAACCCACCCATCTCTAAGAATAATCTGCCAAATATGACCCTTGCTTTCAAAATTTTTGGCCCAGATGCCACCCACATGGGTTTACTTGCCCATAACCTCAACATGTCATGCTGTGTGTATCCCCAGAGTTTTTGCTTTAATGGCTGACAACGTTGTGGAAGGGACCTCTTACACAAGTGGACAGATATATACATTACATCATCAGTTACAGGAATGTCCACAGACTCGATTGTTGATTGTTGATCTTGTGCAATATGTAGGAGAAGTTCCTTGTTGGACATGGACCATCAATGGACATCTTCTCAGAATAATCACAACTGGTCCTGGAAAACTGAAAAAAGGAACTCTCAAATTTACAACTGAATTAAGGGGACAGTAAGAAAAACAGTGGGAACAAAATTCTTAAATTTATCAGAAATTTTCTTCAGTTTTGGCGATGTTTCTTCATGTTTCATTCATTGGTGTGGGATCTCTTGTCCTTTGCGAACACTGTTCGGGGCCAACAACATCTAGATTTTGTTTTATACCCACCTCCCCCTTCCTCCATCATTACTGCCCAACTAAACATCGCCCTAAAGCAGCAATGGTCATTTGTTTTGAGACCTTACTTAAAGTGTTCCTTCTTTACTTAATACCACTTGAATAACTCTTGGCTTGAATATGCATTCTGGCCTATAGATCAACTGTACTTTCAAAGGATGACATTCAGCTTGCTTTCTCAAAAGATAATTCTACTGCTGGGTCTAAAACAATGCAAAGATCAAGACGAAAAAGGGCCTAACTAAAAATAAGCACAAACGTCAACAAGAGGCCTATAATAAGATAGTAGGCCATCGATGTTTGGCATTCCTTCATAATAACGAGCACCGAGAGTAGCGCTGATTTAATAATCACATGAGAATATCGATTAACGACATAAGTATGCTGGGTAGACCAACCTTTGCTAGATTTGTTTTCTGTCTTGCTGCCCGTGCCACTCAATTTTCCATCCCCGCATTCGAATTTCACCTTGTACCCCTGTGGGATTCCTGCGCATGTGCAATGCAAATTTCCCCTATCTTTGTAACCGAGTGCCGTCAGTATTGCAAACGAGGCTCTCATATTTTTGGCTGGAAAGTATTCATTTTTTTCCAGTCATGGAAATGGTTCCAGTCTTCAACGATGGATGATGGTAGTTTTTTTAATTTCGGGGACCAACTTTTAGGAAGCCTCAATGTGATCCTGATAACTCCAGCACGTGAACTGGTAGTCAGCATTCACCTTGCCCTGCTGTTGACAGTCGTACTGAGGAAGTTTGGCTGAGTAGATGCTGCACTTGTACTGCTGCTATAGACTGACCACGTGATTCGTTGTATTCGTTCAACATTTATAATCTGACTTTTTAATTTCACTCATACAAAGGACTCACAACCAAACAGATTCTAAACAGGGACTAAAATCTTACGAAAAATCAGAAGAAACTGAGAACATCTTCCATCCTACGAACGTCGAAAGAAAATTCGAACGTCTCTTCGAACGTCACTTCGAACGTTGCTTCGCTTCGAGAAGTCGAACTTTGAGCCCATCAAACACTAAGAATTGGCACGTGGCCTTACCTTATTGAGAAAGTAGTGATTTGATTGGACGCGCCGTGAAAACGGCGGACTTGGCCTAATTAGTCCCTGTATTGAAGCGTAAAGACATAAGTTCCTCAACTGAAGCGATAACAACAACAACAACGAGCGTAAGTTAGAGGGACTTATGTAATGTAGTCTACTGCTGCTAAGCCCAACCTCGTTCCCAGGCCCCAAACGGTCTTCTCGCAATCTCAACCGTCGACCGATTATCGACGCAGGAGTAATGGCCGTTGTATCAAGGTTGTGCTAAGCCTTGATTTTGTAGATGTCGCATCCATGTTGCAGCAGAGGGTGTTGACTGTGTAGCTGTTAGGAGTGAAGACGCTTCCTGAAGCAAAGCTGCAGCGCAAACGATCCTTTCTTTTTCTCCTTCGTCCATTTCTATTTGCTCTTTAAAGCAGGAATGGGCCTAAACGATGCTCAGGCCCCGTTCACACTACTCCGTTTTTGCACAAAAACGGAGAGAAAAACCTCCGTTTTTGTGAAAGTGTTCACAATGATCCGCACAAAAACGCCACAAAAACGGAGGTTTTCGAAAACGCTACCAATAGTGGATAGCCACAAAAACGGAGGTTTTCGAAAACGCATTTGATCAATGTGAACGCACAAAAACGGAGGCTTTTGAAAATGCTCCAATATGCAACTATGGGTTTCACAAAAACGGAGTAATGTGAACGCGCAAAAACGGATGTTTTTCGCTGCGTTTTTGTTATCGGGCAGATCAGTGTGAACGCACAAAAACGGAGGTTTTTCTCACCGTTTTTGTACAAAAACGGAGTAGTGTGAGCGGATAGCTTCGATGCAACAAAAACGGATACTAACAAAAACGGAGTAGTGTGAACGGGGCCTCAGTCCCAAGCAAAGGCCCGCCAAACATAGGAGAGCCTCGTTTGCAATACTGACCGCGCTCGGTTACTCCGTCCCAGGAAGTTTTAATACAAATGTAAGAAGATTTTAACGGAAATGTTTTAATACAAATGTATGAAGGTTTATACGTAAAAGTTTAAATATAAATTTAGGAAGGTTTACATGTAAACGTAGGAAAGTTTAAACATAAAAGTTCAAATAGAAATATAGAAAGGTTTAAATACAAATATATTGTGGTTTAAATTTACATGTGTTGGTTAAACTGTAAATTTAATGGTTCAACCGTAAATTTACACAGTTTAAATCTGAATTTGGAAGTTTAAATGTGAATGTGAAAGGTTTAAATATTGCTACAAATGGGCAGCCATAATCCGATCCACTTTTTGAGAGGCGTTTGCACGGGATCGGATCCATTTGGATTTTATAAACTCTTAGCAGTGTTCTAGTAAACTTTTTCTCTTATTTCCATCAGATCCTTTGAAATTTTCCACTCTAATAGGCTCTGTCTCATCTCTGATTCCCCTCTTTGAAATGCCAACAAAGGATTTTTCAGTTTAATTGTGCCATTTCCTATCAGTACCAGTTTGGATCCGATCCCATCCGTTTTCACGAGACCTTCTTGGGATCGGATCCAAAGGGGATCACTTTCAAAAATGATCCCGTTTGGGCATGGATAGCAGATCCAAATTGGTTCGGTTCCATTCATTTCATTTCATTTTTACTTATTTAGGCACGGTAGCCCCGTCAGTCCATGGGAACTGCTTTTCAGGGGGCCGTGGCAAAACATTTACAAATAGGAAGATAGATACTACGAAATAGGAAAGGTCATCATAGTTTGTTTTTGATTCTTCTCTTAAAGGTGGCAAGGGAAGGTGCCTGTTTGGCATCGCGTTCAAGTTGATTCCAAAGCTTAGGTCCACGAAAAGAAATAGCCCTCTGCCCATTGTTTGTTTTTCGTAATGGAAGCGAAAGATCAGTATCAGTATTTCTCAGTTTCCTAACATATCGAGTCGAATTTTTTCTAAACAGGTTGGAAAGGTACTCTGGGACGAGGCCATTTAACGATTTGTACATAGTTGTCGCTATTTCGCTCCTAATAATATCATCCACAGTTGGCCAATTCAAACTGCGAATTATTGGCATAGCAGGTGCATCAAAACTGCTTTTAACCACAATTCTAGCTGCTCGATTCTGCAACTTTTGCAACGTTTGCAGTTTAGTCACCCCACAGCACCCCCATACTGAACAGCAGAACCGAAAATGGGGCTCAACGATACCCCGATACATTTCACTCAACGTGTTTTGAGGTAAAAATTTTCTGGAATATTTAAAAAATCCGATTGCACGAGAAACCTTGGTACGGAGATTGTTAATGTGTTCATCCCAATTTAAGCTCCTATCGATCATCACACCCAGATACTTTGTTCGGTCAACATTTTCAACTTGAGAGTCACCAATAAAAAACTGTGGATGATCAACGGTTTTATCACTGATTTTCTTAATTTTGGGCTGCGAACCTACAATCAGAGCTTGTGTTTTTAGAACATTCAAAGAAAGTTTATTACCTTGCAACCATTGCTTCAACTCGTTTAGCTCACTGTTTAAAGTTTGGTTTATATCTGCTAAGCTCGAAGAAGAATAAGAAATACTGGTGTCGTCGGCGTACATGGTCACTCTGCCTTTGTTCAGAGAGAATGGAAGATCATTGATATAAATCAGAAACAACAGAGGGCCTAGACAAGAACCCTGGGGCACACCGCAGCGAATATCTTCGGTTTTAGAACATATCCCATTAACTTTGCAGAATTGCTTTCGAGAGGTTAGATATGACGTAAACCAAGTAAGTTCTAGATTTTCAACACCATACTTTCTCAACTTTGCAAGTAAAATGTCATGGTCGACAGTGTCAAATGCTTTCTTTAGATCAATAAAGATATTTGCGGTGTATCTGCCATTGTCCATGTTCACATACCAGTCATCTGTGTTGTTAAGAAGGCAAGTGACAACAGAATGAAGGGCTCTGAAGCCAGATTGGTTTGAAAATAGATGTTTGTTTTTGTCCAAATAAACGTACAGCTGGTTAAAGATAAGCTTTTCAAAAACCCTGGCTAAAACAGGCAGGACAGATATAGGTCGGTAGTTAGATCGATCGTTAGTTTGACCACTTTTAAAAATTGGGGCTACTCTGGCTATTTTCCAGCTATCTGGAAAACAACCAGTAGCAATTGAAAGATTGAAAATATCACAAAGAGATTCTGAGATAACCGGAAGAGCAATTTTCAGGAAATAGCTAGCAATGCCATCAGTACCACAGCCCTTTGAGGTTTTGAATTTGCCAAAAACTTTACAAACTGGAAGGTGTCAATAACGTGGAATTTAAATTTGGTTTTCCGTGGATTTACATCATAATCATTCTCAAGAAGAGGGTTTTTTGCTTTGGGGATTTTGTCACTAAGTGTCTCTCCGATGGTACAGAAGAAGTTATTCATCGATTCTGCTATGTCAGCAATGGTAGATATTTGCTTTCCGTCGATGTTTATGGACAAAATGTTGGTATTTTTGGATTTCTTGTTTAAAACGTTATTGATGGTCTTCCAAGTGTCTTTGAGGTCTCCCTCGCAGGAAGCAATTTTTTGAGTGAAATACTCACGCTTTAGTTGCCCATTTAATTTATTCACTTGGTTACGAATATGTCTATAGGACTGCATTAATATTTCGGAATTTGAACGAATGGCTCGTTTTTTAAGCTTGTCCCTTGCCTTGCACATAAGTTTGAAATCACTATTCAACCATGGACAGAATTTGTCAGAGACACGCCTGTTACGTGTTGGGGCATGTTTTTCAAGAATAAGCGAGAAAATGTTTGCCCATTTACTAACTACGACATTAACGTCATCTGTATTCCGCACAATGCCTCTCCAGTCTACCCCTAAAAGATCATTGACAAACTCAGTTTGATCAAAGTTCTTCATTTGCCTTGTAGAAATATTTTTGTGTTGTTTTTTGCAAGCGCCGCGAAATTTCCTTACACAAAAGACCAAGTTTTGATCGCTAAGGCAAGATTTATGTATTCCAGAAGTTACTATATTATTTTTGTTTGTCGTAGCTATATGATCTATTAGAGTAGTTGTGGTCAGTGTCTCACGAGAAGGGCTTTCAATTAATTGATGAAAGCCGAAAAGATTATATATTTCTTGCAGACGTTGAGAATGAGCTGGAAGGTCGTTTGAAACTCCCCCTTTGGAATGTATCGGCAGAAAATCGCAGTTTGTATCGCCTAGAAGAATAGTTTCCTTGTCTTCCCTATCAAGAAATTGTAGACATTTCTCTAACTGATCAAAAGTATCAACATTTGCACTAGGAGGCCTGTACCAAGCCATGATGAAGAACGGGGCAGCACGAACGGGTTTAATCTCGACGCATAAGAGCTCTAGAAATGATTTAGGAACGTCTTCCCGCACCGTAGATTTGTCTAACAGAGTGTCTTTAAGATAAACTGCAACACCACCCCCATTTCGGTCACGATCACACCTATTGATAGTATACCCTGCGATATTTACTAAACTATCATCAATAGAATTATCAAGCTTGGTCTCATTTATTGCAAGAATGTGAATCCCCAATTCGTTTACAAGCATCCGTATTTCATCTATATGCAGGAGGAGGCTATTCACATTTAAAGATGCAATCGTCATGCCCTTCCTATGTCCAAGTGTAGCTGCCTTTTTGATAGCTGTATCAGTATTGGGAGCTGTTGAGGGAGTACACTGCATTGGGGGAGACGCCCTTTCCTTGCCATTATTTTGTTTCAAACCAACCGGAATTTTAGTGGGAGTCTTGTTGTTTTCATTTGAAAGATTTAGAGCAGATGGTACATTGGTGGTACATTGATGGTACGTCGAGTCCCGTATAAGCGCAAGGCATATCCGTTGCAGTTTGGGTGCGGATCAATTTGGATCCGATCTCGGGTAAACGGGGCCTGAGATATCCTGTACAATTTAGCATTTTTTAATCTTTACATAACAAGCTTCGTCAAATCTAGCGTCATGATTAAGTTTCTCTCAATTAGATGTCAAATGAGATTTGTGATACCTTAAGTCACTCAAATGACACATTCTAGTTCTTGTTATTCGCTGTCATATTTAAAGACATCCAGTATCAATCATATGGGTAAAATCTTACTACGGAATATAGCAGATGGCACCAGGCTTCATCATAAAACTGCTTGGGCAAGAATGCTAAGTAACAGCGGACTGCGATTCTAAATTTGGTGATGTATGCAGTCTTACGATCGTTGCCATACTACCCATCTCTTATAAGTGGCTGCAAGGCATTGCAAGAGAGAAATAATGCCACTACGATAGCATCACTGCTTGCAATAAGTGGTAGAACAAATAATGTGAAGGACGAAAGTCAATTGAAGGGAAAGACACTGAAGGAAGTAGATGATTTAAGCTCCTGGAAGGTATCTTTGCTATCTATTCCTTTTATATTTCTAACTTGGACTGTGTTCGCACGATGCCAGCAAATTTTGAAAAAGGTGAGAAATGTGACGGATAGGCCTCCCGTTCACATGTAAACGGCACAATTTTTGCCGGCAGATTTTGAAAACGGTAGATTTTGAAAACGGATCTCTAACCGGCACATTTTGGAAACAGCATCGTTTGAACACTCAAAAATGATGAAAACAAATAATTTTCCGAGGCTTCTTGATTGATTTTTAGGGTTTAGGTACATTCCTTTGGCATCAAAGCCTTGCAACGAGTTTGTACCGTCATATTTCCTGCCGCTTTCAAATTGTTCCGGCAGCGTGTGAATGCTAGCTGAAATTTTGTACCGTTTTCAAAAATTGCGTTTTCAAAAACTGATCGATTCTTAAGGTGCATGTACATTTTTCTTTGGCATCAAAGTCTTGCAACGAGTATTTTACCATCAGATTTTCTACCATTTTTAAATTGTTCCGGCATCAGGTGAACGCTGGATCAAATTTTGCTACCGTCACATTTTTCACCGTTTTCAAATTGTTCCGGCATCGTGTGAACGCTAGCTCAAATTTTGCTACCGTCACATTTTTCATCACCGTTTTCAAAATGTGCAGGCATCTTGTGAACGTCGTCTTAGTCATTACTAGATACAGTAACGTCTCGCCTTTAAGAAACTCATTACACAGAGACAGCCTGATTGTTTTCTTATGTCAAGATATACTTCTTCAAAACAGGGTGTGTATACCCTGGTATAAAAAACACTTTTGTACTCCAAACAGCAGTCAAAATTGTTAAAAAAAACGTTTTTGAAATATGCACTGTTGTGCAAAGATCTTGAACCAGTATTGAAGGTTTCTTGAAATGATAGCAATTCTGGCTTGAAACTTTCATTCTATTTTCTAGAGAATTGAGACCCTTTGGAGACATATTGAAATATGCACCTTATAATATTGCTATGTACCATTGTATAAGAAACTAGGCATGAAAACAAATATTGTATATACAAAACGAAAGTACTTTTTAAGGGCAAACTTTTGATACCAAACACATCTTAATCAAAGTTAAAACAAAGAAGTTATGATTGTTTTTTGTGGTTTCTTTTGTGACCACTCTCCAAATATGGATATCTACTGGTCACGTCAGTTAAATTAAAACAATGAAATACCTAAATTTTAATTGCCAATTAAAAGAAAGGAAAAGTCAAGGATGTTTCAGTTCTCTACTCTCTCTTTCATAATCAAAAGCTTGCATTGATGTTATTTTTGGCCCGTCCCCCTGCGTACTATGTGGTTAGATTGTAACCAGTATTCCGCTCAGTAACCAGAATTCCTCAGGAGAACATAATAAACAGATCTAGCCAGTGAAAATATACCGTCGTCTTCTTTGACAAATCCATGAATGGACTATTTCGAATTTAAAAGAGAGAGAGGCTTGTAGCAAGTCCAGGCATGAATCAGCCTGGATAGTTTCTTGTAAAGAGGTATTTTATTCAGCGAAATCAGGCCTGAGTTTCTTATAATGCAGTTTCTTATTACTGTATGTCTTTTACATGGACTTGTCAAGATATATACATGGATTTGTCAAAGAAGACGACGGTATATTTTCACTGGCTAGATCTGTTTATTATGTCCTCCTGAGGAATTCTGGTTACTGAGCGGATACGCAGGGGGACGGGCCAAAATATAACACCTATGCAAACTTTTGATTATGAAACAGAGAGTAGAGAACTGAAACATCCTTGACTTTTCCTTTCTTTTAATTGGCAATTAAAATTTAGGTATTTCATTGTTTTAATTTCAGTGAAGTGACCAGTAGATATCCATATTTGGAGAGCGGTCACAAAAGAAACCACAAAAAACAATCATAACTTCTTTGTTTTAACTTTGATTAAGATGTGTTTGGCAGAGCGTCAGAATGCCTTCGGAGGCTCGGACAATGTCCGCAGGAAATTTTGGATTTCGACAAAACTCACAGGAAATTCATTATGTGAATTACATATTTTCATCTTTGTGGTGATTACCGTGGAAAGTTTTAAAGAATTCGTGCTGATAGTAGTGGCGTAACTGACAATGAATTTTCATGATGCTATGAATGTTCAAAAGTGGGGGCATTTTTCTGGCTCACCCACTTTATTTTGACAAAAGAGAGAAATGTCCCATCTCCTCACTTGGCAACTCCGCTGGTCAAAGCTTCTGTTGATGGAAAAGTGCGTCAATCTGCAATAAGTGACACATTCATTTTCAATCACAGTTAATCAACACGCTTTCCCTTCATTTTAGAGTGAGAAATCATGCAGGGATGGGGCCCCTTGGTCATTTTATCATAGCAACAGCACTAGCTTTACAGTGAAACAACAAAGTAACTTTTGTTGCTGGGGGCCCCTTCGTGGCCTTTAGAGGTCGGGGGCCCTTAGTTTTTTAACTAAAGTTAACTTTATTCACATTCTAATTAAAAGCTTGAAGGGTCTGTTTCATCCAGCATGCCTTGCACGTGTCGTCTCTTGGTTTGCCTTTGTTGTCGCCATTTTCATGGCCCATGAAAGTGGCGACAAACAAAGGTTAGCCAAGAGACGACACGTGCAAGGAATGCTGGATGAAACAGACCCTTTAAAGACTGAAGCATTTTTGTAATTTTTCTCGCCTTCTTACCAGGACTAGAAATAAGAGAAAAATCAACTTCACAAAAATTTTATTTTTGCAAAATGGCTAAAATAGGGCCTTAAACATTTATCAAATCATAAGGACTCTCCTCGCGCTGAGCAATAAGAAATGGCCGTGTCACCTTTCTCGAGAGTTAAAAGACATTTATTTTCAAGCAAATATTAAAGATTTTTTCAATCCCATGGCAATAAATGTACAAAAGATAGCTCTCATCCTTGAGGAATGGCATTTTCTTTGCTGTTCTGTGTGATGAGTCTTTTATGATTTGATCGATGCTTTAGGCCCCTTTTCAGTCATTTTGCAAACATAAAATTCTTATAAACTTGAATTTACCTATACTTCTAGAGCTGCTAAGGCAGCAAGAAAAATCACAAAGAAACTTCGATCTTTCGGCTTTTAACTAGAATCTGAATGATTCAAATCCGTGAAGTAATCT